>VZSG01000407.1:101100-148633 GCA_013398315.1 Nothoprocta pentlandii
AGCGGCGCGGGGGGCCGCGCGTCCCAGCGCTGCGCGGAGCTACCCCGGCCCGCGCGGGGCACCGCAGCGCGGGGCAAACCCGAGACGCCCCGTCCCGGGAAAGCCTCTCCTGGCGGGAGGAGCGGGGCGCCCGCTCCCCGCTCCTGCTGCTCCTCCTCAGGAGCAGCGGGTCCATATCAAATGCTCGTGCCTTGCGACTGCGTTACAAGGATGTACTGAACCTTAGGTGTTCTTGGCTATATCATGCTGTAAACTATTCTTTAGTTTTTGTCTTCAATTCTTAGTTTAATGTGTTGATTTTGGTGATGTTCCAGAACTGTGTAATAAGGTACTTCAGCTAAAATACTGAAATAGGGGCTGTTGAGATAATTATCGGCTTCATGACAGTTTTTAGGCAAATTAAAAATAACGGCTATGGAAGTTTTTGCAAAAGTGGCACAAGTGACAAAATAGCAATAGCTCAAACTGTGCCCTGCTTCTGAGCAAGGGGTTTGGTGGCAGAGCACCTTTATCAGAAGCGGCGAGCAGTTGTGCTTGAAGCAGGACAGCTCGGCGGTGCTCCCCCGAACGCGCTGCACTCTCTTGCCTAGCAACATTTTTATCAACTTGTTGGATGATACAAGTTGTTGCAGTAGAAGGTCTGTGTTGTTGCCAGGCTTGTGTTTGGGTGTGCAGCCCTGGCGCGGGTCGCTCTGCGCCGCCCGGGAGACGCGGCCCCGGCGGCAGCGCCGGCGCTCTCAGGAGGTCGCTGCGGCTCCCGGGATGTGCAGAGCTCGCGTGGGCAGCGCTTGGAAGAGCGTGGCCCAGTGCAGCCCTGGGCAAACGTGGGTGAGCAAGGTGTGAGGAAGGGAGGGGCCCCTCCACGTTGCCTTGATGGAAGTTGTCGCGGGTGGTTTTCCTGCAGCAGAAGCTCACAGGTTCAGAATTCTTAATCAGTGCCTTAGGATCAGATAAAATACAAGCTGTTGTTGCTGTTGGTTGCTGTGTGTACTTCTAACGTTTCTTTGTCTCTTCTCTGTTAAAATTGTCAGAAGAAAATCCCAAAGGCACAAGGGACGTTTGATGGGGAAGGTAAGACCTTTTTTGTATGGACTTTTTGAAGTGCTAAAATCACAAGAGAAATGAAGCTCAGGATCCTTTTTTACAGTTCTTGAATGCTGGCACAAAGTACTTGGTTTTCAATAATGTGGCTAAAATCTTGGAGTGCAGCTTTGGCAGCAGCCCCTTTGGCAGTTCTTTAAAGATGGGAGAATGGTGGGTTGCAGGCATGGTTCATTTGCAGGGATTCCCCTCGCCCGTGCCCGCGCTGCCGCTGGAGCTGCAGCCGCTCGCAGGGCTGCCGCACCTGGGTGTGCAGGACAGCAGGAGCAGGGCTGGGCTCGGCGGGACACCCCGTGCCAGGCCCTGTGGCCTGTCGGGTCCCGCTGGAGGCCGCAGAGCAGTGGTGCAGCGTCCCGTGTGCGGCCGGGGCACCGCCTGGCCCTGGCACGGCCAGAGCTCCTTGCCTGGCTGCTCCCGCGCTTCTCCTGCTGCGTAGGCTTCGCGGGTCAGAAAAGCGCTGCCTGGGCACCTGCCTTCTCGTGGTACACAGGCTGCATGGCAATGGATGTGTGGAATAGCTCCCGTACAGTAACTGCTGCTCTCTTGGCTTTCCCTTACGTCGTGCCCTCTTAAGGTCATCAAAGCTGCTGTGCTGTCTTGCTTTTCCACTTGTCTTTATGTTAAAACATCCCACAGTGTTCCCATTTGCATGGCCTGCTATCTTTTTTCCCCATCTTTCTCACATTCTCTCCTAATTATATCTTCTAGACTCTCTTCCAATTGTTCCCTCTTATCTTGGACCAAACCCAAATAATAACTTTCTGTGTAATACTTTGCAGAATTCCATTGCTATCTACAATTTCCTGTCTTTTAGAATATGTAAATTCTCTAGGCACATTCCAACAAGCAAATATATATGTGGTACTTTTACAAAAGGTCAAACCTTGTACAATAATCTAGTGGGGCTGTGTAGTCAGAGCAGGTAAAACAGATCTGCCCAGAGTGGTATAAACCTTGAAGCTGCGACTGTGCACAGAGTAGACAGATATTTAATTCTTGCTCCTTTCTCCTGTGTGTAGGGAATCAGATAATACCCAAAATACCCAAAATGTGGCCCATCCCTGAAGCTCCTTGCAGAGCTTTCTTGCACAGCAGTTCAGGCTCTCAGGGTTCCCTTGAGGTCTCTCTCCTCTGTGTGCCTGTGGAAAACCTGCGATGGGGGAGGCTGAGAAGTGGGGAGGACGTGCTCCCTGCGCCCGGGTGTTGGAGAGTGAGCAGTGGGGCTGCAGTGCACAACACGTGTTGGCTTTTAACGACTGCAAGCCCCAAACAAGGAGTTAAATGTACATTGTGCCTTGTGGTTTCTGCTTGGAATAGTTTTGTCTTCAGAATTTCTGAAACTTGGATCCCTTCCTTTGTAGGGAAGTGTGAAGACTATTTAGAAGTGGCAGAATAGGAATCGGCATGGGTAGTGGTTTATAGTGGTCTTCTATATGAGAAGAGCCAACCTCTGCGTTAGTGACAGTGTTCTGCTGACACTACTATTCCGTCCTTTACATCGCTGCTAGTGATGGAACACTATACAACAAACTGAGGGATTTTTTTTTTTCCCTGACAAAGAGCACATCTGTATTTTAATTCAGTCAGCGGGATCTTTTCTAGCAGTGGGACAGTGAGCCATTGTCACTGTCCTCAGCCATTGTCATCCTGAATACGCTGCTATCTTTGTCCTCTGGAGTTTGTGAGCAGCACACTGATGTTTTACTTGATTTCATTTTTTTTAATGAAAATTAAATGATTTTTGTGAAAGCAAAGAAGCTACCTTTCTGGCAATTAATGACATGCTGTTGTTTTTGTTACAGAAAATGCTGTATTATATCAGAACTATAAAGAAAAAGCTCTGGATATAGATTCTGATGAAGAGCCTGAGCCCCAAGAGCAGAAATTGGATGAAAAGGTTGTCGTTCACTATAAGCCCTTGAGATCAACATGGAGTCAGCTGTCTGTCGTGAGTATTTAATCAGTGCAGAGCCAGGCAAAACCAGAGTGTTCAGGAACACTTTGAAGCAAGCTAGTGTCTTCAGCTGAAGTTTCTCATCTTTTCCCTTCCAAAATACTTCGTGTTTCTCAGTATCCTGTTAGCATCACATATGCTACTGCTCAGTTCATGAGAACACAGTTCAGCTTTTATCTGGTTTTTATATAAAATGAGCCCAAAGAAACCTGAAATTGTGCTTTCTGGGTCATTTTTAATAAGCATAGACAGTTCTGAAAGAACAAGTGCCCATGGGTTATTCGTTCCCATCCTGACACCTCCTTTTTTCATTTCCTGGCAGAAGTGTTTGTAGATCCTGGGGTCACACAACAGAACAGATAGAGGATGTGCTTTGAAATTACCAAAGGGGAAAAAAAAGTTTATATGTAGTATAAACAAAGTATAGTATAAAGTTTACACAAGAGTTTTTGTTTCTGGTAATCTTTAAATTTCAGAAGATGCCTTATATGTTTACGCATGATTACGTGTTTCTTACTTCTCTTTACCTGAAGAAGTCAAACATGCACCTTTGTTCTTGTTCAGGACTGTCTTTCTACCAGTCCCCAGAGGTGACGGCTCAGGCCCCTGTGTGCAGGGTGTTTGCTAGGCAGAGAGCACGGGCCTTGGGAGGATTTACACTGCTGCGCGTTGCACGAGTGCCTGTGCTCGGGAGGGCAGCAGTTCTCAGGTAGCCTGAAAAGACAGGCTTAAATCACAGGACAAAATCTTAAACCCCAACCCTTAATTTTATTTTTCATTTCATGGAGACGTGGGGACATCGATCACTTAGTGATTTTTGTTTTATATAGGGAGCAGTACAATCGAGAAAGTTCATTTTAGGCTCCTTTTTTTTTTTCCTGCTTATTTTAAAAATAAGGTTTAAGTTTGCTTATTTTAAAAACAAGGTTTAAGTGTAGTTCCTTTAAAATCCATCAAAGGATGAATTTCAGCCATCTTCCTCTTTGGATTCCTGTTAGACACCTGGCAGTGGCTGTGCAGATGCTCAGTTTGAGCTGGCTCAGTGACTGTCTCTGTTCTTTCCTACCTAAAATTCTAATTTGGAAGATATGTCAGTATTTCCACAATGCAGTGCAAAAACTTTTTCCAGCATTTTTGAACAATTCCAGCACATACATACAATGATGTTGTCAAAATCTAGCTTATCCATATTAGATGTGTTTACTTTCCAACAAAAGCAATATTCAGTATTTTTACTATGAATCAATTCAGAATATAAGGTTAAACCCAACATTTATAAGGAGCATGTATATTTGCGCCCTTGTGTGCCCATCCATGTATGAAAGAATAGTGGGCGTGACACACGACTGCATTTGTGGGGCAGGGTGTAGCAGCAGCCGCATTGACCTCGCTGGGAATTTACCGCTGCAGTATGAACAGGAAGCATTCATTTCTTGGATACGTTCATAGGTATTTCCTCTGTGAGCATATTTTTAGAAAAGTCCTCAATGGCATCCAGAAAACAAGGGACATTGCTCTTCCTAGGGAGTGCCTTGAAGCTTTCGGGTTGTTAATGGAAAGTGCACTTACTTCACTTTAATAATTAGAAAGGCATCTAATTAGTTCTTGCTTGGTACTCCAAGGTGTATACTTGTAGAGGTGTAGGAACCTGCAATTTGTGCTCAAAGGATTAATTGCTTTAATGTATCTGAGTACATATTGTCTCTTCATAAGCACATAAAACGAAGGAATGTGCACAGAGCGGGCAGTGCTGTACAGCAGGAGCGGAGTGGGTCTTCATGCTGTGCTGAGCCTCCCATCCAGGTGTGCAGGGAACAAGGGGCTGGATGGAGCAGGTGCAGTGATAGCACCGGAGGAGCTGTCCAAGGAGACCTCGGAGAAGTGGGAGAAGGGAGGTGGGTCTCGTGCAGGGAGGGAGACCCTTGGCCCTGCTGGCCCCCAGGAAGGACGTGGCTGTGCAGGGGGCCCTTCCCAGCCCTGGCAACAGACGTGCGGGTGGTGCTGAAGAGAGACCCGTGTGGAGGAAGGAGATAGAGCCCGGCCCTGCCTCGGCCTCCTGGTGCTCTTTCCATTTGGGCTTGGAGCTCGGCACGACGCGGGTCTCGGCGGGGGGCGTGGAGAGCTGGGGCGAACCTGGCTCTGCTCATTGTGCAGAGGGTGCTGAGCAGGAGAGACCCCGAGGATGAGGAATAGAGGAGCGCTTCCGCAGCCCTGCACAGGGTTCTTTAGGATAGGAACAGAGCTCCGCCAGGAGAGTGTTTGGATAGTAAGTTGGAAGTGTTTGGAAGTAAGTGTAACAGGCTTTTAGAGGTGTTTATTTTCCAAATGAGTACGCTGAGGTGTTTCAGACCCACTCAGAAAATAAGCCAAGTGGTGCTGCACGTGTGTAACTCATGAAACCTGATTTAAAAGAAGGAAGTTACGTTCCTGCTTTGGTGAGTGTGTAACGTGCACTGTGTACAGGTAACAGTGATTGAGCTGCCTTTGCTGGAGTGCCTCTGTGTGTGTCCCATGACAGTTCTTAACGTGGTGCTTTGTTCCTTGGGCAAGTCCATTTGATGTTATCAAGCTATTGATTTCTGCTAGCTTATTGCTGTCTGCAGGGGCCAGATTCTTTAGCTGAATCCTTTGTACGGTACTGGAATTGATATTTGTTAGTATAATATTAAAAAAAGAATGCTCTTTTCTTAACAAAGCTGCTAAAATTTATTTGTTTATTTATTAGGTAAAGAAGAATGGATTATCAGACACTCTGAGCCTGGAAGAAAGGAAGAGACAGGAGGTACTTGTTTAAAATTGTCTCTTGCTTCTGGGGGTTATTCGGGTTTATAATTTTTTTGAGCTCTTCTTCCTCCCTCATCCTTTTTTATTTTGTATTTTTATTTATTATTTTAATATTTGTTATTTTTAAAGGCTAATCAATAGTAAGTCTTTTTCTCGTCTTGCAGGCTATTTTTGAAGTAATATCTTCTGAACATTCATATTTACTGAGCCTGGAGATCCTGATCCGGATGTTTAAAAATTCCAAAGAACTGAGCCTCACCATGACCAAAACTGAGAGCCACCACCTTTTCTCCAATATTGCCGATGTTTATGAAGCAAGCAAAAAGTGAGTGTCAGAATAAAATCCTTCTTGTTGCCTGGGCATTCCCCCTGAAGGTGCCTGGCTGTAGCCAGTGCAGTGGGGTGCAGTGCACAGAGCAGGCTCTTACAAGGGCTTTGGCCGACCGTTGGAGAATGAGGAGTCGCATTTTGTGTGTGTCGGTGCCTGCAGTCACAGCGTGTCATGGGCTGCAGGTTGCTGGGAATGGAAGGGGGCTCTGTGCCCGCAGTGCCCCGAGGCGCCCGTGCTGCACAGTGATGCTGTGCTGCCCACAGCCAGGGTGTCGTGGGGCCCGCTGGCCTCCTGCCGTGGTGGGGACCCTCGTGCTGCCCTGCGCCGGGAGCAGCCGCGCTGGCGCCTGGGGAGGCGTGTGGAGCAGGGCCAGGCCCTTCATCCGGCTTGGCAGCGACAGAACCTGCGGGAGTGCAGCCTTATGCAGAGCCTTATGCAGGCTCTGAGAAAGTGGTGCTTTTTTATTAGTTTTATTTATGAAGTTTATTTGTTGTACTTAGCGTAGATTCTCTTTTCCTGCATTATGAATGAGCAAGCCCTTGTTCCTTTGGGTTGTGTTTTCTGTGTGTGCCTGATGGGCAGCTCCTTGGAGAGCAGAGCTCGGAACGCTGTGTGAGACATAGCCGGTGGCTGGGAGCTCACACTGTGCCTTCCTTGTCCCTTCCGAGAGGCATCGTGCTCTATTTGGGAAGAATCTCAAGCTTTTTCTGCCAGGCTCTCTCTACTTTTCAAGCAGCACAGTGGTTTGCTTTTGTGGCCGTACTGATTTAGCAGGTAGGAGAGACTGAAGATACACAGTGTGTGTTTTGCTAACCACTTCCTAACTCACTTGGCCTGATCCAAACTGCAGAAATGGAGCAAGAGTTTTGTGTGTCTGTAGGGGCTGCCTCTTGCCAGTGTTGCCTTTAGCCAGTTAAGGGACTGCTCGGGCATGGAGCTGCCCGAGTTCCTCAGTGCGTGGCTTGGGGAGGGGAGCAGACACGCTGCGAACGCGTCTGCGCGAGGAGGAAGGGTTTGCAGGTCCGGAATGGTGTGAATGCTGCGGAGCCTGTTCTGCCCTTGGCAGCAGGGAGAGGCAACGCTCGCTGCGGGCACGGATGTGGGTGCCCCCGCGCTGTCCCTTGCAGTTACAGACACTTCCAGCTCCTCCAGCAGTTGCCTAGGGAGGATTTGCTTTTTTTGGGGCATCATCACAGGCTGCTTAAACAGCAGTACTAGCAGGTAAATCGCTGTTGCTGGTGTAGCTAAAGCCCCTGAATGCCTGTACTTCTTTAGTCCTTACTGTCCAGTTTTCTAGCCTGAAGTCAGCGCTGACTGCAGGACGTGCGTCGCGTTCTTCTTAAGATCACAGAACTTTTATGTGTAGCTCTCTTTCTGTGCAAAGGCCAGAAGAGGTTAGCCGTATTTGAGACATGGAGCTAATGACTGCACAGGGAACGTGTCAGATTAGGAATATTTCTGCAATTCTCCATCTTCTTTCTGCTTCCTGCTCTTTTGTCCCTTTGGTGGGGACTGTGCATGAGGCCTGCGCTGGTCTGTGCGGGGCTCGCCTGGCGTTGCAGCCGCCGCCGTGGCAGGGCCTTCTTGGCTGCCCGAGCCCGCGCGCTCTGCGGTTTCACATCTGCTGTGCAGCAGTTGGTGTTTATGCAGCTGAGGGTTTTGTGATGATAGGGTTTTTCATGAAGCCTTCATGTGAAGGAGCCAGTACATTAGTGTCAAGTTCAAACACAACCTAGGAGCTGTGTAATAGTTGGGCATTTGGGCTGGTTCCCTATACCTGCGCTTTGCCCCTGCCCCTTTCCCTGCTGCTTCCCTTTTCCATGTGAGGAGCTGGGTGTTTTCTGGCCCCACGGCCGCCGTGGGAATGGGAGCAGTGCTGTCGGATGGCAGCGTTTCCAAGTCCCCCTTCCCCAGGAACGGTGCTTGTTAAAGGCTTCTGCTTCCGTGAGATGTGGATCGTGTGCGTGAAAACAAGGTATTCTGAGCCCATGTTTGCTGGACAAACATAATTGGCACCTTTTTTCTTAGATAGTTTAATAGAAAACAGAGCCTTAGGTAGCTTGGAAACTTTGCTGCTTCTTTGGATGGTTTCTGTAAGACACAGTTGAAACATCAGCACAGTTATGTGTTTGCTTGGGTTTTCCTGTATTTTCAGTGCTTCTGAGCTATTAAATCCCCTTTAAAAATCTCACTTGAACTATTAAAAGCGCAGACAGGGAGGGGGAGAAATGCAACATTTTCAGGAGATTTTTTGAAACCCTTGTGATTAATGGTCTTTGAGGGAGGAGGGAAAAGAAAAAGGGCTGGAAAATACTGCAGCAGCCTAAAATTAAAATCCCATTCTTTCTTGTTTGGAAAGTCTAATGGCTCAAGAACTTGTTTTTTGTAACTCACAGTAGAAGAGAATTCTTAACTCCCATTAGGACTTTTCTGAGTTGTATGATCTTTTTGACACTAATGAAGTCTGCATTTCTACCACCTCACTTGTGCAAATAATTAAAGTGGTTCTAAAATGAAAGATTTTGTCTCGCTGTGTTCATACTATCACTTCCCATTTAAGGTAGTAGCAAAACCCCCCGTTTTGTTTCAAAAACCTAGTGAGATTAGGTTTCTGTCTCAGCATGTGTTACACTTTAAGCAGCCTTTCATTTTCTAAAACAACATAAAACAAGAAGTTGGAGGGGCAGCGGCACTCGCCTCCACCCCCTTGCCTCCCGTCTGCCCTTGCGACCCCGCAGTCTTTCCTGGCCAACGGGACCTCCCAGGGACCCGGGACGTGTTGCAGGGCAGCAAGGTCAAAATACTGCTGGATTCCTCTGGTTTTGTTTGCAAATTCTGGGTGCTCATGGGGCACAGGTGGAGTTTTACATCCTATTGATTCCTTGGCACAGTGGTTCTATATTTGTGTTTCTTCACATTGCCCTCTTGGTGTTTTAGCATCACTTCTCATTGCTGAGCTCTTGGGCCTAACTTCTCTGCGTTATTTGTTGAGTTGTTTTGGCACACTGGGTTGGTCTGCACTGGAAGTGAGAAGCTGTTTTGGTTAGTGGTAACTTTGAAGTGATACACAGTGGTGCTTGCTTTCCTAACCAGTTCTTCTATGTTTGCTTGCTAACTGAAGGCAGAATTAGGTATATGGCTGTGCTCTCCAGGAATAACTGCTGAACAGAACTGCACTGGAGTAAATAACTAGCAGTCACTTATGAGAAAGCACCCTTGAAGAAAATACCTGGCTTTGTAGGAACGGCAGTAAACCTGTAGGTTCCTTTGCAAAACCTGTTAAGGAGCGCGCAGAACTCTCAGGTCTCCATCCCTCCATCCCTGCCTCCCTCCAAGCCAGAGCGAACTGCTGCTCTGTTGGCTTGTGCGGTATCTCCAGGAAACTCCCCTAAAACTTGCTCTGTCTTTGATTCCTTTTTTTTTTTTTTTTTTTTTTTTTTTTTTTTTTTTTTTTTTTTTTTTTTTTTTTTTTTTTTTTTCTGTGCTGGTTGCAGTGAAATTAAATGCAAATTTTATGCCACTACTGTTTAAATTAGAAAATCTGCTGAATCCTAGAGGTCATTTGTGATGGTATTGAAATGCTGGTTGCGTAGCCAGTTTTCTGTTCTTCCCTAGCATCCAGCCATTTCACTCAACAAATGTTGAAATGGTCGTAAGACGTTGCACAGGCACATCTAAGGTAGATGTTGATGAGGATATCCAGGCAATTTAAACCATGACCCAGAGAATGACCTTAGTGCTCTGAAATGCTCAGCCAAGAGAACCGCGTTTCGCAGCGGAGCAGAGCTTTCCTGCCCTGGCTTTATTCTGTGCGTGTGGGTGCAGAAGGTCCCTTTGGGGCAGTGAGGACGTGGGGGCCGGAGCTGCTGGGAGGGCTGGAGCTGGTGCCGAGGCTGCCCTGTACCCCACAGCTCTGTGCCCTGCACCTCATCGCCCTGCCGCTTGGGGACACGCTCTGTGAAACCCGGCGGCAGCAACAGCCCTGGTTGGCTTCTGGGCCCTTCGCCTGTTCTCGAGCAAGCTACAGGTCCTGCACAGGTTCGCAGTGTTAGCGTTGCTGCGTGAAGCATAAAAAAGGGAAAATGCATGGCCTTTGGTAGCGAAGGGAATGTTAACCAGTTACCCTAGCTTGGCTCTCTGCTTTCCTTCTCCGAGGAAAGACTAATAAGGAAGAGTTCCTTAGCTGTGACTGAATGAATGATAATGCTTCAGGACATCAGCCGGGACTTGGAATAAAAGGTCACTGCCTTTTCTTTGCACCAAAGGAAGGCACAGCTCTGAGGAGGTGCCCGGGCCTGGCAATAGCTGTGTTTGGGCAGCCTGTCGGGAGGGAGGATAGATGTCCTGCCCTGGCTGCCTGCGCGGATCCCTGGGGCAGCACACTGCGAGCTGTGTGCGCTTGTTATTAACAGAAATACCTTCCAAAATACCAGGCTCCATTAGTTATCCTGCACATAGCAACCAAGGCAGCACTTGCTCGTGCTGATGCTTGGTTTTGGAGCTGGATGCTGGAGGTGACAAAGCTTCTTAGAGCCTGCAGTTTCTCGAGTGCTTTCTCTGCTGTGGTTATCAGCCAGGCCCCTGCAGCAAGTGGCCTGCAGTTCTGGGGTTGCAGAGCAGCACAAAATAATTTACAGGTTCTCTTCAGACATCCATTTCTTTCTGTGTTAAATAGGTTAAATGTAGTGACTTTCAGACCCAGGGAATACTCCTTACTCTAACAGAATAGTAAGTAGTACTGCTTTGTCCAGCATGGGAAAGCTTTTTAAAATGAACACGCCTGTTGTCACATCTCCATCATTTATCAAAAGAATTTACAACCTTCGTGCCACTGTTCCCTGCGGATCCCTTTGTCCCGGGTGTAATTGGTTGGGTCGTGGTTCGTTCCTCGCGGGTGTGGGATGCTCCGAGCTCTGGAGACCCCCTGGAGCCCCTGGCAGTGGCTGGGCCGCTCTGGGCCCGGGTTTCTGCCACGAGTGGCCGAGGTGGCCACAGCCTCCTCTGCAAGAAGAGCTCGCCCGTGCTCTTGTTCCTGTGTGTAGGTGCTCAGTGCATAGTGCTGATCAAGGGTATTTTGTGGACTGCTGTAATGCTGTAGAGTCTGTGATAGGTCTAGCAAATGCGAACCGTCATTTAGGATGGGGCCCTTCAAAAGACTGAGGTAGCAAATGCGTATAGCTGCCCTCAGTGAAGTCACTAGTAACTTTGAATGTTCCACGAGACCAAATGATTTCTTGCAGCTCTTTTCATATATTTCTGCTTCATTGAAAAAAGAGTGACTGTACTACAATGAAGAGAGAATTTAGAATTTAAAAATCACAAATGCTACTGTGCTTTTTGTTAGTGAGGGAATTCCCAGTAAAGCAGGCAGAGCGCATTCCCGTTAGCGTGAAACTGTGCTGCTTTCTCCCCAAAGTGAGAGCTGTTATTTTTTTGGAAGCTGGATTCCCCCTCCTACATGCCCTGGCCATGAGGATATGCTGCTTTCTCAGGAACTAGGCACTGGCCATTGAAATTCTGCAGGCAATAAATTGTTTTTCAGTAGTTCTTGGGAATTCACACTGCTCGGTGCCAAGGAGGTCAATGTGGTCAGTGTTAAAGTTACAGTCCTCTCTGCTTTGTAGGAAATACAATTGTTAGACTGAAGATCGACAGCTTCCAGAGTATCTAATGAATATTTAAACTAGCTTATTTGTGCCTTAAAAAAAAAAAAAAAAAACATGATTTGTATTTTCGAGCTTTCATTTATATGGCAGAAGCTGGGAGGCCCAGGCCTGTGCCAGCTAGGATGGGTTTTGTACCAAGCATCAGCTCCCTTTGGTTTACGTACATTCAAATCTGGATCTCCATCTTCCCCCCGGGGCATTTCTCACTGTTGGCGTTGGATCATGAGCAACTGAGCTGTTATTTCATGCCAGTGGCAGATGCTCTGAAGAGACTAGGAAGAAACTGGTGGGAGTTTAGGATTGCCTCGCTGTGCCCTGCTTTGAGCTTATGAGCTTTCTGATCCCCAGTAATAGATTGGATGCCTTAAGGTGGTTGTTACTTTACCTCTGTTTTTGCCTGCCTACCTATAAGCTCTTTTAACCACTTAATTAGAATTTTCTAATTCAATGCAATCTAGTTTTGGAATACAGTATTTGCTTAAATGAATCCTCACTTTTAAGTACCCTGTAAGCCTTAGTTAATATGTTTTATTTAGGGTAGAAGAGAGAGTGAATGTTGAGAAGGAAGGTTGACCATGTTAGGAGGTTAGGGTGTAAGGTGCTTTGTTGTTGTCTGGGTACTCAGGGCATCTGTTTTGGTAAAACTGCTGTTAAAGTTGTTCTGTGTTTGGAATGAGACCTAGCTTCAGGTTTGGAAGGTGAATTGTAGGAAATTATTTGTAGCATTGTGCATATTCTGCTGTGCATTTGTTTGTGTGCATGTGAGTTAACGCAGTGTGCTCAAGAAAGTTATGGATATCAGTTAGAGAATAAAGGTAGTAGGAAAAATCAGATTAAGAAGCACATCTGAGCGAAGACTAGAACTTGCTGCTGGTTACAGTTACCAGGCTGTTAATGACCTTGTAAAGACGTGAGAAGACCCTTAACAAGAACCACCAAAACCTCAAGGAGGAAGCACTTCTCATTAAGCCAGGACCAAGTCGGTAGTGCTGAGATTTCTGCAGCGCCTGGATCTTGTGCTACAAAGAAACAGAAAATGAACTACACTTGTGTTTCTAAATTGCTAGGTCCAGTCTTAGGACGAGTAAGAGCTTCACCATACCACAAACCAGGTGCTTCTTTTAAACGCCGCAGGGGCAAGAAAGGCAAAGCAAGCCCTTGTGACGCTCTCTGTCACTTAATTGGATCCAGCTTTAAGCAGATAAGTTCTAGATGTAAAGGATGCAAACTTCTGTATTATCTATAATATATAATACAGAAGATGTATTATATATTCTGTATTATATATTATCTGTGTTTTATGTTGCCTGGTGTTAAGCAAAAGGCCCATCACACACTGCAGGCAGGCAGCTGGCTAAATGGACAGTGATTTATCTGTACTGATCTTTTTGACAGGTTTAGTCCTAAAATTTTAAGTACCGGAGTTTATGATGTGTCTGCTTTACTGATACATCTATGGAGGTTAGTTGGTTGGATGCACAGAAGACAGCCCTAGATTGAGACTTTGAAGGATGTTTTTTCAGAGCAGTGGTTCTGTATAGCAGGGGGCTCCTGGTCAGCAGGGGCTCCTGGTCACCCTTCCGTTTTTAATCTCCTCCTACCCAGGTGTTCCCTGCCAGGACTGTGCTGTCTGATGATAATATCCTTGATGAAGCCACAGATAAGCTTAAAAAATACAAGTTCAAGCCCAGGAGGTTCAAGTGCTTGTCAGCAGGCCATAGCATCTAGCAAGGAGAGCTCTTGCATTGCCGAATTTCCTGAGCAGAGTAAATTGGCAGCGTGCTCAGAAATTGTTCCTGCTGTAGACAGGTCTGAGAGGGTGGGAACGGGTCACGGTTGTTGTCTGCAGCTTGTGGCGCTCAGCGGTTGAAATCCGGCTGTTGTGGAACATGGGAAATGGTCGGCTGTGCAACTCTGTTATTTTTCTTGCCTTCTTGTTAAGTACAGAGGACTGCAGTGAAATTTCAAGCCAGCTGTTGGTTTAAGTAGAAGTGTGTGTGATGTGGGAGAGCTGATTGTAGCTTGGCCGTCCTGGCCAGCCAGGGCCTCTGTTGAGCGCTACCTTTCGTGCATTGCAAAGGCAGGAACGTCACGTCAGCCGGAGCGCTTGGGAGACCTTCCAATGTCCCGGCTACCGGGCAGCGCTGCCCGCTTCCCACGGGGAGGACGGCACCAGGGAGACCTCCCTCGGTCCCCACAGTGTCCTGTTTGCCAGTAGATAACAACGATGACAAACAGCAAGCAACCTGGCGGGCACTGCTTGTGCTGAGCTCTGCCAGGACACGCTGCCGCCCACTGGCAGCATTTGTGCCGAGCTTGGTGGAAAGGAGGGATGATCTCAGCCTTACACAAACCACTCGCGTTTTCCCAAGGTAACTAAAACCATGGGCTGTGCAAGGTGAAGACGCTTCTGGAGAGGGTCTGCTATTTGGCGGAGAAAAATAATAATTTCTTTTTGTTTTTGCAGATTCTTTAAAGAACTTGAAGCAAAGCATCAGAACAACATCTTCATTGATGATATTAGTGATATAGTGGGAAAGCATGCCGCTTCCACCTTTGATCCCTATGTAAAATATTGCACTAATGAAGTCTATCAGCAGCGAACGCTACAGAAATTACTGTAAGAAATAATCTGAAAATACATTTGCAAAAACATCCCTTTTTGGTAGGAGTCAAAGGTTGGGGTATTTTGGTGCAAAACCTGTAGCTGCCAGCTAAGCATGTAGTTACATGCCAGCTTTCCTTAATACACAAGTTCTTCTAATAATTGTGAAAATAAGCCTGTCTGCGTAGTCCAATCATGCTTATAGTCACATGCTCAATTCTGTTTCCCCTATTAAGTACAATTTTACTAATTTGTTAAAGTCATGTTTTATGTATTGCATATTTGCTTGTTGGCACCCTTGCATGCATGGGAGACAGCAAGCATTCTAAATGCTAATACTGGTCTTCCATACCTAAATAAACAAAGCTGAAGATTAAGTGCTATAAATCCCCAAATTGCACTTCCTTTAAGAAACAAAATAATTCATTTAGAAGAAATGATATACTGCTAATGCTTGTAATTCCTGTTAAAGTACTCTGTTTAATCACCCTTCCCTTTTTCTCACCAGAGCTACAAATCCAGCATTTAAAGAGGTGCTGTCACGGATTGAATCCCATGAAGATTGCAGGAATTTACCTATGATCTCTTTCCTCATACTCCCAATGCAGAGAGTTACTCGTCTTCCATTACTGATGGATGTGAGAACAGGCTTATTTTCTTTTATTTCTCGTATGTGTACATGCATGTTCTTTTATTTTCTTTATCCCTTAGTATAATCTTGTTGCTACCATTTACGGGACTGTAGATACTGGTCTGTTGAAAACAGAGTATCAAATGTGATCAAAAATACCTACAAGTTTTAATTTAAACATTTTACAGCAGAGGGTGAAAATGATGCTGCACTCCCATAAGAGGCTAGCACAGAAATTGCCCACAGGGTTAGGCTGAGGGCCCTTTTGCAGTAAGACCTTCTTTTGAGGAAGACCATCCCGGAGCCGCTGCAGTCGAGCAGTGAGCCGGGGCCTCTCTTCCCGGGCTGCAGAGCCCTTGCTGCCGTGGGACGGTGTTTCCATGTCCAGTCCCAGCAGGGTGTTGCGCAGGGATACACCATCCCCAGCTCTGTCCTTGTTACAGTTGGTGCTTCTTGGTCCTCTGAAGCAACAAAACTTTTATTTCAGACTATTTGCCAGAAAACGCCTAAAGACTCACCGAAGTATGAGAACTGCAAGCAAGCTCTGAAAGAAGTGAGTAAGGTACGTGCCTAAAAACTGTATTTGGCTGCAGAGTTGTTTGAGTCTTGAGGGCTTTTTTTGCCCTAAATTGTACTGCATGCTTTGGCGATTTCAAAAATGCACTTGGAGAAATAGCCACTTTGAGTTTTTTTAGTCACTTGATAATGGATTTTTGCATTCACTGCTTATTTTGCTCACCTGTTCACAGAGCTATTCTGTCTGCTGCCAGTCACTGAGACAGAAAGCCTTGTGAAAAGCTGCATCCATAAAAAGCCAGGAAGAACGCCCGACAGTACAGAAAAGAAGTCTGAATTGCCTAGGAAACCTTAGGAATGCTTTCTGCTTTTGGCACGTTTTTAGCAGACCATTTCTGCTTCTGCCAGTTGTTCAAAGTTGTTTTCTTCTTCTCCTGGAATTGTGCTTTTTTGGCAAAAATCAAACATGAAAGAGCACAAGTCCATTCACGGTGCATAGTTTTCAAATGCCAACAGCACTTAATTGTATAACAAATTGGAGTGCATTTCATTTGAAACTGAGCAACCAGATTACCAAGTATTTTTTATATTGGTGTGAAATACCATACATCTAAAAAAAAAATCTGGAAATGGAAAGTTTTCAAAATAGAACATTGTGCTTTTTTTTTTTTTTTTTTTTTTTAATAAAAGCAAATCTGCAGACAAGTTATCATTTTGACATTAAGGTCTCAGAATTTCAGAAGTATGATGTGTCCCGGATGGGTGTTCAGGATGCTGGGTTAGGCATTCCTTAGTTAACAGCCTCGCGTCCTGCGCGCTGGAGCTGGACGTTCCTGGAGGCTTCGAGGGAAAGTGTGGCCATTTCCCTGCATGAATGCCGTAAAGGGGGAGAGCAGGGAAGGATAAATTACTCGGTGCCCACGTGCCCTCCCTCCCCTAAACCCGCCGCCACTCATGTCTCCTTCCCCCCTCCCACCCTTAGCCAGGGAGAGGGGAGAAAATAATGAAATGCCCCTTGACTTCTGGCAAATCCTTGCAGGAGGTCGACCCAGTGGTTCTCAGACCCTCCCTCTGCCTTCCCCTGTGCTGCGCAGGCCTTATGGAAACCGTAACGTGGCATAATGGCTCGTTCCGAAAGTTGGCTGCGGTGCAGTATTTCTAGAGCAGTGTTCGTTGTAAGCCCTGAATGCCTTAAACCCTGAAATATCTCGTTTCTAGCTGGTACGTTTGTGCAATGAAGGTGCTCGGAAAATGGAAAGGACAGAAATGATGTACACCATTAACTCCCAGCTGGAATTTAAAATCAAGGTATGGTCGTATTTCTGCCAGTACTTTATTTAGCTGTGCATATATGTTCAGTTTCAATCGTTTCATTGCCAGAACAAACACAGTAAATCAGCGTGGCTTATAAAACAGGCACAGCTCTGGCTAAGGAGGCCAAGCTCATGGTCTGGGGGCGGTGGGAGCTCGGTGGGTTGTGGAGAGCTGCTTTCACAGGCTGTATACCCTTGTACTTAATATGCAAGGAAACGCAGGATTAAAGCTGCGTGGCGCGGCGCTGCCACGCGAGGTACCTGTGTTCGAGGGGCAGCAGACACCTCCATCCCCATGCAGAGCCCCCCAGGCGAGGGGGCACGCGGCGGGCAAGCAGCTCCCACTGCCTCCCGTGAGCTCGAGGTGCCTGCAGCCTCCCGTGCTGCTGCAGGGCTGCTCCAGCCTTGCGTACACCCTAGCTGCAGGTGGAAGGTAATTGTGTGTTTCCTTGGAGCATGAGGTAGTTGCATTTAAATCCTTCAATATAGTAAGCAGCATGGCATGCAATAAACTGCCTACTATGGCAGGATACATTTTTTTTTCTTTTAAATAACTAAGTTTATATTATGACATTTTTCTTTTAATGTATATTGAACTAGTTATTCATTTCTGCCCATGTTAATTCTGCCTTGCAAGTAGTTACTTGGGCTGAAATAAAAACAATAAAATTTCCAGTTTGATGGAGTTTGCACCCTAGCAGATTTCTATAAATGAGTCATACTGTTACATAAGGATGTTCTGCTGTGAGAAGGGGTTTTAAATCCTACTTGCAGTGCATAGTGGTTTATAGTTTCCAAAACACAGTTCTTAAAGGATCCTGCTGTGTCTCGCTTTGAGCAAGCCTTCTCTTTAGCACTACTTTTCTAAAGTATTCCTTTTCCAAAGTATTTGTATTTATGGCCTTTGAGTAAAAACTGAGATTAATAACAGTATATACTTACAACAAGTTTAAGTGGACTGTCCCTTAAGAAGTGTCATCTCTGCTTTGCTGACTGCTGTGGGCAAAATCTCAAGTCTTTGGATAGTTTAAAACAGAGTTTAGAATAGTGTGGAGTCCTGCGATGATCTGCTTGGATTCACTTCCATTTTCAAACCTGGATCAGTTCTTAAGCGTTTTTAAAGGAGCAAAGTTTCTCAGTGCCCAAAGCCTCTCACGTTCCCCGTGGGACGGGGAGAGGGGTGGTCGCTGTTCCTCCGCCCTGTGCAGCCTCCGGCCGCACGCGCTGCCGTCGGGAGCTCCTGCCAGGGTGCTGGGAAGGAAAAGCAGCACCCTCGTTTCTCTGTAGCGCTAGGCCAGTTTTCCTGCTTCGTGTATCTTAGATATAAATTCTTAGTGGTTTAGACGTTTTCTGTGGTTTGAGAGCTTGCCAGCTGGAGTGTAAAAGACTGCTTTGGCCGCATCTCAATACATTTTAAGTTCAGACAGCTTGTTTTCTATAGGAAGGAGATGATATACATGTTACACTCTTTTGGCAATTTGGGAAATTTATATTAAAGTGAAAACTAGCTGCTTCTGGAATAGAGTCAACTAAGAAAATGCAATGAACTCATTTGGAATCCAGACTAGAGGCGTTTTTAGTTCATACACAAGTAGAAGTTTTGCAAGTACTTTTGCCTGTTCAACAGTCATCATGGTGCTCTAATTCCATTTTATAAGCATTTGAAACCAAGTAAACAGTTTCTCTGCCTACTCGACTCCATGCTGTGTTTTCAGATTGTTGTTTATTTTGTTAGCCGTAACTGTATGGCCGTACGTGGAAATGCAAGAGAAGCTACTCGGAAATCCTGTCACTTCTGCAGTTTTTTTCTGTAGGATTCCGTTTTAACGAAGGTTCAGAAGCCTTTGTTCTTAAAACTTGCACCCGTGGCATAGGAGTGTTTTCTGTGAGCACACTGGTACCAGAAGAGAAAAAGTCCTTTGTGATTTCTCCAGTCAAGAACATCCTAGCCCAGAGTCTTTGAAGTTTGTGAAGTGGGTGTCGTTATTCAAGAACCCAGGGGAAGTGAACGTTCACTGGGTCTATTCTGGATACAGTGGCAATATCACTCAGCCTGGGGTGAGCAAGAAGAGGCTGTTCTAATTTGTCATGCTTGGCCATAGCTCTTAGGGGCTACTGCGGCTGAGCTCACAAACAAGGGTCCAGTTCAGTAAAGCCTTCTGAGTAAAGAAAAAAAAAAAGAGGTGCCCCATAAAATATATATACATGGTAAGTGCCCTTGCCTGCCATGTAGATGTTGATTACCAGTTGTGGATACTGGTTGTGGGCAGAGCAGATGCTCTTTCCTCCCGGGGAGGAAAGCAGCAACCTGGCTCCATAATTTGTTTGCTTTTTTAGCTCAGACGAGCAGGTATGTCACAAGGAGGCAGAGGGGTTTTTCAAATGTTCATAGGCTGTTACTTGTCTTCTACATGAATGATGGAAATACCTGAAATCTTGTTATCTCTGTTATATGTTTGTTCCGTGCTCAAGGTCTTTGAGTTTATTCAGATTTGTTTTTTCCAAATCTTTAGTACTCTGACTGAAAAATAAAAAAATAAAGCCTTGGTTTGGAGGATTCAAATAGTTTGTTTTCTTCCTTTATAGCCGTTTCCGTTGGTTTCCTCTTCACGATGGCTAGTGAAAAGGGGTGAGTTAACAGCTTACGTTGAGGACACCGGGCTCTTCTCTAAAAGAACTTCCAAGCAGCAAGTTTACCTGTTCCTCTTCAACGATGTCCTCATTATCACCAAGAAGAAGAGGTAGGAGCTTCGCCCGTGTAAAGCACCTTTGTGTTCGGCTCCGTGCACGGGCGAGCACAGGCGCTCAGTTATTGCTGCCTTCTGACGGTACTGTGACTGTCGTGTACGTTGGCCCGGGGGAAAGGAGAGCCTGAACCTGCAGGCTTTGCAAAGGCCTCCTGCCATGTCCCTTCTTTACTCTGGAGGTTTGTTGCCTCCAGAGCATTTTTACATGTTTTCTAGCCATTTGTTGTTTGAAAATAGAAAGCAGATTCAAATGGAAATTGATAGATTATTCCATATGTGGCATAAAGTGGGTAGAAGTGTGGGCTAAGCACGTGGGTCAGCAGTTCTGAAACTATTTATGTGCTTTAATATACTGCATCTTAGAGCAAATGAATTGTGAAGGCTTTTGAGTTTCTAATATTGCTCTTTCAGACTGTTTAGAAATGATAACAGGGTTGGTTTTTGGCAAGCTGAAATAAAATTCTAAATTGTCACATTAAAAACTGCATCCGTCATTTGAGAGGCTGTGGAAGCAGCAGTTCTGTTACCCCTACCTAGCTGAGGGGGTACTGAGGCTAAAGTGTTGGAGGCAACAGCTAATAGTGTCCATTGGAGTTCTGCTTGCTAGGCTTGAGGACAGGGCCGACTTCAGGTTAATGGCATTTACATCTTCGGTTGGGGCTATTTGTGAGAGATCAACCTGAGTCCTGAGGCTACCGTAGTTTTGAAGAACGATTACTCTGCTTTCGGGTAGACAGTTAAGTGAAAACAGCAATTTTGAAAAGATGTGCTTCTGGGAAACTTTGATTCTATAACTTGGATCAGAAATGTTGAGGAATAAGGTGTAATACAGAATCTTGGAAGGAAATGTGAATGTTTAAATAGAGAGAAACACAATTTCTATTTTTTTTCCCGTTTCTCCTCTGTTTTTGCTTAGCTTTAAGTGAACGTTTTTGTACAAATGGAGAGAATAGTGAGCGGGCTCCCTCCAGGTCTCGCGCTGCTGTGAACATGGTCTTGAGCTCCAGTGTTTATCAAAGCCGAAATGTGTTTGCAAGGCGCTCGTTGTAATGCTGGCAGCACATCAGAGCTGTATCGCAGGGTTTTTAAACATTGAGTTTCTTTTCTCATGGAACTATGGCTAATATATTATTGTGTCGGTAGCTAAGTAAATGTTTGAGTTCAGAAAACAATGAAAAATCTATTATCTGTGTTGTTACATTGTTTATTGGTTTCCTATGTGATGGCCTGTTGTGCAGATTGTGAGCAGGATATTTATAACAATGTCCCTGTCCAACCTCCTGGTCTGTAACGACTTCCAGCTGTTGGAAGTGCCAGTGTCCTTAAGGGCCTGGAAAGGAGAGGAACCTCAGCGTCAGCGGTGGGGTGGTGTGTTTGCTCTGTGAAGACCCTCGGAGCGAGGGGAGCGAGGAGGGGTGGGTTTGGCTGTGCCCCAGGGAAGGGGCACGTCCCTCTGCCGCATGGGCGCCGCTGCCCTGGGGAGAATGAGCTGTTGCTGGTGGTTGTTCTTGGCACGGCACGAAATAAACACAACCCCTCAGCGCTGGGAGTGAGGCCTGGCTCCGAGCACACGGCTTTCGGGGCATTTTGGCCCTCCTGCCCGGGCACTTGGGCCCGTGTGCCCCTGGTTGGGGCGGCACGTTGGGCTGCTCGAGCCTGGCTTCCCGGCAGGGCAGAACAGCTGAGTGAACCGCAGGAGTCTGGGGCTCGGGCACGGCATTTCATCACTTCAGGTGGACATCTACAGAGATGGCGCTTTCGGTTAGGCTGCATAGTTACAACATAGAATTTAATTAATTTTTAATAAGAAATAATACAAAATCGAAACATTATGAAAATCACATTTGTTCTTCTGTTGAGATTTTATTCATAGATACACAGAGCAATCCTTGTTCCTATCATTTAGAGCTAATGTATTTATTTATTTACAAATCGTGTGTATGTGTGTGTGTGTGTGTGTGTGTGTGTGTGTGTGTGTGTGTGTAAAGACTTTTAAAATGTAATTGTCAGAAGTGACATGTCATGTTTTGTAGCCAGAAGTGGCTTCTGTTGCTGGAGTTGCCGCGGACTGTAGGTGCAACTCACTGAGGCTGTTGCTTCCCTCCTCTCCTGGCAGCGACGAGAGCTACACAGTGACCGATTACTCGCTGAGGGAGCAGCTCGTCGTGGGGCCGTGCGAGGGCGAGGAGGCCGGCGCCTCCCCGGCCAAGGGCCCCGGCGCCCTCCTCTTCCGCCTGGTGCTCAGCAGCCACGCGGGCGACAGGGTGCGGATGCTCCTGGGAGCCGACACTCCGTAAGTGGCCGCCCTTCCCGGAGCTCGTGGTGCCTGCGGGCCCTCTGCCCTGTCCCGGGCTCTGGACCACACGGGTATGACAGTGTGTCCAGGCGGGCGCTCTTTGGGGTCTGGCTGAGGGCGGGTGGCTAAAGCAGGGCCCTTGTCCCCAGGCAGCGGCTGTGCTGTGGCCAGCTCATCTTGGGAGGAGTGCCTGCCCTTAAAGACAGGCGAAGACCAGAGTCCGTGTCCCCTTTCTCATGCCTTTAATGTGTGGCAGGGCAGGCAAGGGCACGTGCAGCTTCAGTAATACCCGCTGGGCACCAGCAGCCACCCGGCTGCTCTCCGGGACCTCGCAGCCCGGGGCAGTGGCAGAATGAACACGGTGCAGTTGTGCGAAGGGCCGTTGGGCTCTGAGCTGCTCCCGCCACAGCTGCGCAGGGCACCCGTGGGGCCAGGCCGCTCCCGGGCACCCACAGCCTCTGCCCAGCACCAGGGCGCTGCCCCGGCCTGGGCATCCTTGCTCGACACCTGCAGGATTCATAGCTGATACACAGGTAGTAAATCACATGGGTGATTAACGGGGGCAGGGATGCCTGCGTGTGTTTATGCAAATTTGAAAATCCTTATGAAAAATGTGTAACTACAACTCATGCAGAGCAGCGGGGTTTGCTAATAAGCCCTCCAAATAAAGGAAAATAGCTTTATGCAATTGGCTGCAGAGGCTGTTGAATACAGCAAGAAAAAAATGGTGATTAGCCTGAAAGAGGTGTAAGTTTGCCTAAACAGGAATGCTTGTATGTCAGTTACTGCGTTAGATATAAAGAGAATTGCACAAGAGAAAAAAAATATATATATGCCAATTTGTTATGTTTAAGTTCCTGTCAAAATGATCTAAATATTTCAATGATGTATCAGGTATTTAAAACCTTGCAATGAATTATAATTGGAGTTCAGTTTAATTGATGGGGCTGGTGTGTCCAAAAGCTCCGAGCACGTTAGCAGTGTGTTTTTTACCCGGCTAATGAGTGAATTACTCGGGGCTTTCTTGGGCCAGGTAGCTGCTTTCCCTGGTTTTCTTGCAGCAGGGCAGATAAATCCAGCTCTCTTCATGCTGATTTGCTTGTAAAGACGTGTTTTAAGGAGGCACAATCAGTAACACAGGCGAGGTCCCGCTCAGGCTTCTTTCGCAGAGCCTTGCTCCCTTGTTGCTCCCCACTGGCAGCATTACCCACCGCAGTGCTCCCACCCAGTCCACCCAGCACAGTCTCTGCCTGAGCCTTGCACAGCGCGGGAGCCGCTGCTCCAACCCGCACTGGTGTTCAGGGCCCGGGCATCGCGGCCCCTTCCTTGGGTTCAGCATCTGTCTCACCAGCTCCAGCCAGCCAGGCTGGCTCTGGCCTCAGCACAAATAATCCCTCCTGTGGGCTGAGCCCCTGGAAGAGACCGTCTTTCAGGTCCATCTTTCAGAGCCTCGTGGCTGAAGCTGGCCGACACCAGTGCCCCATCTGAGAGCAGGTGGGCCTGCCGGGTGGGTTGATTGTGCTCTGCCTTGGTGGGGGAGCATTTGCATTAAATCAGTTTAACTGATAGCACATAGAGAAACCACCTGTGTCCCATAAAACCTCCCTGGCTTATCGCTGACACGTTGCAGTGAGTTAGTTACAAAGGTGAGTGGAGCATCTGAGTCACCCCTGCTAGTTCTGTTGTGTCCTGGAGGTTGGAGCTCCGTGGCCTCCCGGGGCGCTTGAGCCCTGCACATGCTGAGGGCAGCGCTGCCTCCCGGCTGTGCTGCCTTTGAACCAGCCTTCCCAAAGCCGGAGTTACCCCAGCAGCTCGGAATAACTTCCAGCTCCCGTGAGGGCACTGCAGGTGTGAGGCCGGGACACAGGGCAGGGCTTGAACACTGCAGGCCCAGGGCAGTGGTGGGAACAGCTCCCGGAGCAGGGGCGGGAACGCGGCCGGCCGGAGCAGCAGCGCGTCGCCCCGGGGAGCTGCCCCGTCCTGGGGACAGCCGGGGCCCCTGTCCCGCGGCGGCCACTCGGAGCGGCACTGGCTTCCAAGGGCGCCACAAGGAGCCCCTTGTGTCCGTGCTGGGGCCGCGGCTCCTGGCGGCGCCGGGACCCTCCCACGTGAAAGCCGGGTCTGTGTGAGGGGCGCAGGGGCCGCCAGACACGCGGCTCTGGCCACAGCTCGGGCTGGAAACACTTGCACTTTGGGGGTGGCTGCGAGAGTTCAGAATAACCCTGAAAGAGGCTACAGACCATCAGCGGCCTCTGCTAAGAATCGCATTATACAGTAAGCACATGACTCACACTTGTTTGGAGATCATATTTGGGGGAAAAGGCAGAGCATTTTTAGCTGTCTGGACTTCCTTTAGAGACATTTTGTTCTATGGATTTATTATTATTTTGGTGTATGCTCTTTGTCATATAAATAGTGGTCTAGCAGCTTGTCATTCGCAGGGAAAGTTTTCAGTAACGAATTCCGTGTTTTGGAAGGAGGCTGGCAGGGCCGCCCGCAGGAGGAGCGCGGGTACGGAGCGGGGTGCCGGGCAAGGGCCTGCGGCCGAGAGCGCGGGGCTGCGTCGGGTCCCTGCGCTCGGGCGCCACGGGAGCAGAGTGCCCGTGCGCTGCCTGCAGGGACTGCTCCCGGCCCCGGGGCCGCAGCAGCGGCGGGCAGGCGCTGCTCAGGGCGCCGGGCTCTGCAGCCGCTCGCTCGGCGCCTCCCTGCCCCGACATGGGCCCTTCCCTGGGCGACGGAGGCAAGAGACGAGTTTAGGGCCCGTTCTGGCCTCGTGCGCTTGGCAGCTCTGAGTTCCCAGACCAACACGGGGCCTTTGGAGAAACAAACTCTCAAGTCCCTTCTCTGTTCTTGATTTTCATTCTACATATGCATTGTGGCCAAGCCCTACAAGAAACCTGTTGGCGTTAAATTGCTGTGTTACATTTGCCAGACACTTTGTTCACCAGATGGATTCTTTTAGATTAATGATGGGTATTAGTCACGGACACCAGCAGAGAAATTAATTCTTGTGAAGTAGCACGGGCCGAGGTCTGTAAGACACCAGGCAGGGCTCAGAGATGTTCTGCTCCAACATACTTTAAATGTTAATTATGTTTGAATAACACATTACTAAAAGCAGTATTACAGCTTATGGCTATATTGTGAGGGAGGATAAAAGAAGTTACATGATTTATTTTTTTCCACCTGGAGAAGCTAAAATGATCTTGAAAAGGAGCTAGTTTTACCACCCCCGAGAGCGGCAGTCGTGGAAACTGAGCGTTGTTGCTGGTGTTGCAGGAGCGAGCGAGCGCGCTGGATCGCAGCGCTGGGCAAGAGCCGGGAGCTGCTCGACACCGACCGCACAAGTGAGTGGCAGCCGGGCCGAGGGGCGCGGGCTGGGCAGGAGAGCGGGAGCACGCTGCCCCTTCCCCGACCCGAGCAAAGGTGGAGTAAGTAATCTTAAAAAAGAGACACGGCCTGGTCTGGCTACCTGAACTGGTCATCTTCCCAGCGCAGGAGCTTTCCTCATGACTTCAGTTGCGTTTGTTACCCCAGGTTTGGGTGGTTGTTTCAACTTGTTAACAAAACTGGCAAAAACCAGTCACTGCAGAACCTGGGTGGGGAGCACCCACAACCTGCAGCTTGTGGGTGCTCACGTGGAAAGCCGTTCGCTCCCTCTACCCAAGGGCTTTGAGTGCTCCAAGGTGGAAATTTTAAAACTAAGAGCACATGGGTGATTTGTTTGGGAGTTTTAAGCAGTCACCTCCCTGCGTGTGCTTCAGCTAACGCAGCCTGGCGTGTTGCTTCCCAGCTCTGACTCAGGTCGAGATCATCAGGACGTACACGGCCAAGCAGGCGGATGAACTGTCTCTTCAAGTTGCCGACGTCGTTCTGGTTTATCAAAAAGTAAACGATGGTGAGTCCTTTCTCATCTCACATTCACATTAAATTTTGACAATGCACCTATTAAATAGTTCAAGTGAAATGAAAGGTTTTCTGTTATGCCTGCAGTGCTTTGGATTGAAGGAATAATTTATTTCAAATATATCAACATTTATTTTTGCTGTTCTTTCTAGTATGTCTCAAAAACATCCTGCCTACTCTGCCTTTAGCTTTATATACATTTTATTTACTTAAACAGCTAAATGCATCCACTGTATGGGAGCACTGGTTTACATATAAGTGCAATACAGTTCTCACAAAAAACCAACTTTGAACTTGCATGTAAAAATGAGTTATTTCTTTTCTGTTGATCTTTACAGGCTGGTATGAAGGGGAGAGACTGCGGGATGGGGAACGAGGCTGGTTCCCAATGGAATGTGCCAAGGAGATCACCTGCCGGGCCACCCTCGACAAAAACATGGAGCGGATGGGGCGGCTACTTGGACTTGAAACCAATGTTTAGATTTTCCTCCCCCCTCTTCCTCCTGTTTCTTTATTGCAGGATTTGCACTAACTGCTGCCCGCGGGGCCTGGCTGCAGGCACTGCAGCTCCAGCGGGCGGCTGCGAGGCCAGACCCACAAACTCCTCCCTGGGAGCTGCTCTTTCAGGTCTGCCGTTTCGAGAGTGACCTGAACTTGAGCCTGGCTCAAGCAAGAGCACATTTCACCTGGAAGCAGGTTCTTGGGTGGTGGAGAGCAGCCGTGTTTCCCCTTTCCACTTCACCCCACGCTCTTCTGAAAAGCTGTGGCTGCTGAGCCCCAGGAGCTCATTGTGCTGGAGGGGAAGGAAGGGCAGCCAGGGCCGGGGCTTCCCTTGTGCTCCCCAGGAGTCGTGGGGATGCACGGGGCCCTGCGGCTCCCCTCGCTTCCCGCAGCTCTGGAGCCCTTTGCTGGCACCGGGGCTGCCTTCTTTCAGAGTTAGAGCCATAGTCTTAATTCTCACAAAGTCATTTCAAGCTGCAGCAAATACCCACCTGGAGAAGAGCTAGGAGTTTTTCAAACTAGTTTCAACTTCAGTCTTAGATGTAACCCCAGTCTGGTTCAGAATGTAGATGTCTGAGAACACAGTGTGTAGGTATTTTTAAAGCCCTGTAACTAGTGGAATGAAGTCCACTGTGGTTCAGTTTTTCCTCCATCTTCTTAATTCCTCGTTAAGAAGGTAGCATCTTTAACATTTTTGTTATGACAACCACAGCAAACCTGTAGTCTGGGTTTTCTTTTTAACCTTTCTGTTCTGGAGAGCGGTTCCTTCTGTGGAGGCAGGAGTTCAAAGGAGCTCGTGTTTAGTGTCTGCCAGGCAGCCCTGTGGCCAAGGCGTTAGCCAGGCCCAGGCGAGCGCTGCAGGAGCTTTAAGTAGCTGCTGCACAGCAGGTGAGAAGGAAGCAGAGCGCTCAGCACCTCCAGCGCTGGCTGCTCCGCGCTCTCTGCCTCCAGCCCCGGACCAGGGCAGGGGCTGCCTCGGCCCTGCGCGACGGAGGGAGGACAAGCACCGAGCTGATAGTCGGGGCTGACGGGCACTGGCACGGGCTGGGGCCGCCCTCTCCCTTCTGGTGCCGGCCCGGCCCCGTCCCGCATCCCGCGGCAGCTTCGCACGGTCCCAGGAGGAACAGGAGCACAGAGCGGGGCACGGGGACCACGCGCGCCGCGCTGAAGGAACCGCCACGGACGCCCTCTCCTGCACAGGGCAGTGTGTGGCAGCAGCCTGCTGCCGCTTTACAGTAATAACCACCTTCCTCCCGTTACGGCCCAGCTGAAATCTCAGCAGCGTTGAGCACATGGTAAATAAAAACCAAGGCAAAAAAAACAAGGTTAAAAACTTGTACAAAGGCTACCCTCCTGTCACAGCTCTGTTGCTGTGTTTTTACAGGGCTGGTATTGTTTTATATTCTGTAATATTTTGGATATTTGATTTGTGAATGAAGTTGATATTAATAAATTTTTCTCTGTAACAAAAATATAGTAGGAAAGCAATAATTTTGTACAAAGATACTTACCTTACAAATTAATTTATATACATGGACTGATGAAACAGTAATGAAGTTGTAAACTGTAAATTAAAATCTTATTTAACATAGTAAAAATACTAATATTTTAACAAATTGTACTGTACACAGGCAGATTTCTAACACATTATTGAATGTACAAATGCAACCATTAATTATATTCAGATTTTTTAATACATTGTATATATTTTTCATACCTAGTTTTTCCAGAAATGCTGTAGTGTTTTTAAAGCTATTTTTCATGTTTTCCTATTCTCAGACACCATTCTGAGGAATTAAAAGACATCTGTGGTTTTATAGGACAACAATCCATAAAGTGCTTTTAAAGCCTCACTAAACGAAAGTTTCTGTTTTTCTTCAGTAACTGCCTGTTCCAGGCACCTCGCTGATATCATTCCTGTCACTAAAGTTAAATTGTTCGTTAAGCTGAAGGGGCAGTGATGGATGCCCTGGTCTCGTAGACAGGAGCAGCCTCGGGGCCCTCGGTCCTGCCCTCGCTGCCCTGCCAGGGTCCGCGCGAGCCCAGGGCTGCCCTAGAGCTTCCCGCGGGACCCTGGGCAAGGGGGCTGTGCAGGCAGGGAGGAAGCTGCCCTCCAGAGCGCGGCCTCCCTGCGGGTCTGCGCCCCTGCGGCGCCCTCCTCCCTGCCTTGGGCCGGGGCACCGGTTTAACCAGGCTGGGCTCGTGTAGAGCGGCCCCAGGGAAAGGGCAGACCTCAGGTCTCGGTCAGAACAAGGCTGCCGTATTGGCTAGATACAGCCCAATAACTGGGACGACTCACGCCTTGTAGCAATCCATAGGTGAACACAGCTATGAAGGAGGATGCTCTTTGATAGGAGGAAGGCACCGTACCCCAGAGCAGTCATTTGATGACCTGGCCTTCAGAACAGCTCTTTGCAAAGCTCTGAAGACCACACGAGCTGCTGGCTGCCCACGCGAGTTAACAAGGTTAATAACTACAACAGCTAGTTCCAATTAACTCAGGTCAGCAGAGCGCAGCCAAGAGCACAAGGGCCACACGGCTCTGCAAGCAAAGAGGGGCTCCCACGGGGCGTCCCTGCCCCGCTCCGTGCAGCCTCCCAGCGCCCACCCCGACACTGGCGGCTCCAGTTCACACCGGAGGACACAAGCGGCCCTCAGGCACCTGCTCAGCTGCAGAATTCGCAGCAATGACCCCTGCTGCTTTTCCAGCCTTGGATTTGGAAGGTATTTTGGTCATTATTACCGCAAACCACAAGCAGAACAGCACCTCCTGCGCTTGCTAAGCCGCCTTTTTTTTCCCCCCCTCCCAGTAATAAGCTGATGCCAAATCCTCCTCCTCAAATAATAATAAACCAAAACAAACCCCACACAGCTGAACCTTTACAGGGTGCAGGGGCCCCCTCAGGTTTGCTGCAGTTAGCCCCGCTCTTGCCCATACCTCAAAGAGCAGCACAATCAGCTTCCAGGTGACACTTACACACGTGTCCCCATCCCAAACATGGCTCTTCCACCCCCACATTACGGGGTTTGCTCCCCAGGCACTCACACATGTGCCAGCACGCAACCCGTTCCCAGCACACGCTGTTGGCTGCGCAAACGTGAGCAACAGGGACAAGTTAGTTACACCGCCTGCCTTGGCCTGACCTGCATCGCTCACGTCCTCCATGGAGGGAAGCAGCTCTGCTCCACACGTAGAGCCGCACCTGGCTGCAGCTGCATTAATGAGGCAGCTCATTCGGCCGCTAATTACCCCCTCTCATTAAGCAGCTGCTCTCCGTGGCAGAGGGAAGGGCGGCTCCAGCGCATGCTCCAGTGCTCAGGCACCGCAGCGTTTCCTCCGGCCGCGCTCCCCTCAATCCTGAGCTCGGCCGTTACGCCGCCGTCCTTGCGCACGTGGAAGCGCGCAGAGCAGGACAGCAGCAACTACGACCAGCTAAAACACCACTTTGGAGAGAAGCCTTTAATGGAGGACTACATAACCCATACAGGCACTGCTTTAAAAAGGAAAAAATAAAATATTAAGAAACCTTCCAAGCTTGCTCCCCCTCCATGACTTTTATCTAAATATCTAACATTTCAGTCAATACCAGCAACTAATGGGCTCAGAAGGCAAACAAAGATGAACTGAGCAGAAATAAAGGCAGGGATATTTAAGGATTTTCTCCCCGCAGAACAACATTTCTTCGCTTTTTTAAACTACTTTTGTTTTCAAGTTTAACTTATAGTTAAATTATAATTACCTTCCGTAGAAATATTGGTGAGGAAACTGTTGCACTGCTGGAATATACAGATATATGTATATATATATAATTATATACATACACACAGACACATACATAGGAGGTATAACTACATCCCTTCCATCCCAATAAAAAAGCCTTTGGAGCTGTTTCTACCAATAACAAGAACACTACAGTTTATTTAAACAGTATTTTAGCAGTTTTTTTTAAATATCTGTTACCCGATGGAAAAAAAGCTACTGTTTTAGAAGAGTCAGCAGGGGCAGGACAAGAACATACACCGACTATCACTGCTAGCACTGCATTTTCTCTTTTTAAAAAAAGCTACAGTAAACACAGTATACCATGCATATACAGATATTACCAACTATTTTGAAGTAACTGCTCTTCAGTATGGGGGAAATTACCAGCTTGCCCTAAAAGCTTTTCTCTGTTTTGTTTTAGAGCATTTATTTAGCTAGAGGAGAAAAAAAAAAAAAAAAAAAAGGTGAATAACTTGGTTTTGAAAATGAAACTGCATCAACTGTAACGTTCATTCTGGAATCGAGGAGCGTAGTTTTTGGCACTTTCATTTTCCTGTGTTGTGATCAAGTCTATAATAGCTGTCAGCACTGCTGTGTCCCTGGATTTAACATCATTCCAGTCCACAGGGTGTGGGTTTTCTATCTTTTCCTGTAGAAGACCATCGAGCTCTTGTCTTAAATTCTGCAAACAAGAATTTGGTAAGAATGAGAGAGAGAGAGACATTTAGGAAACTAAACACAACAACTTTTTTTTAAATTAACTCCACTGCACACACCCTTCTCCTAATCTTTGTCCCCCTCCTTGCTAGTCTCATGTCAACTCATTTCACCATGGTTAACGGCAAGATCCAAAGCTGCTTCTCAGACCCCGGCAGTTCTGCCTCGCGTGGCAGACAGTCGTCTCTGGATGCTCTGCTCTGTAAGAGCATTCACATCCTCTAGTTGACTGTTTCAGGATTAAAGATATTTAAGGCAGAAATAGCAAGTATAATATCTAACATGAAACAAGGCTTTATTTAGCTCCTCTTTCCATTGGAATTTAATAAACCTGAAGATCCCTAATCTTAGTACCCACATGCATGTGGAAGTATAACAGGCTGAGCAAATAATCCTCTAGCTTTTCCTATGTAAACCTACCCAAACCTGCTCATCTGATCTCTCACAGCAAGACAGTTTTATAGTTCTTTCAAATCAACCCCATGACTCTTCTCTGAAGCTTCTATATTGTGGCAGTATCCTCTGGGAATCAGGGACTAGAGAACAGGGTGCATGAGCCAAGCAAGACCCTCCCCTCCCTATTATTCCCAGTGCCTCTGGAGGTGCAGGGCCCGCTCCTCCCAGCCCAGCTGAACAACAGTTCTTATGTCTGCCTAGCTGTTCTACCAAGCCAAGCACACAAGTACATTACTCTACTTCTGCCTAGTTTATCAAGTCATAGACTGCTCAAAATAGTATTTTTACTACCACTTTTCAATTTGTATTCATCTACAAGCCTTCAGAATTTACCTGTGTGTATAAATAATTGTGTGTATTTACCTGTGTGTATAAATAATTGTGTGTATAAATATACCTGTGTGCAAAATAATTGCATATGACCAAAACCAGAACTCTTTTGCACTCATATTTTGCCAGCAACTGAATTTCACTCTCCACTTAACTATGTCCAGTTACATACACTCTATAGTTTAACAGTCTCCTTAATTGTGCTTAAATAGCAACATTTGCTCAAATGGACAAATTCAGCCTTCCTTCCCAGAATCATCTGTGAGAAAGCCATATACTATTTAAATGCAAATATTCATGTATGTTATACAAATGTAAACCCAACATTTATTTGAAATACTTACTGGGAATACACTAAAAGCATATATTATTTTCCTACAGCAATGTCTAAGTACGTACACAGTAATATCAAATACAAAATCCCCTAAGAACCACTACTTTCACAGCAAGTCTTCCATATAAGTTGTTCTTATTAAACACAGTCACCTTAACTAAGTGTGCTATTCTTGCAGGAGACTGGAAAACAATCCATTCATCCACAGCAATGGTATCCTGATCTTTATCCTTCTGAATGGATATATCTCCTCCAAAGAACAAGAGACAGTATGGAGAAACCTCTGTACAATCATATAAGTAAATCTGCAAAAAGATAAAAAAAGTCCCATGACCCTTAGTAAACACAGCACAAAAAGTTCCAGATCATTTCTCAGTCATTCATCATTTTACAGAACAGGTCTGAAGTGACTCAGTTGAAAAGTTACATAAAGGCAGTATTTGATTAAACAAGAAATCAAACCAATTATTCCGTTAACAACAACAAAAAGTCCAAGTAACTTTTTCCATATATTCAGAAGTGTCAGACTAGATAAACGGAAAGCAAAGCCTGCATCTATCTTTGCCAGAAGCAGGTATTTTTATCTTTGGCTTTACAGAGATGTCAACATCTAACACAGTTGAGTGTTATCAGTTGTTTGCAACAAGTAGAATCTGATTTCACGTAAAAGGAATGACCCCAAACCAGAAAGCTTCAATGTCCAGCCCACCTACATCCAGGCTAAATAAAGAATAATCAGAAATATGCACATTCACATACACTGCTAGTTCTCATCTTCAAGTGATACACGAGCCAGTTATAATGGAACTCTGTCTCTTCCACATTCACAGATTTCGGATGAATGTTAACTGTTCCATCTGTCTTGGTGCAGACTTTCACCCTTAAAAGAAAAACAGTTTTTATGATTGAAATAAAATACTTAAAACTTATCAAAATATGTCTAAAGTTAAAAAAATATCCCTATTACTACTACAATGTTCTAAATTCTCGAAGTAAAAGGACATTCAAAGGTGTTTTCATCTCTTTCCTAAAAAAGCAAATGAATTTAAGACTACCATCCCTCTCCATTTGAAAGGAGGGAATTCTTTGTTAAATACACTCCTTCAAGCCACTTGTAGGTATCAAGTAGAAAAACAAATGCTCTTTTTCCAAAAGAATGGCTCAGTGACTTCTTATATTTGGTTATAACACCCAAGGTTTTATCTATTTTGTGTGTGGGGGGGGGAAAGATAAGCAACTTGCATATTTAAGCTCTTTGCTTGTTAAGAGGTGACAACAGTGGAAGAACGGGCTTCCAACCCACCTAGGAGCTGGGACAAACTAACACAAATTTGCCTTTTGCAGAATTCATCTCAAGGGAGCATCTTCAAATGCTTTAATTGTATTTACAATCTGAATGCATATTTACTTCTCATTTATCTCTCGATATGATAATGCTTTCTCCTTTTTATTCCTTGAGATCAAGCACAATATGAAACAGCTTTTCTTTCTCCCTTCCCCATTTCAGACCAGTAGTTCTTCAAGCTGGTTACAGGGCTCTCTACCTTTTGTGTGCAGGAGGATTTTGCAGACAGAACAACAACAGTCTCCTACGTGCTCATTCTGTTCTAAACACTCTAGCAAAGTGATTCAGAATAGCAAATCTCTTGCTTAAAGGCCCATAAAACTGAACCATCTTGGGCAGCTTGTTTACACCTAGCTCCACCACGTGGCCAAGCCTGCAGAACAGCACTCAGCATCAGGTTTGCAAACGTAATGTTACAGGAAATCTTTAAGTGATTCAAGCTGACTGTAAATAAATTTAAAATTTAAAATAAACTATCAGCTGGCTAGTAGCTGCCAGCTATAAATTACCTAACGTAAACTGATCTAAATTTGACACAAAGCATGATTTTGACTAACTGCTTTTACTCTTTTCATAGAAAGATTCACTTGAGTTTAATTACATGAGTAGCAATTGCTCATAGCAAGTTATTTCCATATTGTACACCCATAAAGATGATCCAAACATTCAGCTCCTCATTCCATCCTACCAACATCAGGTTATGAATTAGGATATCTATATTGTGACGAGTAGATTAATATTTTGTTCATTGGTGTGTATATGTTCTGTTAACAAGATATAATCAGCAAACCAGAGATGCTGGGCTCTGTCTTGCCAAATGACAAGGACAGCATTTCACGTGCTACTGTAGCTCAAGGGTTACAGCAAGAATCCCCTACCAGCCGTGCTGCTGATGTATTTGTAACTCTGTGTTGCAGTGTCAGCAAGTGGAAGCCAACAACCCCATGGTCTGCTCTATCATTCACAAACGAAGTAACTTACACCACGACTGAGCTGCACAAAGAACTTCATTCATTCATTCAAGCTGTTGCTTTGCCCAACTACCTAGCGTAGAAAACACCCCCAATACAAAGCAAAAGTAGATCAAGTGCTTACATTTTTCTCCTTTTGCTAAAGCTTGGCCGGATCTTTGCAACTTTGGGATATAAGCCAGCACAGATGACAGCTTTCAGTAACTTTTCATTATCTGTAGAGGACAGCAAAGTAAATAATGTGGTTTTGTGAACAGATTTCAACTACAGGAAATTTTCCATCTCCTCCCACTCGTCACCTGAGTTGGTATTAGATTTGGGGTCTTTGGGGTCTCTGCTATTCACAAATCCAGCTGCAAGGAGATGCTCAGCAAACTGTCCTTTCATGTTGTGCAGCATCTATCAAAAAAATTATCCCAGAATCACAGAGTGCCAAAGACGCCTTCCTGCCCTTCCCCAAGACAATCCTTTTCCAAAGTCATTGAAATGTTACCTGGAGTGTATTCGGAGAGAGGAAATACTCCCAGCAATAGTCTTTCTCAGTTCTGAAACCGCGACGTCGAGTCTCCTCCCAGCCCTAAAAATTAAAAACAAAGCAAACAAAATATCACAGTTCAAAAGAGTTTAGAAGTGAACAAATACAAATCAATAAAAAAAATGGTGCAAAAATGGGACATCAATAAGCAATATGGTTATAATCTTCTTCTATTGAAAAGAGAAAGGAAATCCTTTGATCTTTTTGTATAGCAGGCTACTACGTTTTGATTTTTTTTTTTTTTTTTAATAGTTAGGAGCAAATTATAGCCAAGTTTTTCAGAACTTCATTTGCCACTATTAGAAGTCCTGGGTAGTGACGTCATCTCCCCTCCTCTTTGCCCCACATACAGGTAAGTGCCCAAAACTTGCAGTAAACTTCAGTCTCTTGTATGTGCCAAGAGGACAAAGTTACTTACTGAAGGGCAAATAAAATCTTGCCAGGAAGAAGCTTGATTACACCCAGCTCATCAAGTATTCATTTTGAGAATATCCATCTTTAATTAAGCTACATTTCCCTGTTCTTTCATATATCTGTCCATAAGAAATTAAATTAGGCTACTGAGTCTGGAAACAAGATTCCTTAACAATAAGAGGATGAAAATTAATGTTCTTGTGTCTTAATGTGTTCTTGTAGAAGGAGAAATAATTCTCAAACATCAGACTTTTCCTTAAAACAAAGCATATTGCTCTAAAGTTTTGTAGGAGATAAAAAACATGAAATAAACCTACCATGAAGGCATTCACCACAGTTAGATGATCACTTTTAGTGTTCTTTGACAGTTCCTTTCTTCTTGCATCTGCTACTTTCTCTTTGCCCTAAGAACAATTAGAACCTATAAAATATTTGGCTGACAAGCTTGTATTTCTTCCAGTTCACTTTTCGTAAGTACATAAATACACACGAATATATATATATATCTCATATAATGGATATATCTATACTTCACATGTAACATACATGAAAACTGAAGTCACTCCTTAGGCAAAGGCAATACCTCTGAGTACATCAAGACAATCTTCTACTAACAAATACAATTAATGTGAAAATAAGACTAGAAAGTTTTTAAAGTATAGTATTTTAGTAAGCTCCAATATCTTTAAGTCCTAATATCCTTTTGAGATTCTTAAAATCCCATGTTTAATTATTTTAGTAACTTTACCAGGGGAATGATAAAAGGGTCTTTGAAGCCGAGGCTAGCTGCAATGGTAAGTACTGGATCCAGGCAGCAAAACAAAGCTCCAAACAGGATCATTTTTCCAATATGTGGTTCAACTGGTAATCGTGCTAGATGGACACCGAGTGGAGTCAGCTCTTCTTGTCTGTCCAGAGCATTCTGTCGAACCAGAAAAATAAAATGAGGATTTTCCTGAAATAGCAGTTGATACATCTAGAGAACAAACTTAATACTGCGCTTCTTGGGAATGGGAAAACATCAATCATTGTGTTTAATGCAGCTTACTGGGATCAGTCTTTCTGGATAAAGGCTTTAAAAAAAAAAAAAAGGCCAAAAACAACAACAACAAAAAAAACCCACCACACACCTCACACTTCAGTGACCTGTTTTCCTGATCAAGCTTATATTTAGACTCTCACTTTCCCTCATTATCACTTTTGTTCTTATTTACTCTGCTCTTTGCCACTATACAGCCCTGTCACACTGGCAGTGAATTAAAACATCCAATTCGTACAGGCAAGACCCACTTCCCACCGACCACCTCAAAAGAAAAAGAATCAACAGTGCAACTGTGCCCATAAACCCTCAGTCCCCATCACCCAAACAACATGCAGCTTTTTGCCACTTGTGGTATGAAGGGGCTTTTCTAGCTTATTTCACGAGCCTCACCCTTGCTCATCCCTTTCACTTCACAAGGACACTGACACACAGGATCACCCCCCAACCTGCCTCTGCTGCTCACACAGCTTCAGCAAAGGCATCTCAAGCTCCTAACTAATCTATCCAGGGCACAAAGATATGGACAGAGCCACGAGCAAGATGTTACAGAAGCAGAGTTAGAAACTTCCTCATGAACTACTTTATGCAGCCCATAAAACTTCATTTATTAAGAATAAAAATTATTTTCTCCTCTCAAACATGAGGACAGAACACTGCACAATCTTAATATGTAACAGGCCAGCAAGACAAGAAGCAGATACAAACACCTAGACGTGCACAGTCAGAACTGCCCTTAGTAAGAAGCAATTTAGTAATATGTCTCTAAGCCAAAGTTTCCTTGCAAGAAACTGTACATTAAATGATACTTTACCAGCTCCATTAGATGGTTTATGGCCAACATTACAGCATCATGAGATGGCGGATCCATTAGCTTGCTCAGAAAATAAGCAATTCCACCAAGCTTTAGAATCTTGTTGGCAAGAGGAAAAATGGGGGAAAAAAAAAATCACTATAATTAGAGAAAGATGGGTATCTTAACTATTCAGTAATAATAAAAGAAAAAAGTGAATAATTCACTCAGGTTAGAATTTCACTATTTAAGGAATAAGGACAAAAATAAAAGTGTATTAGTGAAGAAATTTTACATATAACGATGTATTCTTCCCTCAACATCTATTCATATATTAACAGTTAAGTCACGAACTCCACTCTTTTAAGTGGTAGCTTTGACTTCATTTTGAAGAATGAATGACAGACAAGGAATGCAATACAGATTCTCAAAAAGAAAACCCACTTCACTTCTAAAACTACTCTTTTGTAAAATTTCAGAGATATCTTGTCTCATGACACACTAGTATTCCCACAGAAACTCCTCTTTCAGAAGGAAAAACGTTTCTGGAGAAAACAAGCACAGTAAAAAAAAAATGTGTTTGTAGTTTTTATAGCTTCTTAATAGCTTTTATAATAGTTCCAGCTTTTGTATATATCGGACACAAATAATATAATTATTAAAGCTATTGTGCTGTTGGTATATCAGAAATCCGACTTGAACACAACCTCAGTCTCAGAGTTTTATTATGTTTATCTCTTATTCCCCTGTAAAAGTAAACAGTATGTATGTTTGGAGATTCAAATGTTTACCTTGATTTGCAAACACAGTTCCTCCAAAGGTGTCCTCAAGATCTCAGGTAACTGATAGTCATCTAGAAGACTAGCACGCAGGCCATTATACAGATGGTAGCAATGACCTGGCTGAACTCTGCAATATATCGCATTTTAAAAATGTATTTTTATTATGACATTGTGACATTATGGCTGTTAAGAAATAAACGGACTTCCAAAACACCTCAATGTATTCAAAATGCAGTGCATTCAATTGTAAAGCCATTACAACCTTTTGTATTACAGATGAGAATACAGAAAAATAAAAGTCACTCCTATTACCTGCTAGAGAGGAGCAATGAGAAGATCAGAGAACAACATTAAGTCTGTGGAGAACTTACAAGAAAGAACATCATGAAGTATTTTGAGGGAAGACAAATTTCAACGAACGTGATACACAGCCAAGTGATATAAATTCACAAGCAGTTTTTGCTGTAATTTATTGGATCCTCACAAACGAAGTATGAGGGCAAACATCATCAATGCAATGAATAACAATAATAATAAAATATATATCTTCGCCATGCTCTAATGTGGTGCTCCAAGGCGACAAGTTAAACAAAACAGGTTTTCTAACTAGTTTTGTTACACTTACCTTCCTGCTCGACCTTTCCTCTGCTTGGCATTAGCTTGACTAACCCACTCTGCTGCCATTGTGCTAATGTTGTTCTGTGTATCAAAATGAGTTTCCTTTATTTTTCCACCATCTATAACGAACACCACATCATCTATTGTAATGCTGTTTGAAAAGAGAGACAAAAAAGATGCAACTCCTATCTTTACAAGCTTAACCCAGGATTCTGAAAGGTTCAACATCTTTTTACACCCTCCCAAATTGTAAACCTATAATAAAAAATTCTTGGTTGAGCATTTCTTAAGAATTACGTTACTAAGCATTTCAAAGAAGAGCCTGATCTGTTCTCCTAGATCTTGCAGAGACCACAACACAACGTTAAGAAATCTGCAAAGAGAATAGGTAGCTCAAATTTGTCACATATAACAAGTGCAAGTCATTTTAATCATTCATGTTTTGATTGTTATAAACAATTCTTTAAGAAAAATTCCAGTTTAATCTATAAATATCTATCAAGACAAACTATTACAAAACAAGTGCTACAAATGTTTTAGAAACAGGTTTATACTGTAATTACTGCTTCTGTTTATTTTGTTACGAGTATAGCTTTTTTAAGGTTATAAATCTATTTACCTAGTCTCTGCAATGTTGGTAGCAATCACAATTTTCCTTACTCCTGGTGGGGTCTTCTTAAAAACCTGTAATCATCAATTATCCACTTACATGTTTGCCAAACCCAAAAGGATGCTCAATATGTATTTTTGGAGGGATTGTTGTGCAAAGTTGCTTTATTATGTAAGAATAAATAGAAAACATACCTGAGTCTGGTTAACAGTTGGCATCAATGAATGCAAAGGTATGATAAGAAACCTATCTGAAAATTAAAACATTAAAAGATAGGATGTAAGCGCAGAAACTTTAATTGTACAGTAAAGCTAAGTATACAGGATAAGTATGAAGTCTCCTGATTTTTAGTCCCAAATTATTTTGGTTATATGCATTTTTGTGTGCATGGTTTTGTGTGCAGTTTTGGGCTCCCCACAACAAGAGAGATGTGGAGCTTGCAGAGAGGGTCCAGCATAGAGCAACAAAGATGGTTAAGGGACTTGAACATCTATTTTGTGAGGAAAGACTAAGTAAGCTGGGCCTGTTTAGCCTGGAGAGGGGACTGAGAGGGAACCTGATCACTAGGTACAGATACCTGAGGGGAGAATGTAAAGAGGGTGAGGCCAAACTCTTCTTAGTGGCGACCAGGGACAAGACAAGGGACAATGGGTACAAGCTGAAACCCAGGCAGTTCCATCTCCATGTGAGGAAGATCTTCACTGTGAGGGTGACAGAGCCCTGGAATAGACTGCTCAGAGAGGCTGTGGAATCTCCTTCTCTGCAGATCTTCTAAACCCACCTGGACACGATTGGGTGCCCTGTGCTCTGGGTGACCCTGCTGGAGCAGGAGGGGTGGACTAGATGATCTCTAGAGGTCCCTTCCCACCTCAACCATTCTGGGATTCTGTGATATAGATACGCTTACATCTTTCTGGATTTTTGTGAGCAATGTTCAACATATCAGTGTAAAATCTCCTGTGACTAGCATTTACCCACTTCCAGCTGAAGCGTGCATATTCCTTTCTGTACACCAAGGGACAAAGGGTATGCTGGAAATCACTGGCAGGGATAAATAACTCTAACCCAACTACAACCTACTATGATCTCTACCTACACTTGCTTTGCAACACGTGGACACTGAGGGTAAACACCACGGGCCTCAAGATTGTATCTGAGCAACAGCCAATGGTGTAGTTAAGACAAGTTAGCTGAACATGAGCTATGCAAACAGGAGAAACTGAAAATGTACAGGATATTTTAAGCATTCTATTAATGAAGTTTTAGGAATAAATGTGATTTAAAAGAACCATCAGTAAAAGAGTAGGCAGAAGTTGCTGAGAAATGAAGAAAAGGGGAAGTGAACACAAAATAAGACTTTCTATCTAGAATGAACTCCATCCAGAAATAAGAATGAATAAAGGGAATGGAATACAGGTTTGAGATTAAAGTCCAAGTTGTTCAATCCTACATTCAGGAAAACATTTTATCAAAAAAATGCTGTATTTATTGTAACTATCTTGACAGGAAAAGGAAGGACTGGGGGGAGGGGGGAAGAAAAAAAAACAAAACAAAACAACAACAACAAAAAAAGCGCAACACCAGCTAACATATGCAAAAATTAAAGAGTTTGCCACTAATGCTACTGCTAAAGTTCCAATGTAAAGTTTTGTCTTTACCTGACTTAAACATGACTTGTGACATTAAGAGATCGTGCAAAGTGCTAATATTGTCCCAGCCAGGGAGAAACACTAGAATCGCACCATCCTGTATGAGGAAGAAAAGGGAAACACAGGAAAAGCGTATTTAATAACCTACAAAGTTATAAAAAAAAAAAAAAAAAAAAAAGCTATAGCTTCATTTCCAAGTTTCTCATGAGACTCAAACATATAGCTCTCATCAGTGCCCACAAACCCTACTCAAGAAAATGCCTGAATGTGTGCTCCCATTCAAACCGGGATAAAATCACATAATTTCAACAAACCTCAACTAACCAAGCTCTCCTCTTAGGACTTAAACATTCTTTAGCTTTTTAAAGCTCGCACATAACTGCTGAGAAAAGTAAAACAACTCCTATATATCTACTTCTATATAGTAACCTCTTATACATATGCACACACACACACACACACACACACACACACACAGAGAAGCAATTATAATAAGCCAAAATAACTTTTATCAGCTCTGACATTCCCAATAGCCACTGAGCACAACTCAGCAGCATCACAGAAACAAACTGATACTAGACAGAAATGTACCTCTTCTTCCAGAACAATATGCCTGATAAGTGCTGCTATGAGGTCAAGGTCAACCTTGTCATCATCCATCATTTCCAAGGCATCTATAGTACTTGCTGAATACCTACAGGCAGCAAAAACATGCATATTGATCACTTACTAACATATAATACAGAAATGAATATATGACTTTGTAAGGCTAATGAAATTACACACTAACTAGCCCACTACTGTTGAATATCTTCAACATTGTTGAGTTTCTTCAGAAGTAGAGTAACTGAGCAGCATTCTGATCCAGTAAACTGTGCATCTTGAACACTGTATAAGGTGTAGATAGGATTTTTTATACAGTTTACTGCAATTAGGATCAGTTCAGATTAGCAGGTTTAAGAATTTTCATGTTCTGACCGAAATGCATTTGGAGCATCTGTATCATGTCTCTCTTCCTCATGGACTATCTGTAACTACACAACTTGAGTTTACTCTTCTGTTTACCTCCTGTGAACTCTCAGTGAGAGAACTCTCATCTACTGAGTCCTTCATTTTCAAGAAACCTAATAATGTGGAAAGAATTGCCAACTGGTTTAAGAGCTCTGTCAGGAAAAGGACTGAAGTATGAATGGAGGAATGAGGCACAGGAAGGACAGAGACAGCAGAAAAGCAAGATAAATCCAGCAATCAAATCTACCATCTCAAGTGGAAATATTAGGTGTTCAAAACATGACTTGTCGTGGTCTAGAGCAGTAATATCTTTTTACTAGTCTTTTCTCAGAATACTAGTGCGTTTTGTATCATGTTGATTGTAGCCTGAAATACAGCGAGCTCTACTGAAACAAAAGAAAAGACTTAAAAAAAAAAAAAAAGAGAACTTGAAAGGGAATGAAGGACCAAAGCTCAAGCAGACCAACGTTATGGAGACTGTAATGGATAATACCGACATCAAATGACTGGCAGCTACAGGTTCCCTTACAATTTGCAGATATGAAGTTTTCCAAGATGACTGTAAAGCACTTCAATGCTTACTATCCAACCTTATTGGCAATTACACTATTATTATTCCCCATAATAGCCACTAATAACCACTAATAAAAACACCGTTACAAATACAGCACTCAGTTGCGTACTGCCACAAAACTTTTTATGAAACAGTAACTTAAAAACAACCTGCCCCGTAGCTGCCTTAAATAGTCTGGCCATCGTTCTTTATAGATTTCCTCCTTTTCTTCTTTTTCCGGTCTGCTTATGTGTCCTTGCATGAAACCTTTCTTCCACCGTGGTCGACGGTCTGTGCTTTCTGGAGTATATCTTTAAAATTAAATAACAAAAAATAACTATAACAACAACAAGCTATTTATAAAAATAAGACATCATCTCTAATGAGCATAAAAACAAGTTAAACAAATGCTTGAGCAAACAGAATCTTCATTTAGTAGTCTGAAAATGTATAGATATTGAACTCAAGAATTGTTTTTCTGTTTTATATAAAAGTTTTTTTTTCTGAAATGCCTGCTATCAAACTACAGTTTTCCTCTGAAGAAAAAAAAACTAATTTTCATGGATATTTATGCTAAGATAAGCTTTGGAAACATATACTAAGCAAAACTGAACAAAACACTATGTGAGCACTGGTGTTTTCTCACAGGCTCACACCTACCTCAACTTTTCAATCACATCTTCCAGAAGATACTCCACCACAGGGAAAGTGAATCCAGGTATGTGAATCATTGGACAGTTACCTATTGAGAAAGCACAACTCAGTTTTTAAACAGAAAAAGAAACAACGTACCGAAATAACAGTATTTTCTGTAAGAATATTACGAAAAACCACCACCACCAAAAACCTCCCCACATACATATTCACATAAGATGCCAAGTCTTAAAAAAGTTTCACTCATTCACTCACATAAAATACAGTATGTATAGACAATTAAACTACTTTGAAGATAATATTTTCATAGTATGTTTAATGATAAACACACAAAAAAACAAAAAAACAAAAAAACAAGCAAAAAAACCCCACACCACATTCATGCTGAGATAAAATTAAGGGAATAAAAATCTCCAAACAGCAAGATTTAAAAAAAAATGGAATCAATCTCAAAAGTCAAACCTAAAACTTGAGAACTGCATTATACTGTACAAACCGAGATTAGGTAAGCCGGGGCGGGGGGGAACAACAACAGAAGGTATTTCACCTACCAAAATACTCCGAAAACTTCTCAGCATTTAAAGTAGCACTCATAAGTATTACTTTCAGGTCCAGACGAATATTCAAAAGGTCTTTAATAATGCTCATTAAAACATCTGATTGAAGATTTCTTTCATGAATTTCATCAAGAACTACATGACTAACACTGGACAGATGCCTAAAATAGAAGGTCAAAAAAATAAATAATTATTTTTCTCAAAAACAAACAACCAAAGACAGAAGCTGGTAAACAGCAGAAGCAACTTATTAGTCAAATCATTTGATAACTGTATGTTCCTTACTAAACAGACTTACTTATCCGATTGGAGCCACTGTAGGACAATTCCTGTGGTACAGTATAAAATGGAACCTTGTTTCCTTGGCAACCGGCTGGAAAAGATACATTAAAAATTCTTGAATTTTCTCTTTACAAAGTACTTTAAAAGCTTAAAAAAATCAAAATGCAACAGTCTTTATAAACACCATGAACTATGCCTCACTCAGCTTTCTTCTCTAACTCGCTTGCTTGGATTTCAATTGGTGGAACAAACAGTTGCTGCCGACAGCAACTTAACGACTTGTAACCCACAGAATTTCCCAGACGTTATTCCTCATCGTTTGCACACTTCTGTTCACTCCAAATTGCTGCAGCTATTTAAGCTCCACACACAGATGGCAGCTGGAGGCTAAGCATTCAGCAATTTAACGTTCTTGATTAAACAATAAAAAGAATATACGAGTTTCAGTAACTTAGTGTTTCAAATTAAAATGTTGTTGAACGGACTAAGCTGGGAGCAGTTGTTCTCAATAACTGAGATTTTTGTTTTTTACCAGTAACATTTCAGTTATTTTTCAAATTACAGATGGCTCCCAAAGTAACTGTTTTTGCTCTATAGCAGCAGTGTGTCTATTACCTGACTTCAATGAAACCATTCAATAAGCAAGTGTAACAGTTCCCAGAAACGTAGCTTACAGCGTCTTCTCCCTCACCATCTCAATTTTCCTTTTGAAATGGTGAAGTGAAGACATCACTTTTCTCTCCACTGACAGCAGAGCTTTTTAAAATAATTAGACAAAGGACTTAAACAATATACAACTTGGTCAACCAAGGCTACGTGGCATAGAGTTCAGAATTGGCTTGGGATCAGGTAACTTGCAACAGTTAATTAACATCAAATGAGCTATTTGCATAAAATGCAACCACCACACAGATTTTTGCCTACCCCAGCTATGCCCAGGAATGTCTTTGGGGGGGGAGGAAGAGAAAGAAAGAAAAAAAAGCATTTCTGTACGTGTTAAGAGCTATTTTCAAACATTCACACTGATTAACAATAGCTACCAGTTTATATGAAGATAGAAAAATGGCTACAAGAGCCCTTCTCACCTCTGTAGACGAATCTGGTAGCCTGTACTTTTGCCATTACCACATGCTTCTGCCCTTTCAGCAGCAACTCTCTCGGCCACCTTAAAATCAAACCGACGCATTGAAGACATTATATAAAATGTATACACACGCATATACATACATATATATGCACACACACACATACATACAGATGATCGACGGTTTTGCTACTCATCAACAGGATATATTCAGAATAAAGACACCAATACATAATCAACAAGGGAAAAAACACACACACACACACACACACACTAGTTTCTCTCTTCCATTTACAGTAACATTTCCCGGCTGATCCCAAGAACAGGTTTGTAGTCTATGCTGTATTGTAGAGTAACACAATCAATTACTAACTAACAATAAATTCTCCTAGAATGAATCTTTCATTAAGGCAAGCTATGTATATGCTCCATATGTACAGGCTCTATGTGCATGTTTGAGTTCCCCTCAGCCTTTCCCAACTTCAAGGAATCCAGCAGATTGTACCCTCAGTCCAAAGAGTGTCCCAGGAAATTTAGGTCAGATAAATAATAATGCAATTTTGAGGTAGTATTTTTCTAGTTCCCTTTCCCAAAAACTATTAAACAAACAAACCAGACAACAACAACAAAATCCCATGAAAACGCACACCCCAAAACAAACAAATCACACAAATACGTAAGCAATGAAGGGGCTTAGCCTGTTAAAACAGCACTTACAGAGATGGCGCTGATCCTCCTGGGCTGAGTACACACAATCCTGCATGTCGAGCCGACCCCTCGCTCAATGTAATCATCCAAGATGAACTGAGTAACTTGAGTAGTCTTCCCACAGCCCGTCTCACCACTAACCACAGTTACCCGATTATTGTTTATCAGGTTTACAAGCTCCTGTTTCCAAACAGAAAGAAAATATCTGTAAGTATTTTCTACAGTGATGAGAACTTCAGAGAAATTGTCATGGCATTTAAAAGACAAACATTCAAATTCTTTTTATTAACATTTCAGGGAAATAAGAAAAAAAAGTTATTTTAGAAATAACTTAAAAAGCATCTAACATTCAGAACCATATTTAAGAATATTGCCATCTCTACTGATAAAGATGTACGAGGTTGGGTAGGTTTCTACGTATCTCGAAGCAATGAATTTGAGCTACGTGGTGGGAAAAAACAAAAACCAAAAAAAGCACCATCAGCACCACCACCACCAACGCAGTGTTGCAGACCTTGAGAAACTTCAGCACAGAAGTTTCCTGTTCTACATTTGCATATTCTGTTTATTCCAATGACATATACAAAAATCTCTCATTTTACAGCAAGGATACATATTATTACAAAATGAAAACATATTTACCTTTCTCATTCCATAAGAAGGAAGTTTCTCTCGGAATCTCTAGGATTGAAAGAAAAAAAAAAGCATGAAAAAAGAAGCATCTGTAAAAGCCTTTCCAACACTAAATTAATATAACCAATTTCATCTAGACTAAACTAAGAAAAAAATATGACTAAGTTGTTCAACTAACACCCATGTAAACAAAGCCCCACTAGAAATAAATTTAATTCCAACATGCTTTCATTTTCATTACATTTAGGGGGGGAAAAAAAAGGCAAGTGAGTACATGGAAAGGTATACATTTACACTATTACATTTACAAGACAAGGGCATTGAACAGAAAACTTGCTTCAGATGAAAATAAAAGCAAGTTTGATTCAGTACGTCTAACTTACCACCATGTGAACAACATGAATTTTTGAAGATGGAAAACGGTCTCTGTAGAAACCACTCCTTTAGTTTTAGATCCGTACCTGCATTTCAATATATCTTGGATCAGACTTCTTCTGTCTTAAGTCTTCCTTAAGCTGCTCATCTAAGTCAGCGTCTTGATCATTTTTCTCAAAGAGGTACTCAGCATCTCGATCAAGGTATGTCTTTTCCAGCACTGCTCTCTGCTTCACGGGCGCTTTTTCCGCGGCTGGTTTCAGCTGCGCGGGCTCCTCGGGCGCGCTTCTGAAGCGAGCGGGGAGCACCAACACGTCAGCGCGCCCGCGGAGCGGCGGACGGGGCGCGGGGACGCGGGCACCCCCTGAGCGCGAGGGGAGCGGGAAGTTACCCGCCACCAAGCACCTCACGCCACAAGGCCTCGCGAAGACAAGGCCCGGGGCATCTCCAGGAAGCCGCTACTCACGCTGCGGCCAGAACCCGGGCCGCCGCGTGGGTGAGGGAGCCCCCGGGGACCCCTCACCGGGGCCACGCTGCTGCTCGGGCCCGTGTCCCGCGGCCCGTGTCCCGCGGCCGCTGCTCACCCGTCCTCGTCCCCGGACCACCAGGACATGGCCTCCTGCTCCCGCTCGCCTTTGGCCTGCACGCTGCTCAGCAGCTGCACGATCTGCTCCTCCCTGCGCTCGTCCATGCGCACCACGGCTCTCTGCGGGCACAGGGGGGAGCAGCGCCGTTGCGGCCGTTGTGGCCGTTGCGGCCGTTGTGGCCGTTGCGGCCGTTACGGCCGCCCGTGCCGCGCGCGGCCCGCACCTGCTGCCGGTCGTTCTCCTTGCTCTTCTGGCCCTGCTTGCGCGCGTACCACAGCCCGATCTCGCGGCCCTTGAGGTGGCTGGGGTGGCGGCCGCGCCCGCCGCGGCCCCCGCCGTCGCCATCGCGCCCGCGCTCCCGCCGCTGCTCGGAGCTCATGGC
>VZSG01000407.1:148802-198016 GCA_013398315.1 Nothoprocta pentlandii
CCCGCCCGCGCAATCCCGACCTGGCACCGCGACCAGCTGCACGATCCGGCAGCTGCCTGAAAGCGCCTGGGAGTGAGGTGCAACACTCATGAAATACAACAAAATGTGCAGCACAGCCCACCGTGCAGCCCCGTCCTGTACGTACGTGCAGGGCAGGTACACACGCACTGGGACGCACGCAGGAGCTGTGGCTCAGCTTTACAAAAGCAGACGTTACTCTGCTCTGAGACAACTGGCTAAAACTATTAAACACATTATGACAGAGAAACATAATACTTAAATGCTAATACATTTAATCACTGTAGTCATACATACCAGGAAGTGAAATCATGTTCCAGAATCTATGATTCAGCCGCAATTCTATAAAGGTAAAATAATATGCAAGTAGTATTTACTATTTTGTATGAAATAGCTGCATTTTAAAATAATATGTTAAAAGATGTAGTTTCAATCAAGATTATTATAAATAAGATTAAATTTCAGTACCTGGCTATATCTGTTATTTCAAGCAACACACAATTCTTTGAGGAATTTGTGGCTCTTGGGTTTGTCCCTGCTTATAACAGGTTTATTTTTCTTGTAACTTGTTATTCTCAGTATACATGAGTGACACTGTAAGCAAACTTTGACCCTCTAGGAGTTCACCAAAGAACATCTCAAAAAATATTTCCCATTTTCTTACTTTGCATTCTTTGCATTATTCAGCAGTCCAAGTCCTAACAGCAGGGAAAGGCCCAAAGCAGGTCATATTTTTCCAAATGATTTTGTTTTCGTTCAGTCCCTGTGGTGCCTGCACAGAGATGAGCTCTCTTTCAAGTTACCTTCAAATGGTCACGGACAGCCACTTTGCCCTCAAATGTCAAGCTGTCACTGAAATACATAAAAAAGTCAGATAGAAAAAAAAAAAAAAACAGCAGAGGAAGAAAAATGTTTTCCTGACAGACTATTAGAATTGTGGGTTTTTTTTAAGTCCAGTTATACTTCCAAAATGATAAGTGAGTACACCTTAATAGTGTACATGAACACATAAACCACAGGAGTAACACATACCAGGAGTATGCAGCTAGTTTGCTGGTGCTTTGTGCAAAGAACTGGTATCTACCGAATAACTATGACTTAGGTTTTCAGACACTTTAAAATGTTTACTCAAGTGACTCATTTTAGAGGAAAACATAAAAAAAGTTAGTAAATTTACTGATTTGTTAAAATTTAATTTTTATTACAGCAGCAGAAAAATATTCTATGATTAGGTCAAGTTCTGGCTTGCATCTATGCAGAATGTTAATGAATGCCCTCAAATTTTAACCCTTTCTCAATATACCCACCTCAGATTAACATCTCAGCACTTCATCTTCTTGTCAGCAGGGTCCCCACCACTTCTCAGGAAAGAAAAGAAACACCTGACAAAACTCCAAAGCCGTGATGCCGTGATGAAGTGCGTCTGTGACTACGACACAACTTCTGTGTCCCTTCTATAGAAGACAAGGAAAAGCAACAGCTTCAGAGACAGCTCAAGGCTTCTTTGCTTAGTCCATATAAATAATGACTTATTCTATAGGGCATGAGTTACTCAGTCCTGCTGTAGTTTCCTGTTACATCTGAAATATAAGATAGCATCTTCACGGTACAAGAGCCTTGCGGGAATCTTGAAAGTACCTTTGTTTTCAGTTTGGAAAGGCAGTCTGTGGAAAGCAGAATTTGCAGAGGGATCCACCTTTACCACAACAACCTGCAGCCTTGGACATCGACTCTCTCCCCATGCACATCGCTGTCCTAGCATTAACTGCACATTAGCCTTAAGAATGTTTGCAACATATTTCATGTAAAACTTGGGGGCTCTATCAATTGTTTGGCCACTTCTTATTTGAATCTGACACAATACAGAGCACTCAGCAGCTTTAGGTTGGTTTCGCACTTAGTTTTAGGTTTCCTGTAAGTCACAGAGGCACAGACTCCTCCTGAGAGTGATGGAGAACAGAACCCTCTCTGCCTCCCTCTCTGGAGGTCGAAGTCTAATTTAGATCTCCAAGACTGGCCACCATGAAGTGCTCCCTCACCCCCTCTTGTAAGTCATAAATTACTTGTAACTGCAGACTGCTGACTATCTCAGCTCTAAAGTATGAGGAACTGTCCAAAAAAGAGTGATGTGAGATTTACTGAGAAGAGATAGAGGGCAGGAGCAGGGCTAGTGGCCTTGCTGAGAGCCACTGGGACTCTGCAGCCACCTGCCAGCTAGGCCCATTCCCACACTGTGCTGCGACAAGTACTAGCTTCAAATGGGCCCCAAAGAGGAAGATCACGTTGCAAACCACTGTTCCTTGCTTAGGGATGCCTCCTGTCCGAAAATCTTTAAACATGAAAAATTATTCAAATTAATTTTAATCGTTTAGCTCTTGAGACATCTCAAATGTTACCTTTATTTGAATCAAGTGCAAATATACTGTGAGGTTGGGAAACCTCTTAACTTGGCAAGACGTCATGGAGGCAAGAAAAGAGTACTCTTCAGAGTCAGTGGCAGAGAATTAACCAACGTTTTACACACTTGACCAAAGAAATGTCAAGCCATGAGAACATCGTTAAGTTCCACAATTACGTATTTACAGAATGTACATGCTTACATTTCAGCCATCTGCATTCGAAGATCTAACAGTCGCCTGGTACATTGGCATTACACAGGAATCACACACAGAACAGTATAAACCTAAATCACTTCATTGTCTTTTAATCCTTTACTTAGTCAAATAAAGGAGTTAGTCTTAAACTTTTGCTACATTTTTGCAGATAAATGTTTCAAGTCATGTAAGAGCAGTAACAGAGTAGTAAGAAAAGAATTGTAACAGTCAGTAAAAATTGTTAAAACTTCACTTGGGTGGAGTTTTTCCCCAGGTTCTCATGGACAGGCCACCAGTGCCAACAAGCAACCAATGCAGTTCTCTTTTTAGACATAAGAGTTTTCAAATAAATAGATACATAAATAACTTGAAATTCACTAAGCAAGGCTATAAAGCACTTAAGTATTTCTGTTTTCCCAACTATATGCAATTTAATGTTTTCACCTATTTGATAGTACACCCCCACAAAAGCTATATACTGGGAAAAAACAGTCGTCCTTGTATTTTCTAGAACAACTTGAATCAAGAGGAGCAGTGTTTGTTCAATCCATTAAAATGTCTAGATTAAATGTCTTTTAATTGTTGCCTTCTTCTTCACGTTTTCTGTATGCTTTATTCAACATTTGTATTTCTTCCTGATAACCATCTCTTTCCATATGTTGCTTTTTACTGTTCTGCCGATGAGCTTCGACCGTGTCCGGAATTGATATGTTAATATCGCTGCCAGGATTGTTTGATGGTATGAAGAGCGAGTAGGAGGCAGATTCCCCTAAATCACACGAAACAAACCTGTTCTCTTTCCGTGAATACCGTAAGGATGGAGACCTCACCTGTGTGGAGGACTGACTGATATTACTGATGATTGACACAGTATCCAGGGCCTCTTCATTGTCACAAATTTCAAGAACCTCTAAATGAATTTTAACGCTTGTGTCAGCAAATGTATTTGGTGACTTCTCCGGGTTGGGCTCATGACCAACGCTCTTAGATCGATATACTTCAATCTTCTTCGACGTGGGTGCTATTTTTTGCCCCTCAGTGCTTACCTCGTAGGTTGATAAAGAGAGAGTTTTCCCCGTGGGTGCCTGCAGAGACACAGTTCCTTGAAAGGCACACAGAGGAATAGCTAAGGCACCGCCTGAGCGCTGCAAAGAAAAAGAATGACCATTACACAGTGCTACGTTTTGAAGTCAAAATTCATTATAATACGGATATAACACCAAATACGCTTAGCTGATTTTACTGTTGTAGACTTTTCTTTGGAAGATCTTAGAAAACTCGTATTTAAATGAACATTATGATGTTCTAAAAAGACACTTCTAAAAAGAAGTGTTTTACAATGAAGACTGTATGATAAAAAGCAAAGTCCCAAGCAACTGTGACTCAGCTATAGCTCGTGGACACACACACTTCATTATAATATGTCTGCAGTCTTAAAATTTCATTTCAGCCAGTCTGCCATGAGGCAGCTGCTCTCTCTGCAAGCATTTTCACTCTGCTTAATTTGGATCAGGATACTGGTCTCTCAAGGCTTCTCACAGAGTCAGCAGAGGGGGAGAAATCATACCAGAGCACAGCTGAAAACAGGACCCTAGTCTGACAACATCTGTTTCCCTTGGGCAGACTCTCTTAATTAGCCTTAACTAAATTAGGTGGCTAAATTTAGATAGCTTAAATAGCCAGCTAAGCTTTCCAAAATAATTTGTCAGATATTATTTATGAAACTCTTTTTGTATCTTTATTTTATGGTGAAAATTATGCTTGCTAAATCACACCAGTTGGATATCTATGACAAGGATTTACAATGCTATTATGCTGATGGCTGCAGAAAACATTTAGACTCTTGCTCCCTACTCTGTATTTCACAGTGGCTCTAAAAGCCCATATGTGGTGGCTTCCAGAACAAAAACTGAATTCACCAGTAGAGAAATGTTCACAAATTTGAAGATAGGAAAAAAAATTCAATTACAGCTGTGCTGTACTGAAGGTCATGCGCAAACTACGGATTTTTAGCAGCTGCAAAGAAAGTAATTGCTCCAAACGCTGTACACAAATAAAGGCATTGCAGAGAGACGTCACCGCGAGTGCCGACGCGGGGGACAGAAAGGGTTTGCTGCAGCAGACAGTGGTAGCTAAATCCACAGCAAGCTGCTCTGTGCTCCGGCTGCAGTGCCGCACGACACCTCCTGACTCTTTATCTCACACCACAGGGAGATTTTCTCACATTTTCACCTGGCAGAGGTCATCAACGCAGTGACTTGTGCTGGGCAAACAGAAGCGACCGCAGAAGGAGACACAGAACAAAGCAACACTCCAGCTGCAGAGACTTTCACTGCAGGGCTTATGTAGTACTCCATTCCCAGCAGCTTTGCTACAGCTGGGCTCTGGCTGCTCACTGAGAAGGGCCAGGATTAGCACTGAGAGCTGCTTCTGATTCACTACGAGCACTACTAGAAGGAACAGCAGCCTGGCCCAAGGTAAGTCCTTGGCAGGCAGTGCAAGTGCTGACTCAGGGACAGCCATTTCACAAGGAAGGTCTACAGTAATTTAGAGGTACATGTACATTAGAGAAGGCTCCTAAAACTGAGGAAAGCTGCGGAATGCAGCTCTGCAGGTGCACAGGCTGTAGAGCCAAGGGTGTGCTAAGGATAACGGAAAGGAGCCTAAGAGCAAGGTAAAGCACCTGCTACAGACCTCCGTGTTGCTGTTGCTAAGCTGCTTTCTCGGGACCACTGTGTGTCTTTCAAAGCTGCCTCAAACATTCCCAGATCACATTCCAGGGTGATGCGCCAACTGAGTCCTACCGCGCTGCAATGTCCTCTTCAGCTCAGGAGCTGCCTGTCTTCCCTGCTGGCTTCGCTGCCTCCCGCTGCTGCTGCTGCTCTCCAGAAGGGCAACTCACCAGCCGAATGTCATTCCCGCACTTCCCCACACACACACGCTCCCCTTAGCAGAACGTAATTTTCTGGAACATTAGGGAATATGATGAATTGCTACAGCAATCAATGAATGGGGTGAAAAAATGACAAAATGTGAGACGGGTTCAGTAACTAGAGGAAGAAAGAGAGGCGATTTACCAGGATGTGAGAATTGAAGGGATTTAAGGAGTTTGGAGAGCACATTTCTTCCTGCCAATGCAAGGCAAGGCTAAGATGAGGGAGGGAGACAACTGTCTAGGAGAGCAGGATCTTCCTCTTCATTTTGAGTGTTGTGATTAATCTATCTGCAACCAGTAGATAAAGAGCAGAAATCCCCAGCTTCCAGAAGGACCAGCCTCATGCACATGTGTTACACAAGGACACCCTGCGCTCACCTGCTACAGCAGAACTGCCACGGTCTGCTAATTTGTCTTGTGCAAACAGTGTGGAAAGCAAGAGAGGAAGAACGGGAAGAATGATGGAAAGGGCAGACCTAGCAAGCGGCAGCATGGAGGCAAGTGAGCATTACCTTAGGCATCGAAAGGATCCCATTTTGGCCAGTTCTGTTTAATACCTCCTTTCCAGTAAAACACAGAAAGTAAGCAAAACCAAAATGGTTTAGTATATTAATTTGAAATGTGAAATTGTTCTTAGGCAGCTGGTAAGCGCAATTATTTGCTCCTTATTAAAAGAAGGGGTTGTGAGGAGACTTCTCCAGCGTACAGCAGAACATGGCAAGCACACAGCTCATCTCTGACTCCGTGCCTCGCCATCACTAAAGAGCATGAAGGGGAAGAGCCCAGGAGGGCTGGACAGGCCCTCAGGCCAGGGGCAAAGGGCCCGGCTGGGAAACGCTGCCTTCACCCACTGTTCCTCCAAAGGAGGGAACTAGGGACTTCTGGCTTTGTGAACAGCCAGGTACAATTACTTTCAGTAGGAATTAGTGTATATGAGAAGAGACTGATCTTGGCTGATCAAGATTTTGATGTTGATAATCTTATGAAACATTCATTTTTTGCTTTTTAAACAGCCATTAACACCCCATAACCTTATGACCCATGCATGGCAATTAAACAAAAACGTACCTAGCAGAGCAGCCTACACGGGCACATGCTGGGATGGAGGGTTTTGCCTTTTGCTCCTATTGCTACTGAGAGTCTTGTAATGCAATTTCACTCTAAAGCAGGAACGGGAAGCAATGTGAGTAATGCCAAGCAGTGGCCTTCAACTTCCCCATTCAGGCTCCTATGTCTCAGCCCTGCATTACTTCAGCACCCACAATTATAGCAGGGTTGTGATTCATCTTTTTACTTCAACTCAGAATGTTTTTTGAAACGGTACTGCTTCATTGCCCTCTCCACATGCTTGTCCCTCCACTCTTTGTATTCTTGTATTTAAAAGAAAAACTAGTTTCAGAAAGAAAGAGACATTATCTCCTCCCACAGCACCTACATTAGGTGTTCTCTTCTAAACCCACTATAACAAAGATGTTGGTAAGAAGGCACAGAAAGCTCACAGCTGACCACTCCTGGAGGTGTCTGCAGAAAGACAATGTTTTGATGCTGTCTTATGCATTAGCATAGAGGTGAAGAGCTCTGTGAAACAAATAAAACCCATCTTTTAAATCAAAGCACCATTTTGCAGCCTTTGTGTCTCAGCAGCTTAGCAGCTTATCAGATGCACACATATAGCTATTATTTCTGAAATAATAAGTTGAATAAGTTGATAATTTGCAAAGTTGCTTAGTATATATCATGTGCCTTTCAGCAGAGGAGCGTTGCAGGATCTCTAAGGGAGTGACGCCAGCCCTGAGCTCCCTCCCCAGAAGAGCTGGTCCTCCCCTTGCCTAGTTGCACTCTTTGTGAATAGTGCTCATTCATTTCCATCAGGTCCCGTCACTGGGCAGCTCCCTGTACAGCTCCTGTCTCACATAGCTGCCGGCTGTTCTGTCTGTTCAATCTAGGGCACAGTTCTCACTGGAGAACGACATGTACCAGAACATTAAATTTTAACAAGCAAAGAAAGAAGTTCCAAAGAAGTAAATCACAGATGCACTCATTTCTTTAAGAGTGCCGTTGCATTTTGAATGGAGAAATCTTTGTATAATTGATACTTCAAATCCTTCCATTATTCACTCATCTCCCAGATTACATGGAAAACAGAAAACAGTTGTTATTGCTATAAGGCACATCTTCATCATAATCCTTGCAGCTTAAGACCAGCCTCTTTAATCCAATTTTGGCTGTCTGAGCAGGCTTTGAGCCTGATTCACCAGCTGAGCACCTAATGCAGGGAGCCTGCGCAGGGAACACAAACAAGTCCACGGGCACCTTGCCAACAGGCCCTGGCAGAGCACTGGCAGAGGGTCCTCCAAGAGACTAATCTTACCCTTCCCTTCCCTTCCCTTCCCTTCCCTTCCCTTCCCTTCCCTTCCCTTCCCTTCCCTTCCCTTCCCTTCCTCCTCAAAACAGACATAGGGGTAAAACCTTTTTTTGCTTTTGGGCAGGACTGCAGAGTTTCTAAGTTACAAAAAGACTGCACTAGGATTACTTGAAGACTATACACCAGATCCTTCATAGGATCTGTTACTGTATTTCTCACTGCAAATGGGTAGAAACCAAATCAAACCATCTTTTTCTACCTTGTTTGCCAAGAAATGGCTATCTTGTGTTAAAGATTAATAAAGGGGTGCTACATAGCTAGTACTCTTGAAAGAAACTGTAATTTCATCACTTGCCAAAACAGGGCCTTATGCTGCACGCTGCTAAGTGCCTCCCAAGGACGTATGGCATTCTCTCGGCTTCCCCTTAGTGGCTGATCAGGCAATTTCCACTGCTGGGCACTTCTGGAGAAATCAGGAACGTAAGACTGTAATCAAGTTTAAGTACCATTTTTTATATTTACATTTGATTACACAGGAGGGAAAGGAAAGCTCCATTCTCCAAACACAGTTATCAATGAGCACTTCACCTCCTCAGAACAAAACTGACTCTGCTCCAAAAGCAGATCCTTAGATAGATAATACTGGTTAGCACTTGAAATCCAAAGAAGAAAGATGCTTGTAAAATAAGTCCCACGATCTGAGTGGGGACTCAAGGAGCTCACAGCTCAAGTTTGATTTTGAAGACAATAAATTGCCTCAATTTATTGCTGTTGCAATATGATGAATACTGCATTGCAATGGAGAAAGAAGGGGAATGCTAAGGTGATTGGGAGGAGAAAGGAAGAACCTAAGAATCTGGACTTCCTAAGCCAGCAAGGGAGAGAAGTAAATTGGTTTGGAGGACAGTCCAGTGCACCTCCATTAGGAGCTTCCCTCCAGTGGCTCTGAGAGAAGGCAAGAAAGTCAAATAAAACAGACATGTAACTGACTTCTGAGATGCCACAGACCTCTGTGGCAGACTCAGTCTTTCAGATACAGACCAGGACTAACGTGGGACCTGCCCATGGGTGTAGCTGATATATATCTATGTCTCATATGCCCACACATCTACGCCTTGGCAACGGCCTGAGGTCTAAGTTAGTCTGTAGACCCTCTTTCAATGACTCCTACTTTTGAAATGTCCCAAATTACAGACTCTAAAAGCACAAGATAGGTATTAAAAATCTGAAGGGTAGTCTAGGTGTTGGAGGGAAGCAGAGATCACCAGTTCGTGTCTTGTCTCCGGGGGAGCTTTGACGCGAGCCCCGGCCTAGGCAGTGGCCCTCCCGACGCTGCCATCAGCCCAGGGCAGAGCCAAGAGCACAAAGGCAAGTTCTGCTGGGTCCCAATTCCATGCCACGTCCACTGGGCAATGTTGCCTTCCGAAACAGAAATATCATTAATCTCAATAAAATCTAATGAATTGGCTCAAAAATGTTATTTTTAGAATGTCTCCAGTGAGGATCCCATCGTTTCTTTTTGCAGACAATGTTTTTTTTGTTTATTTTAAAATAGATGCTTAGTCTTCCAGTTTCCTAAAAATAAAAATTAGCTGAAGTAAAATTAATTGCTGCAATGATTTGCCTTTTGAGAGGCTGACTGCATACAGAGTAGGATACAACAGGAATAGACAAGTTCACCTCAAATGACTTGTAAACCAATACCAGCCACTGGGCTGCCTAGTCTGGACAGATCTTTATTTGGAGCAAATTAATAACAAAAAGAGCAACAGAGGCATTCAAGACAAAAATACTGGCATCTACATACCAGAACTTTTGCACTCAGTTGACTGTGGCCAAAGTCAATGAACTCAATAGACAGATGTTTCATTACTGTGAATATAATGCACACAGTGGCTTCAACGCCCCCTTGCACGAGGATGACACAAGCTGGCACGGTGCTTTGCTCTGAGACCTGTTGGAGCCCGTTTTGTACCTGTTAAAGCTCTGGCTTCTGCACGGTTTCAAATCTAATATATTTGGTGTTCTCCACTGATAGAATAGCTGATTTTACAAGAAATATTTCCCTTTAATATGGAAGCAGCCCTGTCTAACAGGATTTACTGATATATCTGGCCTTCGCCTATTTTTTCTTTCTTTCTAGACACCTTTCTCATATCCTACAAAGATCTTGAAAAATAACTGGGAAACAGGCATGTCTGTTACCATTTATATGTCTCACTTTTAGACGGATTTATAGAACAAATACTGACTTAATGATCCTTTTGTACTTCTGTGTATTTGATTTCACAACACCGTGTGAAATGGTTATGATAATACATAATATATAATTCACACTTGCAGGTTAAAATGTATGTGCAGAATATATGTGCAGAATTAAAATTTTGTACCTGCTGCAAAACTAGGTCTTGCTTAAAGGTCTTGGCCTTTATTTTATGTATGTACTGACGTCAGATGAATCCACTCTTCATTTGGGCAGAAGATAAACTAAAACACTGCTTTTGTTTATGAGGAAAATATAATGACTAGTTTGCCTGAAAAATAGCATAGGCCGGTAAAAATTTTTCTCCATTTCCCTAAAGCAGCAAATATAATGGCTTTATTGGAAGGTCTTTACATTGCACTTCTTTTGCAAGCGCTGTACCATTAAGTGGCATTAGGCCCATGCACAAGGATGCCTTGCTCAGGGTGGTATCGATCCTGTTCGGAGCCCTGCTCTCATGGAAGAGGACACCGTTACCAGTCAGGGACTGATCCTGTGAGAGTCTGTGACATCCAGCGGTTGTGCTGCAACTCTACAAGGCTCAAGCATTTATCCACAGTCTGGTATTTTATTTAATGCTACGCTCACTGGCCAACCGGCAGAACGGCACCTGCCAGAGGAAACTGCCCTAAACCCTCCCAGTAAAGCCTAGACACACAGGCACAGCGGTAAAGCCGGTGCAATACTTCTGGCCTCTGTGCTGCCCCTGGCATTTACTCAAACGTCTACAACTAACCTGGGGTGAGAAAGGTCCTGTATCAGTGCTAGAAACCCGTCAGACCACCAACGTACCGAGACGCGCTGCTGCTCCTCCTGTGTGAAATCACTTCAACTGCCTCCCCCTCTTCCTCTTTGCAAGGCACATCAGGAGCTTCTGTACAGAGAGTCCTTGAACAGGTTTGCTCGAGGCAGCCAGGAGATGATGCAGCGAGTTAAAGGAAGAAAGCACTAGGTAATGTAATACATTGCAAGCCCGGCAGATTTCTTCTGCCTGCAGGCACCTAACTAGAGGCAAAGAAAACATGATATATTTACACCCAATCTTTCTAGAAAAGGAAAAAAAACCACCTGTATTGTGTTAGTTGTTAAAGATACCGTTCATCAATGCCACTGAGGAAGTTAGCAAATGACAAGTACATTTTTTTCTTTCCTTCTCAATTATAGCTAGCCTATAGAGGTACTAAATAAAAAAGGCTGCTTCATTCTCCTTTCACACCACTCTTATTACAGAAAAATCAGTTCGATGGAATTACTCTTTTTTCATGGAACTGACAATGAGGGGACATTCAGCTATGGTATTTTCCAAGGCTAGACCTTCTTCCAAGCAGCACACAGCTTCAGCTGGAAGCTAACAGCCTCATACATGTATTCACAGAATCCCAGAACGGCTGAAGTTGGAATGGACCTCTAGAGATCATCTAGTCCAACCTCCTGCTCCACAGGGCCACCCGGAGCATGGGGAACCCTGTCGCATCCAGGCCAATGTTCTCCTGCTAACACGGACGGTCAGACGTCACCTGGCGTTGACTGTTGCCTACACTTTGGTGTGTGTGTATTCACTTGATGAGCATGCACTCTGTTGGCAAAGAAATCACCCAGGTAAAGTTGCAGGCAATTCTCTACTGAAGAGCAGGTATTTTGCTTGATTGGTTTAATGACTTTCCAGGAGAGTAACTCATACTACTGGATATTTATTCCAGGGTTTTCTCATTTCTCCTTTTGAGATTACTGAAAACTCTGCCATGTCTAGAACATCCTTTCTAGTCTTTGAAAATTATTTACTGATGACAGAAAGAGGTCTGGTGGCCTCTCTTATTTACCTTGAGTCTGTTTCAAATAAAGAAGCCTGGCACTCCATTCTCCAAAAGGCTAAATCAGAGTTAATTAGTATTTTTCTTATTACTTTGTTAAGGTCTGAAAATAACAGGAAAAACAATACTGCAGGTGAAATACAAATTAAATGGGCATCCTCTGCAAGTATCACATGTTGCTGAACAAGTGAAACAAATGAAGACTCCGGAAGTACTTCAGGGGCTGTTGGCATCAAACATGTGAGATACCAGCTCTTCTTCTAAGGAAAGTGTTGGGCAGACTGTGAAAATGCCCTGCTAAGTATAACAGGGTATGTACCTGACTAAAACTTGCCACGGCTGCATTGCAGGTACCTGGAATCAGACTCCCTGTTTAACAACCTGGCTATCTCCAGAAGTTCTGTAAAATATGCTTTCATTTTTTTTTGCCATGGCAGTTCACAATCTTTTACCCAAACACACACATTTTTCACATCTGAATTCTGAAACCGAGTGCAGCTGAATGCACATGAGGAAGAGCAGGCTGCCTCTTTCCTGCTGCAACTGACACAACACCGGGGAGACCAACAGGTCCAGCTCCCTGTTAGTCCGTTCTCACCGCAGATGGGACATCTTTCACTGGACCTTACCTAGCAGCACAACTGTCTTCCAACTAGATGGAACCCATGCCACAAGATTCACGAACTGCAGCAAGTATTTCATCCCACAGGTGTCACAGAAGTACAGAGACAGAAAAAAGCATGAAATGTAAGGAGTGACATCCCTTTTTCATGGAGAGAACAGTACATATAACCCTCACCTCTAAGCACCTCCTGCCACAGAAGTGGAGCAGGGAGGAAAAGCATAAGATGGCTTTGCAGGACACAAATGGAGAGGGGCACATTTTTGTGCACAGTGTGTGGTTCAGCCTATTGACTTCCATTAGTGTTAATGGGAAAAACAGAGCTTTGTCCCTAGTCTGAGGAGGCAGCCCAAGAGGGTATTTCTGCCTTGTAAACACTGTGATGCAGTACACAACACTGCACCTGGTATTCCCACCTCGCTCCCCATTTTACCAGCACAGCCGGGGGTCATGTGTTAGCTTTGCAGCACAGCAATCTTTATGAAAGCTTTAGTTCTTTTTAGTTTAGAAAGCTTTTTAGTTTTGTGCTCATTTTTCCAAAGTCAAAACAGAGGCAGAACTCTTAGATCAAAGAGCTCAGTAAATCTACTGGAAACTGTGAAAGAAAGATCAGCTTGAAAACGGACATGGCAATGTAGGAAGGAGCTTGAGAAGAAGGGCAGGAATAGGAAAGAGGTGACATTTTCCACCTATTCGTATAGTGACAAATAAAGATGCATGTCGATTCAGTCACACAGAAGGTAAACCGGTATTACAGAAATATATGTCCTCCTCAGTGTGTGTCATGTCACACTTCCCAGCTGCTTTCCTGTCACAAAGAGCCACATTCCCATGTCCCCTGCCAGCTGCCACTGGGTTTTGCTCTGCTGAAGTGAATGGAGCTACCATTTAGGCAGAGGGCAGTGCTTCCACAATGGAGCAATGTGTCACATTCTGGCTACAGAAATCAAAGAAAACTAGAAGAGAAGACAAATGCAAGCCAAGGAAATTGTTGCTTTCTTTAGAATTGTGATAGGCTGGTGTAAAGAGCATTTATGAACGGAGTTCGGGGATATATTTACTGTGATAGGCTAGGAGAGCGGTGTGTCCTCCCTCGTCCTGCTCACCCTTCTCCTCAATGTGTGCGCTCACCCCCCGGCACAGGGCCCTGCCTGGGCTCCTCGTCCTCCCCAACAGGGCCCTGTGTCACCTAATGACACGTCTTCCTCCTCCTCCACCCAAAGGACTGCCAGCTGACAGGGCAATAAAAGGAACAAGCCAGAACTGCATTGCTCCTGGTTAGTGTGTCATTAGAGAAAGCAGCATGAGAACTGTTGCTGGGAGCACGCACTGAACAGACAAGCGGCAGCAGAGCCCAGGGCCTCTCCAGCTTGCTCAGCTGCAGGGCATCCCAGCTGTGCTGCAACTGGCAGCACCTCCTAGCACAGTCTTCTCCCAAACCTTGTGTAAGCAAACTTGGACAGAATTTGTTTTTTTAAAAAATGGAGGACTGCTTGCAAGTATTATTGGTAATGATTCTGCAGAGGTGTCCTCTTGAGACCTCCAACCTGCTTACAGATTCGGATGCAAAGCTCTAGGAGCATCAGTGGATGCTGTGCACCTCTAGACTACTAACAGCTGTGAAAACTTTCAGTATTTCTCATTAGATGTGAAGTGAGTAAAATTCCATTAAGCCAAGCAGACCACAAAGTTCTGCATCCAGCTGCTCCCTTCCAAAAAACAGCAAAGGTCTTGACTTAAAAAAGGGAACATACTGTCTTTTTATAAAAACAAGAATGAATTTACAAAATTGCTCTCTAAAACTAAGAAATGGAAGAAATTATCTTTTTTTCTCACTTTTCTATCAGACACTTTCATTTCTTGCTCTTTTTTTTTTTTTACTTTCAACACAGAAAATGGTGTAGTGGTGGTATCTAAGTACTAGATAAAGAGCTTAAATTTGAAAAACCTGTTAGAAAAGATATAACACTAATCATCTGTTTTCACAGGGCCTGTTCCAGAGGAACATCACCTCATACTGCCAAAAGGCTACTGTTTTGCCCTTGCAAGACAAGAGGTTCTCGAATGTAGCTCAGACACAGTAGTATTTTGTGGGTTGCATATTTCTTTATGGCTTTTTCAAAGAAAACGAGACTGAAGTGAATTATAAAAATATTACTGTTACGAACTGCTGAATTTGAGATGACCTTAAAATAATCCATGCCAGAAAGTATACATCTAGCCACATGTCCTTAACTAGGCAGTGCTAGATATTGGGGTCTACTCAGATTGCAGACTTTGAATCACCGCATCGTTTTTTCAAACAAATCCACATAGGGCAATAGGGCTGTGTATTTCGGATGGAGTCTTCAAGCAAAACCTGAGGATGCACGCTGTGTCCTCTGGCAGGAATGCTCCTTGCCTCTCTCCCTCTGCCTCTGCCTGGGTTAACGTGGTGTTTGCACGCTGGGGCACTGCTGCTCACTGCGTCCCCATGCCAGGCCAGTGCTGAAGGTTGTGGGTGACCTTGGACTGGATAAAATGTGTCATCTGCCCGTGGTCCCTGCTGGGAGGTGCTCTGGGCTGAACGGAGCATGTTCAGAGCACACTGCTCTCCCCGAGGTTGCTGCTTCTCCTCGTGATTTTTCTCAGAAAAACTTAGTGCAATTATTCCTTCACTGTGCTCCTTCAAGACTGCTTTTATTTGGACACTACAACTTCCTTTTCATCCTTTCCGCCTGCGAAGTGTCAGCAAGGAGGATTAATAGAAAGGCTAAAGAGGCTTTTATAAAGTTGATGATGCTGACGACACCCAGCTCCATTTTTGCTGATCTGGACAATACAGTCAGATGCAACAGCCAGCACTGGCAAAGACTGAGGTAGCTGCTCGGTGCTTCATCTGCCAATAAAGTAAATGATGATGCGCTGATGGAAGCAACAACCTAACACTGGCAATATTTCACTTGTCCTGCTGATAAGCAATACCTGTCATCAGTGGAATATCTAGGTGCCTGACCAGCTGTTCTTTAAAGAGGAGGATTAGATTATTTCATTTTTTTGGCCCTGACCAAAATGTCCTGTCTTTTCCTGTGCTTGACCAAGCAGCTTTGGTTCCAAATGGGACAGCTGCCTGCTACAGCAATACACATTTTATTACTCACTTGGTGGCAGCAACTCTCACATTGATTTCTGGTTCTACTGTCACTGGCCTGAAGACTGCTGCAGTTCTCCAAAGTGTCATCTCAATCACCACGGTATTCTTGGCTTCCATTACGGCTCTGCTCTCCATGATTGCGCAGAACGGTGACCGTTGGGTTACCTGAGGAAGGGCTCATCTCGCCAAGCACAAAGCAGCAGAGCCCCTCGGCAAGAGGAGGAGGAAGCTCCGAGCGGGAGCAGGGAGCGAGCGCCGGGGCCGTGCGAGGCGCCTGGCCCGTTCCCAGGTTGAGCCTGGCCTGCGAGTAGCGCTCTGCACCAGCCTACAGTCTAAGGGGCTCCAGCCTGAAGGGCACAGCAGTCACCCGGGGATGCAGGACAACGGCATTTAGGGCTTGCACTAGACTTAGGATGGGATGTTCAGAGGAAAGACCAGAGGTGGAGAAAGGCAGGGATGAAGGTAGTTTGGGGAGGAACAAGCATGGGAACATGTCCTCTGTAGGTCCACCTTCTCCCCTGCTACCAGCCACAGTTCCTTCTTTTCTACTTCCTGGGACTTACTGCACTCTAACTGCAAAGAGCTTTCAAACCTGGTAGTCAACCACAACTGATAAAAGAATTTCAATGCAAGTAAAAAGGCGCTCTAATTTTTTATAAGGCAACTCTCATTTTCAACACCGATCTACAGAGGAACAGAGAGGCTGTTTCTCTTAGTGAGCTGTCATGCCAAGCAACCGTGCCCTTTGCTCTGTGGGAATGCACGAGGACACACAGCACCCTGCGCGGGGAGCGGTTCCTCAAGAACATCTGCGATGGTCCCTGCGGCCAAGCACCCACAGGCCAACCAAAAGTGAGGAACTTGCCCCTTGCTAGGGTAATCACCCATTTCTTGGTAGGATTCATCATCTCGTCTAAAGTAATCAGCATTATTTGCAAAGCACAGAGAAAGTTGTTTTTTAAAAAAAACAAAGGTAACTAGTGGGGAGAGATGAGGACAAAGTGACATTTCTTATGTACCTAGGGATCTCCAGACAGGCTAAATGAAAGGATGGCTTTTAACTTATTTAATGTTTGGCCCAAATTGATCTTTCATCCTACATACATCTAAGAAATGTTGTGGATTTTTTTTTCCAACACTTATGGGAGTTTCAGATTCTGCCCTTTTCCCCCAGCAAAGCAAATGTCAGCACTGTGAAGCTCCAAAAGCTCATGCTGAATGTCAGAAACATTGAGACCTGTAGCTTAGAAGCCTTGAACTTTTAGACCATAAAAGCCTTAATGCCTGGCAAGTGCACAGTATGTTATAACTTGGAAAATGTCAGGAAAGGACAGATGAGGATTCCTTGTAAAGGGAGTGGTGAGAAAGCCTGTCCAAAGCGGCATGTAGCCCCCCAGGGCACATGCAGGCAGGCAGGGGCGGTCAGTGCCACCTGCCTCACGGCAAGACTCTGCTGCCTGTGCAACGGGAGCCCCTGGTCTAGCAATGTCGAACAGCGGCTGCTCGAGACGGGAGCAGGGAATCTTGTGCAAAACCAAGGAATGACCAGAAACTACTGCAAGGAGAGCCATAGTTAATGATGGACCTCGCGACACACTGACCCTTTCAACTAAATTGTATGGGACCCTCAAGAGAATAACAAGAACTAATAGATTAAAAACAGGTTCAGTCATCATCTGCTTTTGCCCATGGACACAGCAGTTTACCAAGCCATACTAAAAGTGAGTGAACATTTGCTTTTCCATGAAAGGAATCATCAAGCTAATATGAAGTATCAAATCGAAATTCCTGTTTTGACTAATTTTATAAACTTGTGGATATCGAAGTCATTTTAGTTATTTCACCTACGAATGTGCCGGAGATTCCTAACAAATTGATTTAACTTTGAAGTTAGCACTGCCTGGAGCAGCAGATTGAGCTGGGGGACCTCCAGGAGACCCTGCCAACCTAACTCCTCCTGTGACTGCTGTCCCGTGGGCTTCACACAGGCTCCAGCCCCACTCCCACTGAACACGATGCTGAATTGCTACTGAATCCCATAGTGCACACTTATTTAGTACTCAGCCAGGCAGACTGGCTTTGGCTTTGGCTTCATCAGGCCCCAAATTCCTGCCACCTGTATCACCCTGGCATTGCAGTGGGCAGGAAGGGCTGATGTTTTAAAACCTTTAAAACCCGCTTGGATGCAGCCCTGTGCCACGTGCTCTAGGTGACCCTGCGTGTGCAGGGGGGTTGGACTCGATGACCTCTGAGGTCCCTTCCAACCTTGGGCATTCTATGATTCTATGTTCCAGATACCAGCATATATCAGAATTCAAATAAAAGGTTTAATATCCTGAAACAAGCTCACCTGAAAAAGTGTTTATAGAGCCTTCTGCTTATTTCAATGAAGATATGTGAACTCCTTTGACAAGCACTGGGTATTTTTGTTTGCAAGAACACAGGAGGACAGTGGGAGAAAAACTGCGTCCTCAGCAGAGCCGCTGGCGCGGGACACACGGCACCCACCACGTCAACCATCTTCCTGGCCACGTGGGCTCTCTATTTCGGGGACTGCTTTGCTCACACCCCTCGAAAGAGACATACACTCTTCTTTTCTCTGAGACTCACAATCCAAGAGAAAGCCTGAAGAGATGATTTGCCTGTGTCCAGCTATGAACTCTTCAAATACAGCAGAAGTAATTTTGCTACTTAGCACACAAGCTCCTGAAACTTAATCAAATAAAATGAAGGCTCAAAGTGAAGAGTAATATAATAATAACAGAACTACAGTCATGTCTTTTGTTTACATCCCTTTGCTCACGTTTTGCAGTTGCTCACGCACTATAAACTGAAAGCCAATACCGTCTCCTTTTGCATTCTACCAAGGGGAACCTTCGAGGATGAGTGGGTATAGTTGACATTTAATTTGTCTCAGCATCAATTTACAGTAAGAATACAAAACTGCATCTGTGTCACATACAAAATATGAAAACTATGTATTTATATGCACATAGAGTTACCCTGATTTATCTTAAAAATGGGTGTAAGATCCTTTTTATACACTGCTTATGCTGACAAATAGTATGCTGGAGCATAAACAACATACCACACGAAATGTGCATACAGAACAGGAGCAGCTAACGGCACAGAATATTTCTACCCATTTTTGTTCCTTAAACCACACTGAGATGCTTTCTTGGAGGCCAAGATGTGAAGAGACCAGCGTGTAATGTCTAGCGCTGTGGGATAAAGAGGTGCTCATTTTGGTTCCACGAGAGCTGCCCCTTAACAGCCTTGCCTGGCACCTCATGCCTATGTTGGACCTGCAGTTCAGAACCAGTCAGTTCTAGGAGGTGGGAAATCTTAACACTCATTGTCTGTTCAACAGACAGTCCCTATGTTCCATTCATAAGGGAATGATTAACAATATTTGCTTCCTCCTCCCTTCTTTCCTTCCTTTCCTTCCTGCCATGGCAGAACCAAAATGCAGCAGCGCTGAGAACTCGCCGAGCTGCTGCTCTGCACCGCTGCAGCACGGCAAGGAGCACGTGAATGAGGACGGGGCAGCTGAGCAGACCACAGTACTGCCCTCTGAAAACCGAAAGTGAACCCCAATGTTTGTGGAGATGCAGCTAAGTTCCATGGGACATACCAAAGGTGAAGGGATCACACTGTAAAATCAAGGTGTTAGTTTTTGATAATATGCCCTTAAAGTCTAGGGTCTGTTGAATTTCCTGTTCTCGATAAGGTTGTAAAGCTTTATTGGATTCTATATGGTGCCCTGAAAATAAATATGAGAGAGTACAATTAAAACCTCTATGCCAAGAGCTACATAAGCTAAGTGTATGGACATCCACAGTAAATCCTTAAGTTGAGTGCTATATACAAGGAATCCACCTTTAATCACTTGGTTCTTGCAGCTCCAGAATGCTAATCAGTTCCCGACTGATTCTTCTTCTTGATAATTTTCCACTTTCTAAAGCAAAGGGTTTCGATCATTTTAATACCTTGAACGTTTCTCTATGAATCTAATACGAATCTTCACACCCAGACTGAAATCTATACTTAGCCTGTGGCGCTCACCCTTACTATCTGCTTCTTATGCTTGTTTATCCTTTTCCAGGTCTGTTTTCCTCACCCAAAATGTAAGCATGGCAAAAAAAAAAAACAGTCACTAGATCTTTTGCAGTCTTCTGAAGAGAAAAGCCCAGTTCATAGAGATGAATTAACATAGTTTGTTGTGAATTCTAACCATCCACTGATCATGCAGGTGTATGCAAAATAGTAACAACAATGAAAAATTGTCTCCCACAATTAGGGAGACAAATGAGAAATTATTGCCACATCAAAATTTGCAAGTAGATGTGAGATTATTAAAATACACATTCTTAAATATGATTTTTACTAAAAAGTAACACAGTTAACAAAACTAACTGGAATTTCAATACAAGCATTTTTTTTAAACACTTCTTATTATCAGAAAAAAAAAAGAAATAATTTTACCTGGCGCGGGGTCCTCTCCGATTTGCTCCGGCACCATTCCCAATCGGTGAGTTCAGGCTTATGGCTTTCCTCATGGGACAACCTTCTTTCCGGTCCTTCAAAGAGCGCCGGCTTCTCCAAGGTGCGGGTCTCTTCCCCTCGGGAGGCGTCGCGGCTCTCGTCGAGGCCGGTGCCGGTGCCGGTGTCGATGCCGCCGCCGCGGGGGCCGCCCGCCGCCGGGGCCGCGGTGCCCGGGGCGGCCTCCCCTGCTGCCCGGGGCTCCGGGCAGGCACCGCAGTCGTAGCTCACCAGGTTGTGGTAGGACACGGATTTCGCCCCGTCAGCCTGCTGGTGGTTCTCGTGGGAGATCCTGTAGATTCCATACCCTTGCTGGAAAGACAGGTTGAACTCAAAACCTCTCCGTTTGGCTAAGCACAAAAGAGACAAAAACAAGCAGAAGAATTAGATTACACATAAAATGTAAATTACCTTCTAAGACACAAAGTAATTTATTTTGTTACAACTACCAGGAGGTAATTTTCTACCTATAAAAAAGTATAAACTGTTGAGAAGAAAGATTTCCTAATTAGTAAGTTACGGCGTTGCTTTCTTAATGAATTCAGAAATAATGCATTCCAAACTTCATGGGTTCACAGAAACTGGTAGATTAATCTGCCATTTTCAAAAACACATTGGTTGCAATGCTAACCAGGTTCACACAAGAAGAAAATAGTTGAATTATGGCTCATTTTGTGATACAATTTTTTTTCAATTCTATTTCAACTATATACCTAAAGTAGAAAAATTGTACAAGTGATAAAATGTATTTCTGAGAATCGATAACTATCCTTCAACATTAACAGTCACATAAGAATGAGAGTTCTACAATGAAAGATAAATAGCTGAAACTTCTGTATATTCTTCATTCTAAATTCTGTGCTTCAGGTAGTTAGTCTTACACAGAAGTTGAACGATTAAATTTCTCAAATGTCTCTTACATTCCTTCACGTTTCCTTGTTTCTAATACAAATTGCCTTAAGATTCTTCAGGCTCGTGTCATCTTTTCATCACCTTACTCAACTTGTGAAATTATGTTCCTCCCAGCTCTATCATGCTACACTGGAAAAGGTATAGAAATACCTCGTGTTGAAGCTTGAGAAAACCTGAGACCTTTAGAATAAAAGACTAGAATACTAGGTTTATTTTAAATTATAACTGTTGCTTTTCCACCTGCTGTATATTCTGACTCTAATATTGCATTAGATGCCCCAGGAACAGGCTGTCTTCCTGGTGAACTCCCACCACCCGCTCCGGCTAAGCGGTTCAGGGGTCATTCGCAGCGGCAGAAGTCATTCCGCGTTCGGAGACGTGTCCGAAGGCAGTGAAGGCCGTGCATGAGAACGGCTTCTCCTTAAGATCTGCGCGCTTGCTTTGTCCTGAACACGCTGCAGTGGATGTCAGGCATTGAGCCACATAAGTCAGTGGACATCTACTGCAGAAAAAGGCACCGACACTGAGATCCTCAGAAGCATTTCTCTCTCCTGTCCCTAAATACAACTTGCTCACACATTCAGTTCAACTTGGATCAGGCCTGAAGGGACAGTTTCACACACCCTCCAACAGCAACTCATGCTGCCTCAAGTCTAATGCAGAAATTTATCATTACTATCTATGAAAACATAATAAATACACAAATAATAGAAAATGGTTTTTGTATTTTTGACAGTTTGAGTTATTTGAATAATTATGCAAGCAATTCTTCTGTTTTTGATTTGTTAGTGATATTTTCACTAGAATATATTTCTTACATGTAAAGAGACATCTAGCAAGTGTAGATGTGTTTAATATCCTCTTGCAGATTTTTATTCTTTAAGCTTTGCATAATTACCTGTTGAGCAGCTTTTTTTAAGTTTATATATCTTGTGGTTGTCCCAGACAGTAAACATGTATGCACACATACGTATACACTTGTATGCCACTAATGTGAATTATTAATAAAGAGCCTGAATTTATATTAGTATGTACATTAAGCTTTCTTAAAATATTTTAGTAACTACTTTGCAAAAAAAAAAAAACAACACTGTACAAGTCTTTTTTGTCATTATTAACTCAAAATTTGAGTTCAAGATAGTAATTGTGACCAAGAACTTTAGGGAAAGCATTATGCAGTATTTTAGCCACAAATCTGATGGCATTATTAATGTTTTCAGATATCTACATGTGTGTTTCCTCTGTAGAGGTAAGTTTACAGAGTGAGAGCTGTATTTCTTTGCTTCCCTTTGTCTGATAGAACATTACCACATCCAGAAGTTTTTATTAAAAAGCACAAAGGTGACATATCTGCAGCCGACAGGCTGGGGTACAGACAGCACACACAGCGGGTCCTCCAGCTAGTTTTACATCGGTTTTACTGGGCCAGAAAAACTAGTTCCAGAGCTTCAAATTATTACAGAAAGTTCATTAACAAAAGCCTGGCATCCTCTGTTTTACACATATACCAGGTAAATGCTATACACATGCAGGAAAATCTTTTTAGGCTAAGTGTGTGGCAGGTCCTCAGCCTTCAACAAGTTACATATGCACCCTCCCCAACAAATCACGACCTTTGGTGTTTGCTTATTGGTATCACTGTAATTTCTGCCCAGCATCTATAGAGCAGGTGCACAAACAATAGATCCTCTCCTCCTTTTAATTCAGGAACACGAAGTTGCTCACAATTAGCCTTTCCTTTTTTTCCTTGCCAGCATCAAACATATTCAGTGTGGTCGGTGTATTTGATTAGCGCTTTCTGCCAGACTTCAGTGGATATATCTTTCCCAGGGTAGGACAGGAGACAAAAAGTAGGATTCAGAGTTCATTTGTTCTACTAAAAGATCTGCCAGCGAGTTGGGAAAATCCGCCAAGCAAAGCAGTAAAAGCAGCGTTACTGACACTAACTTCCTACCCTATTTACTACAAGGTGTAGCCCAGCTGCAGGCCCAGTCCCGCACTCACTTTTGAGCTCCTCCGAAGACACAGCGTACACGTTCCTCCTGCAGTTGATGATGCAGCCGCAGGGCAGGTGGATCCAGTGCTCCGACAGCACGAACACCGGCGTGACTGTGGCAGCCAGCAAGCTCAGCAGAAAGCTAAGGGTCTCGAAGGAGAGGCTCCGAAAACCGATGATGTGCTGGACAACCATCTGTATCTGCAAGGCAGGACATTCAGAAATATAAATACCTTCAAGCCAGGGAGGGGCAAAATATCTCACCATGAATCTGACACAAGTCACAGGTTGTTACCCATGAAAATATGCTGAGCCAAATAACTGTCTGTCTAAAAGAGCATAACCAAAAACTTGGCAAACTCCTTCTCATTCTGCATTTCTCAGACCCTTTGCTTCAAGTTAAATGTAAGTACAACTGCCTGGGAAAGATTAAAGAAGCAACTCACATTGCAAGTCCCCTCTTAAAAAGGACAGTAAGTGGCTCCTGCGTGGTACCAAACCCCCAGCTCCTCACGGGGAGCAAGGACCTCAGCCCGCACAGAAGTGGGTGGCTGGGCTGTGAACGGCTCTCATGCAGCTGAGAGGGGCGCAGGGGCTGCTGCGCCTGTGGCACCCAGGGACTGCAATATCACTGAGCAGGAGTCTTGCTCATACTCTGAACAGACTCGTTCCCTATGACACGGGGATGTATCTGTTCACAAGCCTCCTGGTTCATGCATATGGACAACCCCTCGAAATACTACAGAGATTTTACAAAAGACACAAAAAAATCTTATGTTTCAAACAATGCCTATTCCTTAACCAATCTGCGAGTCAGAGCTGCGAGGCGGGGCAGCAAAGCTTGCTTAGTGCGATGCACAGAGCTCACAGCGCTGCTCAAAGGCTTCCCAGAGGGCTGGAAACACAAAGGGACGGGCTCCATTCACCCTTGCATTCAGGTGACACAAATGCCGGGAAGGCAGAGCAGCATACTGATGAATCAGGCTCTGGCAAAGGCGCTGAACGCCAGTTCAATTCACGTAGCGTGACACCGATCTGCTCCAAAGCACTTCTGCCGGCACAGGCTATTCTATAAGGAGTAACTACTATGTCTCCTGTTCGCCCGTTTCAATCCACACCACGTGAACTCGCACCCCACCTAGACCCACGCAGCACTACAGAGGAAAGCACGCTGACAAGTTACCATCATGGGAAGCCAGAGAACGGCCTTTGTCAAGGCGAGGATGAGCGAGAAGCGCTTCTGGGCGAAGGCCACGGCGCAGCTCCTGCTGGGCGAGCCGCCGGCGCCGCGCGGCCCGGCGCCCTCGGCCACCCCTCGCGCGCCCAGCGCCTCCGCGCCCGCGTGCGCCTTCCCCAGGTGCTTCAGGGTTTTATCCACAGGGTCCTCCGGCGACAGCGAGGGGGTAGCGCTGCTGCAGCCCGCCGGCGTCGCGGGGCTGACGTGGCCCCGAGAGATTTCCTGGTAATCGGTGTACAATTGCTGCTGCTCGTCTGAGCACAGCAGCTGGTAAGTTAGAGGGACCGCAAGCACCGTGAGGAGGCAGAAGCACAGGGAGTAGACAGCAAATAAGAACAGGACGTAGGAGCTGGCAGAGTCCAGGAAGCAGCCCCAGGAGGTGGGGAGGTAGCTGCCCCAGCCACAGAGCGGGAGGATGCAGATGAGCAGGCTGACGATCCAGGCGGTGACAATGGCCCACGTCATGCTCACCGGCCGGCTCGAAGCGCTGCGGCTCCTCGCCACAGTTTTGTTAACGGTGTAGAAGTTGTAAGAAACTATAAGAGACGCTTTCAGATTGCTAGAAATACCCTGGAATAAATATATAAGCGCCGAGGTGGTGCACAGAGCCTGGGGGAGCACATCGCTTGACCACTGGGTGAACATGAAAATAATCACTGGCACGGTGCTGATCAAATCATCTATTGACAGCGAGGTCACGATCATTGCCACTGTGGTTTTGTTCTGCATTTTCAGAAGGAAAACCAGGGAGTAAATGCTGCCCAGCAGCGCTGCAAATGTAATGATGAAAGTCAAGCAGAAGAGAAGGACATTCCAAGTTCTCTGCTCACTAGGCTTATCCATATCGCTGTGATTTTCAGTGAAGAAGCTTGTCCCATTGAGTGATAAATTACCAGGCATTACCGACATCGTCCTTGCCAGGACTTCTGCTTGCTGCCTCACTGACTCTGCAAGTTTTCACTAGCAGAAATTGTAACTGCTAGCTCCACATCACAAGTTTCTTTGTTTTCCTAAACTCTCTTTTGCAGCATTTGATGAGAAAACATTCAACGTAAGCATCCCTGATAACCACAACAACTCATGCTCTCCAAAGATCAGGCAAGAATCAAACACTGAAAAAAATGCAGTTCTTAATTTAAAAGACATCTAGGTTTGACGTAGTCCTCTATAATGCTTTCAGTAGCAGAAGATGGCTAATTTAGGCTCCTCAGGCAATAACACGCCATTCACTTCTACTGGGTACCAGGCGACGCGCTTTACTCACGAGTTCAGTTGCATGAAGGTAGAATTTCAGGTGTGCTCGGGGAGAAAGCCGGTGGGCAGGAGAGGCTGTTTGAGTCCCGTGGCGCGGCGGAGCTGCAGGAGGGAGGAGTCCGCGCGAGCAGGATAGCGGGGATGAGCGGGGCGAGCGTCTGCTCGGAGGGAGCTGGCTCGGGAGGCTGAAACCGCGGCCCCGCTAAGCCACACCTCCGATGCTGACACCGAAATCCAATGCAAATACTCAGATCTGATGTCAGCCGTGAGTGTCATTCCCGTAAAGCCCACGGCTGCTCCGGCTGTGCATCACAAGCTGGAGCTGCTTTTGTTCCCCTGCATTTCTGCGCCCTGGGCTCCAGGAGCGCCTCGCGGAGCCGCCGCAGGGTGTGTCCGCTCGGCCCTCTTGCATCCCGGCTCCTGCTGCCAGCGCACCCAGGACACCGGCTGCGGAGCTGCTTAACGACAGCGTCTCAGTGGTGACACGTACAGCCATGCAAACTAACACGGCGTGACAGCGCGGCTCAGCTTGGGGCTCACAAAACTTCCATGCCCCACCATTCGAATCCCAGCAGTATTGAGTGCTTGCTGTCTGCTCTAACCAAATGCACTGAAATCACCCCAGCCAAGTGCACTGTGGTACCTATGGATGTTTTCTCTTCAAAAAGACCATAGTGAACAAACTGCTAAACCCACAAAATGGACAGCATGGGCAGGTCAGTTCAACACTATCTTCTCTGCATCTCCATCCCGCTCAGCACGACCTGGCATTTACCTACATCACACTAACACCCTTCAACCAACAGCTGCACAGCTGTGGTGTCTTCTCATTTTCAGGGCAGGGTCTGGCTACAGGCACTGATTCTCAGAGGTGATTCTCAGCCCCAAACAAAGCAAGAGCAGGAGGGAAGGCACAGCTGCAGCTGCAGCCTGTGGCAAGAGCCCTCAATACAAAGATCTGAGCCAAGGAAGGGAGAAATACCAGCAATGCTCACGTAGCCAAGCAAGCTCTCCTTCGTTCCCCGTTCTCAGGATGCTCTGCCATGGCACCAAGAAGCCCTATGTCCCAAAGCAGGCCAGGCTGTCTACTCAACTGGTACAGTCACAGATTGGTCCTGGTCATACGCGCTGACATGAAGACGCTCCGTCCCTGCCTCTCCCTTCTCCTGTTCACACTGCAGCTGCCTTCATCTCGATGCCTCTACGCTATTCATCACAACAGGCCGCCAAGCTGCATGTCAGAAATGTGCCACAGAGGAGAGCAGCAGCCATCCTATTCTCCACCCGCAGCACAGGCTGGACCATCTATCTGGCCTTCAACCGCACAGGATTTGACTTGGCTTCTGTGATTTATCTGTCCTACTAGAGTATTGATTGTTAATCTGCGCTATGCCAGCCAAAGGCCAGGGCTCGTTTCCTTCTATTTACAAATCACAGTAACCCTGTCCCTGTAAGGCCACCTTAAATGAAGGACAGTGTTCTAAACCTGAAGATGAACAGTGGGAGCCTGGGCAGAGGCACAGCCAAGGGACAGGAAGGGCGAGAAACCCCATTCACCCCTTGGCCTGCTTTCCTCAGGAGGAATGTGCCCATAATGTCCCTTAGTGTGAACACACATGAAACTCCCCACTTCTCTCCCACTCCCAATCCTTCCAGGCCCCTGACAAACCAGTCATTTTCAGGTAATCTCACACTGTCAAAGCTTTTAAGTTCCCACAAGGTTTTTTGCAAATTAGCAGCTGATCAGAGGAGACAGTCATATGGCCTTCCCAACCAGGAGGATGGCTGCAGCCCGAGTCCACTCTTTCCTAGAGATCCGTGGCCATAAAACAGAGATTATATAAATACCACAACCATTAAAAAAGCTTCGTTTTTACCTTATTGGAAAGTAAAGTCAATTAACCTGTGTGCTGAGCTGTGGGTCCCCGGGCATGTCTCAGCACGGCTGGACATAGCCTTTGCTCTCTGTTATATAAACTATACACACTATAACCATTCCATAGGGACACACTCAAGGTCTTAGCAGTGATCGTTTCCTCCTCTATTTATCTTTCTTTAAAATGAGTGATAAATTCTGATAAAATAAAACAAGTACAGAATGACTTGTTTGACCCTAAAATTAAAGACAGGATTGAGTTGTAACAGGAACAAGGGATCCCAGGACAGAAAGCTGGTTTCCAGTAGAGCAGTGCCGCAAGTCACTGGCTTGCAGGTCCAGCAAGCTCTGGGCTCTGGGGCAAATAAATCGTAACGACATTCCCTGCTGTCCTTCAAAGGATGCACTTGCACAGCAATCTTTCAAAATTTACAAGAACATTGTCATTATAACTGCTATTCCTCTCTCAAACTTCATTAAAACGTGCAGTCTGCTCTGAGGGCACAGACTTACGTAGGGCTGGGCGTGAGGAGGACGGGAAGGCAAGCAGAGATGCACACAGTGGTGTCACAAAACCAAGTTTCTAAACAAACAAGGCTAAAGTGCAGTAATACAGCGCTGAGAAAAAGCCACAGTTAATGATCTTGCAGAAACAAAGTGAAAGAGTAAGACACCTTTTGCTGGCACTATGTCCTTGGTTTGGATCATGCCCAGGAAGGCTGGATTTGTAGGCTAGGGTCCTTGCTGCTTATTTCTTTTATTCTCTGTATTTAACCTGCCACATTATTGGGGTTCCTAATACAAGTGCTGTCCTCTGCAATACAGAAATATATTCCTTTTCATGGTGTGAATTCATTGTGCTAGAGAATGATCACAGAGAGAAAATATATTAGACAGAAAATCCCCTCGCTGGCCTCATTTCAAACAGCACTGCACAACAGTGTCTCTTTAAAGCAAGAGCCAGCAGCGCTCAACACCCTATGAACAGATTTGCAAGAGACACGCTGCATGCAGCAGTTCAGCAACGCCTGTGAAGGGAATCAAATATTAATCATTCATAAAATAGATTCAACAAATAGGTTATTAAAAATTTATCCTATTTAGTGTGAGTCACATTTTATTTTCCTGTCTTGCAACAAGCTAAGCTTTGACTTACCGTTTTGCTTCCTCTTGTCACTCAGGATTGACAAGGTTATCACAGCAGCTGTATGACTCGTTCATTTGAGAAGGTGATATACTCTGTGTTGGGCACGAAGGTATATGTACTAAAGTTCACAAATGTTTGGGTACACCTGTTCATAAATGCATGTTTTCCAACAGCATCTAGAAGAAAGTGGTTTGTTTCTTCTAGATTTTAACACATTTTAAAAAATATGTGTAGCTAACTGGCCGTTTTTGGTCCACTGGATTGAGCTACAAAATGATAAAATTGCAGCTAATTACTCCATCTATTTGTCCCAGAAGAATTAAATCAAGGATGGCTTCTAATAAAAGGTAGATACTATTATATTTAATCTATTTCCACTGCACTTGTATTGCTGTGCTGTAGAAAAATGGTGCTTAGCAGTTTGGAGCAATTAAAGCGGTGTAAGTCAAGAGCAATTGTACAAAATTGAAAAACATGATTTTAACTTATATGCTCACTATGGGCTAGACTGTAACAGCTTTAACTCGAGCGAAACAGAAACTTGCTCCGCAGATATGACCCCTTTTGGAGTCAATGGATTGTGGCTATTCTGTTTTCTGTCCCCATCTGGCTCTCAGGGGGCAGGACCCCATAAGCAGATATGCTACTATTACAGAACACCCATTTTCAGATCTCAGTAACTTTTGTTTTTTACTGCCATACTGTAAACAGCAGATGGAGACTCCAGTGAATTCTCCCTTTTGGAGAGAATTGCGGGAGGCCGCGGAGCCGCGTGAAGCCGGCCGCGTGGGATGCCCGACTGCCCGGGCAGGGCACAGCTATGCCCTGAGCTCTCCCCCTGTGCTTCCCAGCTCTACAAACAGCATGTTGGCGCACAGTAAAAATTCTGCAGGGTTCCTGTTAAAGAAGATGGCTGAGAGATGAGAAGGGTGCAAGTTACACTGCCTGCAAGGGCCAGCGCCCACACGGGCCCTTCTTTGGGAAATGTTCCCTTTTGCTGCACAGCTCTCCTGGCAATGGGGCACTCCTTATCCGCCTCTATTGGTCTGGCTGTGCCCCACTGGAGGACAAGTCCACCAAATGTAACCCTGTGGTCTATAATCACCCCTAATTTGGACACTGTTAAATGTATTTAGTGGGGAAAAGGCGCCTGCGGTGCGGCAGGGGCCGGCAGCAGCAAGACCGCGCGGCTGGGGCCGGCAGCACCGACAGAGTTAAGCAGGGAAGGCAAAGAGCTAAGAAACACTTAGCCCTTGCGGAGGGGGAGGAAGGGAGGGAGGAAGGCACCTGCCTGGGAGTGACCTCGCTGCGACCCTGTCCAGAGCGGCAGGAAAATCAGCTCTTGGTGCAGACTCTTCTCCAACTGTAATAAAATTAATGACCACAAGAGCCATTCGTAGCACGATTTGCACATTTCCCTGCCCCCTGCGTGGTCTGGGCTGTCTTAGCTCTTCATTTCTTTTTCCCTTGCTCCTTCTTCACCGCTTCCGCTAACCTTCAGGGCAGGCTGAACGCGGAGACCAGGAGATCCAGCCTCAGGAGCTGCAGTCACCACAGTGAAGTGGAACTTCAAATGCTCCCTGCAAAGCATTGGAACCTAATTGTGCCCACAGAGGGCTGAGAGCCTGTATGTGCTGTAACAGCTGCTTTTACCTTTTACCTTTTATCCTCACAAAGCCACTCTCTTTCCAGCCATGACCTGTCTTTGAAGAGGCACCACTATCCACAAAATCTTCTTACAGGGAAGCCAGTTTTTCTTCCTGCAACTTTGTCCTCAAACCACAACTACAAACTCTATCATAAACGATTCCCAAAGAACATGGCAGAAGCACAGGACAACGCTGACCGCACGGGACCTCAAAGCAAGACCTTAAACACACAAGGAATCCAGTCTGCTGCAGACGGCCACGCAAGCGGCACGGGGCTACGTGAAGCCGCCCAGCTCAGCGCGGTGTCCGAGCCGCTCCTCAGCTCCGCACGCCTCTGACCTCCAAAACTATCCGGGAATAGAGCAATTGAATCACAGTGCATTCATTCAAAACCTACATTCATACTTCAAAACATCCTGCATATCATTCGGGGTACTAAGTATTCTACCTTTCAAAAATTCTGCCTGAACACCGTGCTCACTGCCCTAATGATTAGGTTGGAAAGGTCTAAAGAAGGTTTTGGGGAAAAAAAAAGGTCAAGCTAAAGGTTAAGATAAAAAAAAAAAACAAACAAAAAGATTGGAAATACTGGACATAAAGATACTGTTGGATTTCAGATATTCCATAAAAATCAAAAATGCTTCTTTGCAGTAATCAGTCCAAAAGCGCACCAGGAGCTGGACAGCTTGAGAAGGCCCGTGGGAGCTCTGGCCACTGCTGCGCCGCAGCCCGAGCCCCTTCCCTACAGCTCCGCATCCTCCAGCAGCCTCCTCAAAGGGCAACCCGTGTGCACGCATTCTGGCAGTGTTTTTCAGAGTACTGCATAAAGAAAGGGCTGCTAATTAATTCTGAGTGACAGTAAAAAGGTCTATTAACTTTGCTGATGTAAAGGATGACTGAGTTTGTATTGGAAAGGGTAAAAAGGCAGTAAAAGAGGATGTGAAAAAAATGTAGCTATTTCTCTTAAGGAAGAATTTGCTTTAATGGAAAGTTTTAATTAAAGTGTGAGCTCATCAACAGAAGAGTTTTCATGAAATATGAAGAGCTGCAAGGAAGGAACAAAGATGACTAAGAAAGAAGCCAGTTGCACTTTCCAACTATCTCTCACTGATACATACACGGGAAAGAAAATGTTCACTTCAGAGCACGATACTTCTCAGTCTGGTGTTTTTCTAACCTGACTTCAATCTTCAGTAATGGGGCTTGTTGGAAACCCCTGCTGAAGGTCCAAAGCCCCCAGCCCCACGGCAAGGCCGGGGCTCGCCGGGTCCAGGCAGCCCCTCCGCTGAGCTCCATCCTGCTCTGCCGGCCACCTGGGCTGGCTCTGCTGCTCATGCACAGGCTCTGCCTAATGCACCTTCTCATCCTTCCCCGCTGAAGTTCCACAAAAAAAATGTTAAAACATTAGCAGTTAAACCCCAAACCCTTCTCGTCTTGCTTTCATTCTTCAGGAACATTCCCCTAAATCTTTCAAACTGCCATCAAGTTTAATATTCCAGTGTTGGGCTAATGCTACCCCCAGAGCAAAACCTTCTTTTAGAGATACTGGGAATTGCCAGAGTGTCCATAACAACCAGCTCAAAATTCAGTACACATACAGAAAAGAGAATACCTTCCCCTCTACAACCTACTGGTGTTCAGCATTAAATCATATATATGTGCACAACTTAAACTAAGATGGGCACCAATAACCAACCTTCATTAGTTGAGCCTGCATTAAAATGCATTAAAACAAACAAAAAATCAAAACAAACAAAAAACCACATTTTATCCCAGATCCATCTCTATTTCCAGTCAGTTTAGCACGATTTGCAAGTGTAAAAGGGGATCTAGTGGCTCTCAGTAAGAGATTTCTCCCTCAAATAAGTGTTGCATTAATAGCAAACACAATGAATCACAGATTTTAATATCAGGCAAGAAACCTTCCACAAATCTGAGAGAGAAATCCGTAAGAATAGGCGTGTATAAGTAGGTACCATAATCTGCTCAGACACGGTTACTTGAAGCAACTAAAAACTACCTTTAAATATGGCAGGCATTTTTCATAATGAACACTTACTTTTCCAAAGACTTTGCAGATGACGTTGAAAGTTGAGTTTCTAATGCTGGTGCAGAAAGCTGCTGTGTTCTGACCCAAAAGACCTGATAGTGGCTGCTTGGCCACTGCTTAGTCTGCTTAGGATGCTCTCCTGGGAATGAGGTGAAGAACAATCACAGAAAGCAGTGCATGGAAAAGGATCAGATGCTCAATTTTCGGAGGAGTCAGTACATTTCTGGGTGAAGTGCTCTGGTATGTTATGACGTGACTCAGACCCCCTATCACTGTCCCCCCTCTCTACAAAGTCTCATCCTCACGTATATTACTAGGATGCATGATGGCATAAAAAGCAGCACCAGACTGTTTGCTTGCTCTCTGACTTGCAAGCACTATGAGTGTAAGACAAAGCTACCTGTCCTGGTGCGCTCTGCTCCATGGAGCTCATTTCAGGTGGCATAAGTTACATGCTTGACCTTTTAAAATATTAATTTGGCTGAAGTAGTGGTTTCAGTAGAAGCAATCACGCAGTACTAACTTCCTTGTGCTTTTGACAAAGAAACTCATCTTTAAAATTTAAAAGCAGCAATTCTGAATAATTTAAATATAGTGATGACCAGTGAAGAAACTAAAGATACTACGCAAGCCAGGCACAACTTTCAAACAAGAAACTTTTCAGTGCAGATTCCCAGAAGATGCGTGGCTGCCCGAGCAATGCAGCAGCCCCGGCACATGGGTCAGCAGCCAGGCCCGAGCTGTGCAGACGACACATTTCATTCGTGAGGTTCCAGCAGAACCATTCCCAGTCCAGCAGCCAGACTCCAAGTTTACTCCTTGGACACTGGAGCTGGTGACAGTTGTACATGTTCTTGTACTCAGAGATGTCTTCTCTGAAAAGTCCATTCCTCCTAAAGCTATCTGCACAGTCCTTATACATGGTTAGGTGTATATATATATATCCCATATTTTCTCTTTATTTTTTTCATTTTTAGATTTTTGTAGTGCTAATTATGTAATGTGATTTTAGAAAAAATGGTTAATATGTCAAGTATTTCCTATTCTTTTCCCTCTTGAGAGGAACAGATGTAGCACCTGACAACATCAAACTAGAGACTCAAGCCATAGCAGCAGACAAATTTACAAAGCAAAATCAGAAAAGAATTTATACTTGAGTCCCCATTCAAATCAATGGGAAAACCTGGTAAAGCCTGCTAGACTCGCGCTGATTTCAGAGAACTTTGCATGGACATCTGCCAGACATCTCCTGCAGGCGTGCTGCTACCTGGTTCTTAGCTAGAACTTGGTGAAATATTGCAAGTACTTTCTCCAATACCTCATTTTTCAAAACATTAATATTGCTTTTCATAATCTATTTAGAAGTTATTCTCTCAGATTTAGTAGTGGCCTTGGCTCTTTAAACCAGCCTATCCTCCACAATTTTCAACAACTTATTTGCCTATAAAAAATTAGTTTACAAGGATGTCTAAAAAAATGAAATATCCCAAATGGGCAAATTCATCATGTAGTGTGATCATCAGTGAGCTCTCTTATTTGACGAGTTTCCTTGAGGTGAAGTAGCCAATACAGACGAAGACAATCCTGCTGAAGCATCTGGTGGTGCAAGGAGCTGAACTACAGCCTTCATCGGCAGAGCAGCTCAGTCTTTTCAGCTGCTCAGCTGATAGATAATTTCTATTGATGTTGGGAAAACCCTGAGTCATTAGACTATAAACGTGGTCAATCTGTCAGCCTTAGCCTTCTACCTGTATGAATGGCAGGTATTTTTTATGGATCAATGTTTCCCTGAGAATTAAATCCTCCATAAGCTTAGGTCTCATGAACTTCTCTCCATCACCTCTTAACTTATCTCACAGTTGAAGCCCTTCCAGCTTGCATAAAGACTTCCTAAAACATATTCTTCTTTAAGCAGAGATGTAAGGAAGAAAGGCCAAGGATGAGAAGCTTCCATGCCTTGGCTTAGCTAAGACGAATGCCATGCAAACACAGCTCCCTGCTTAATAGCTATCCCACTTGCTGACAAATCCAGAGCAGATGTTTAGCCCACTGTTCTGGGAAGTTACTTACACTTTAATTACATTAATTGAATTGTGCCTAATTGGCAAGTCACTTGCCATTAACATGTGCAAAGCGATATAAGCCAGTGAAACAGCCCTTGATACGGGATCACTTATCAGTAACTCACCGAAATTACTGAGATTATTTAAACTTTTACTTACAAAACTATTTATACTTCAGAATTAAAAAGGCATATGGCTTGGACTCAATTAACATCAGGCACCAACGTTATCAAATGAATGAAAACTCCCAAGTCTTTTTTATATATCTAAAAGAATACCTATCAATTTTCAAAATTGGTCTGCAAGGTCTTATTGCAGGCAGCACTTTGTCTGCACTAGGACAATTTTCACAGTGGAACTGCCGTATGGAGTTGGGGCAGATGGAGAAACTTTGGTCAAAGCTAAAATTACTACAGCTGCTTTGCTACTAGGAGGCACCTTCTGCTCTCAGCATACGGTTTGCACATCTACCCGTTAGCTCCTGTGGCATGGGAAGATATGTAACACAGAGGAGCTGACATCTGTCACATCTTCATAAAAGCAGAAACTTGAGATTTTCTAAGATATATACAAAAACGTGTTTCTTTAGTAACAAAGATTAAACTTATTTTTATCTGTGTCATTACAAGAGCTTTCACAGCACAACCTTATCGTGTACACTGTCATTCCTTTATGCAGTATTTTGCTACTTTATCAAGTATCCAGGTTTGCTACCTCAAAAAGGCAGAGCAAGGACTTGAACCTGGGTTATCCACATATCAGAAAAGTGCTCTACCAATGACTCTTTACACTTGCTGGGTTTAGTTTAACTTTTTTCATTGTTTTACATCTTTTTCTCTACTGCTCTAATCCCCTTCCTTCTCTGTTTCTCATAATTACTTTAAGGCGAAATCTTGAATCACAGCAGCATCTTGGCAGCTTTGATACAATATCTAGAATGCAAGTGACATACCTCCAATGCCTTCTCCAGAAGATGGCAATGGTGAGGGCTTACTTTTACTTTTGTGTCTGGCTCAAACCAAAATATTCTTATTTAGATATATCAAAAATCTAATAAATGAAAATTTATCTTTCATTTGGTCCTCTTTTGGTCCAAACCTGCATTTCCTGAAGCTGGAATATTTTAAATTCAAGGTTAAGTTCTCATTACATGCTCACTGTTGCTACTGACAGAATACCAGCAGCGTTACCTGTAAGTGGATATATGACATACCTAACTATACTGGTTTGAGGTCAGTATATTTTATTTCAGTGTAGCTATCTGGCAAAGCAGGGGAAAACATAGTGACTGGCAGAGCTGGTGCTGGCTTCATTCGCTTGAACTCTGCATTGAGTTGAAGAGAACAGACACAAGAGGAGAACAGGAGACACAACAGAGCTGTTTTCAACTCTGCTGCAAGTTTGAATTATTTCCCATTATATTAATAAAATATCTGGCATTGTATTCTGTTACCTTGAATCATTTGGAAAATATTAAGAAAGGTCCAATACTGTTGAACTTACTGCTCAGTGATGGGGATGAAGGGACAGCACTGCCCCAGCACGACTGCTGAGTATTTGAGCGTTTAGCTGCTCAAAATCCTGGCATTCCCTTGCCATGGTGTCTGGGCACAGAAGGCACCTTGCAAGCTGCCAGTGGCAAAAGAAAAGGTAATTTGTATTTGGAGCTTGATACGACTCTCAAAAGAGCCAAGAAACACATAGTAGGTACTTTTCCAGTGAAAGGCATCTGTGATCAGCCTGGAAAAGTCAAATCTCTACATACTGACTCATCCCTTCCCAGCGCAAAGAGGTTAAACAAGCACAGTCAGACACGGTGCTCGGCACACGGGGTGTCACGAGAGCAGATCTGCAGCGCAGCTCCCCAGCACCAACACCTGAACACACTGCCCTCAATGTATCCACCCAGCACCTTGCACTCCCAGCTCTTCTCCAAAGCATCATGCATAATCACAGCGGGGCCATTAAACACATTACATTGTGACGGCATTCACAAGGTCAAGGTAGGTCTCTGCTATGTTCTACATTCTCATATAGGTTTCAGGTTAAGATGTAAACACTTCTCACTGAGGCAGGGCATTTGCTTAGCACACTATAAACTAACTGCTTTTATTTATCATTGTCTCCTAAAAAACACACCGCAGAGAGCAGGAGGAAGGCTCTTAGGTTCAGGTAACTCCACCAAGCTCAGTTTCTGTGAGAACATCTAGCTTTGCTGTGGACAACAACACTGCAACCTTTTGTATTAACAGAAAAGGGTATTTGCAGACTGTGCTCTCAATGAGCAGTTAATTTGTCATTACTATATAATCCTACTCTTCACGCTACTGTAGCTAGAGTGTTTTTTTACTATTAGAATTATATAAAGATTTAAGTTGTTATTTTTTCCTAATCAGTTCTCCTAATTTCCTGCTCCTGACCTTTCATTGAAGGTCTTTACATTTTATTAGGAAAGGCAAGTCTCAGCTTGCGTGTAATAGCTCTAAAAGCAGACCTCCCCGGGAGCGCCACAGACTTCTTCCAGTGAATTTTAGTTTTCATCTCAGAAGCTCTGATGATTCCCTGACATCTTATGGTGCCTATTTCCTCCTTCTAATGCTCCAGGGCAGCTGACATTTTGTCACATAAGCATCCACCCATTGCCAGGGTATTTGATCACTGCAAATGAGGACAAATGAGCATGGAGTGAGACTCCAAGCAAGGCTTCAGGGAAGCAGCAGGCCAGCAGCACGTCAGCCTGCCTGCTGCTGAGCTCCAGCTGTCCCCAAGTACTTGAATCCAAGGTTCATTTCCCGTTAAACGGCACTGAGACCCTACAGACACAAGATTAGTTGTTCTGATAGACTCTTCCAGCATTCAGAGATGCAGCCAAGGGCGGCAAGTGCCTGCAGGCGTTGTGAACAACCTCCATTGCAGAGAACGTCAGTGGGCTACAAGAAGAGAGGCTGCAGTTCAGTCGACTGCAGAAGAAACCTGGACTTGGCTTTCCTGTGACCCTGTGTGGTACAAGATCTCACGCCAGGGAGATATGGGACGGGGGAGCAGCATCTAAAGAGACACAGGTATCATCAGCATTTAAATGTTTGCCTCTTCTCCTCGAGTCACCATCAATTCTGACTATGGTTTCCATATTAGGGGTATCGGATGTCTGCCAGGCATTAAACTGGGTTTACCACTTTGTAATTAATTTTATACAGGTAATAGATGTTGACCATTCACTGAACAACAGCAGTGTGATCATGAGACAGAAAGAATCACTACCACTTTTGACCCACAGAAAAGACCCTTGAACCATCTTGATCGCCAAAGACTGATTTTCACTTAATCAGACCATAAATTCTTAGGTTAAACGGCACTACAAAAATAGATTTCTTTATATATTCAGTGATCTAAGCTATTATATTCATTGCATTTTTTCCCTTTATGTTAATTGAAGAATCAAGAATTTTCATCTGCCAAAGCTCTGTACATTTCCCCAGATTTGTCTCAAAGGGTTTTTCACATCTTGTTTTTCATTCACGGCCTCCGGTTTGTGTCAGGAATTCTTAAATCAGCATCCCAATTTATGGCAGATGTCTGGACTTCACTACATTTATGGTTTATCTCTGTATTTTCACGTCTCTTAAATTCCGGTCTTGCTTCCCTTCACACCTGAAATAAAACGCAGCGTCTCCTGCCTGTTACCTGCAGGGCAGCCCGCGAGGGAAGAGCACGAGCCGGGAGCGCAGCACCTTCCAAAGGTGCCGCAAAGAGGCGCCCAGGACTCCCGCTGCCCTGGCAGGGGCAGGCAGCACCCGCGCAGGACGCTGCAAGGCAGCGGCCCTGGGTGCTCGGGGGTGCTCAGGATGTGGCATTACAGGCGGTCCACCTACCAGTGGTCACGCTGGGCAGACCGAGCCCAGGCACATGCAGGGACAGGGACTGTGCCACTGGATCAGGCAGGCGGCTGGAGAAGCTGCAGGCGCAAGGCGTTCACATCTCCCTCAAGTCCTTCAGGCTTTGGGGACCGGAGCTGCTCTTAACCTCTCACCACGGGATGGGGGGTAGTTTATTCCCTCAGCATACTAGGACCAAAAAGTTCGCCCAAGACACCAGTCAGCCTCCACGCAGCGGAGCAAACTCACTGGTCTTATTAGGAAGTGTTTTGACAACTGTGGAAATAGGAAGTGATTAGACACCAGTCCACAGATTCATATTGTGAACTATTAGACCTACTGCATTTTGTTCAGAAGGAAGATTTTGATGGGAGACTTTTTAGTGCGTAGGCAGAAAGACTTTTTTTTTCCAAAGGCAAAAGGCACTCATTTGGTACTACAGAAATCTAGTAAATTTAAAAAGCTCTAAGCAGCCAGTTTTTTCTGACTGCACAGTCCAGGCCGCTGTAGCTGTTAGCCTACTTTATAAGTAACCCCATTTCTTGAGATGAAAGAAATCAAAGAATATTTTTTTTCTATTTGTAAATATAGAACACAGTATAATAACTTCAGAGATTCAGCAAAGCTCTATTATTACAATCCAATGATTACCAGCAACATTTTTTTTTCTCAAGAGAATTACTATATATCAGCATATTTGCTAGCATCATTTACTAAAAACCTATGAATTAGATCAGTACAAATTTTTAGAAACAGTAATAAAGGAAAGAACCTATTTATTCAAAACTATGACCATTACTTATGCATTTATTCAGACTGCATTAGATTTAGGTTACTCTAATTAATTTATCATAAGCAAAAAAAAAATTCAAGGAAAAGTAATAATAATGTCTCTATGGCAGTAGCAATTTGAGAAAAATGCCATGCGAATATATAGAATTTAGAAGAGCTACATCCATTTGAAAAGTCCCTTGGGCCATGTAGCTTCCCGCAGACTGATCTTCACTCAGTTACGCCATAAATGTTAGGGCTTGGTTGATTTATTATAAATATCTGCGCCTGAGGGTTAATGCCAAGCAAGAAACTGCTTGAAGACTCTTTCATATTCACAGCAATTCTCTCTTCTCATATGGATTTTATTGTTAATTCGAGTTTGCTAAAATAACTCTGAAGGAATATTTTAAAACTGCGGTGCATTTGCCTACTGCAGAGGGACTCACCCCGACGTAAGGAGGAAGCGCGAGCGCCGCCAGGGCCCGTCCCAAGCGCCTCCGCCGCAGGCCACACTGCCACAGGACGCCTCCTCTCTAAAGGCATTAGAGCCCCTGCTAAAACACCAGGTACAACTTCCTGCAGATCACCGCAATTACCAAGAGCTTTCAATGCGGGTTTACATTTCCCAAGAAAACAGACCAGGCAATATAGATTCCTTGTACAAGCCTTTTCAATTAAATCCTTTTCTGTTACAAGTTTAAGCTGGCAACATAAAGAACAAAATATGCCTTTACAAAAGAATTATAGTTATATTTCTTCAAAATTCAATTAAGGATGACAGACAATTCTGTTTTTTTCTATTTCTGTTATGGATATATGCAGTCTTTAATCTGAATTCTTTTTTCTTTTTTTTTGGATCATCAGTCTTCCCAGCTTAATTTTGCAGTGAAAAAGCTTCTGTCTGCTGCCTTGATCAAATGTTGGCTTTGAATGTTATATATAGCAAGGACCAAGAAGACTAAACAGAAGAGATCACAATACAGTAAGAAAAAGCTTTGCAATATGGGGACCATTACAGAAAAAGAAACAGGATGAAAAAAGCCTGCTTTCATCCCTATATACTAACATGCTCTACATCCCTATATACTACACCCTATATACTAACATGCTCTCATCCCTATATACTAATAGACTATACCATCTTTTTACAACTGTTTTGTATAGGTTTTCCATTACCCACTTCTGAACAAGTTTGGCTTTCACTCTTTTTTTTTATTCACTCCTTCCTACTAGTAAAATTAAACTACATGATAACTATGACAAAAATTAACCACTCCATAAGAAGGAAATAGTTTTGTTTTTACTAACCCTCATAGTTGTTTTAAAGAACTGCAAGAAAAGCAACAAGATTTTTATTAGCACAGATCATTTTCTAATGCAGTTAAGGCTATAAGCCATAACGAAGCTGTAAAACCATTCAAGATATGCGTGTTCTGTAAAAGCCTGATTAAGAGGATATGAGCAGGAAAATTCCAGCTTCCTGCAGAACCTTGTGCCTGCAGATTTCGCTCTTACTTGGCCATTTCTCTGATTTAGAGCAAGCTCAAGGTGCTGCCGCGATGCCGCATCGATACAGGACACGCATGCCCAGAGCCACGCTCAGGGATGTTAGACAGTCCAACGGAATTACAATGCTGGAACGTGGACTGAGAACCAAAGCATTAACACTGGAGCTGTCCTTAGAGGTCCAGGGATAAAGGGAAAGCCCTTGGGTGTGAGGCAGTGAACCACAGAGTGAGGAGCTGTTCCTGAGCTCGTTTGACTGACCAGAGCCTGGAGCACCCCCAGCTCCCAGCCCGGGTTTAGGTTGGGACTAGGAAGCTCTGCAATACTGCAGCCTTCCCTGCTAAATCAGCCAGCAATTTTCTGTGAGAAAGAGAAATTAATGAGGCGGAAATGCTCTTCAGTCACAGTCAACAGGACATCGTTAAAAATCAAAGGAAGCTGAAGCAACAACTGTAGCTCGCAGTTACAGCTTCCCATTTTTTTATCAGTGGAAAATACTTTTTCACCCATGGTGTGTCTGAAGTGGAAGGAATCTGCTGGCAGCACAGGTGGCCACGAGAAGAGCATTTGCAAAGGAAGGAACGGGAGGGCTGAGGCAAGAAGCGAGGCCGGAGCTCACACAAGCAGTGGCAGAGGAAAGATCCCGCTGGGAATTCCTGATTCCTGGGGCCTTCCCGCTTCGGGCTCCCCATGTTTGGGTCTCCAGGCAGACACCCTTCACTGGTACGCCGTGCCCTGTATGAGGAACTTCTTTTCTCACTCAGCATCACTGGGATGGCTCTGCCTCTCCAAAGACTGAAACAGGATCTTACCTACAGGATTTCCATTTTTATCTTTGCTACAACTGGTCAGATCACTTAGATTCCTTTGGGGTTTTTTTGTAATGGTGGAGCCCTGACAAGCTATTAAGCAAATTAACTCAAGTTTCAAACCAAACTTCAGGACTAAAGTTTAGTTTCATAGTGGAGCACCAGGCAGACCAGCCTAACCCCTTCCTGTCGGCATCTAGTACTCTTCAGACTACACCTCACCTCGCCAACTCATCCCCACAAGCCACCATTAATACACAGGTATCATTTAGATTACACAACATTCTATGAAAATGCACTTACTAAAAAATCCGTAGCATTTATTTAAACTAAAAATACCTATGATAACCTTAAAGACATTCTATTTTCTTCTAATCGGGCTATGACACGGAGCAACCACGGTAAGATGTGGGATGCCTCCCTGCAGGGGTTCGGGCGGTTCCCGGCAGCCCGCGGCGCCGGCGGAGTGGCCCAGGTGGGAGCGGGTTCCACCTGCGCCGGGGCTGGGCCCGCGGGGAGCGCTCGGCTGGTCCCGGCGCTGCCCCGCTCTCTGCGAACCCTCCCAGGCCAATGTGCACCAAACCCGGGCTTTGTGTCCCCTATCTACAGCGGTGGTTTTTACTGAAATACAAAGCTTCTCAGGTGTAATAAAATCAATGTATCCTTCAGTAAAGTACCTCCGGGAGGAGGAAGATCCTACAATACACTCTCTTTTGCAGCTCTACTTCCCTCTTTTTTCAGGGAGTACCACTGATCTCCAGGCACAGATGTTACTTCAGCTGCTTCCAAAAAAAAAAACCTGTTTTGTTCACCTGGAAAACAGACCTGCTCTTTTCTCAATGCTTTTTGTTTACTTGAACACTCTGGTGAAGAAAACAAATGACAGCCACTGCTCCAGGCCCACCTGTGAGCCTTTCATCTGGACCTTGCTAAGGCACACGAGGGAGTGCTAAATGTTCCTTTCCCTTCTTTTTTTGTTGGGTGTTTGTCCCTGCTGCACCTTCTTTTCTCCCTGTCTATATGAACAAAATTATTTCACTCTTTACCTACTGACCGTTGTCATTTAAGTTCATTACATTCTAAACCAGTGTCTGGAAAATGCCACATTTCTTTTCTCATCGGACCAAATGAATGTGGTACATAACCTCAGGTCTGATGCTTACTCATTTTGTACCACATTTGGGAGTTCAGAACTCAGCCATTTAAGAGTGTAATTTCAAGGCAGGAAGAAATCACATGTCATTTGAGATATTGTTGGTAATAATCATCATAGCTGGAGCACAGAAATCATGGTGTGTTATTCAAATACTACTTTCTGCAAAGGTAGTGAGCTGGATCCTGGGCTTCAGCAGTTCCCCCTTCTCTGGTGTCTCTTGACATTATAGGCATGCACTATTACCAGTGTGCATAATACTGCTTTGAATTTATGATAAGCTGCAATGACAACTAGAGATTTAAAATACCTGTTAACCAGCACAGTCCTTAGCCTTGGTTTCCTTCCTCCAGCCACATGCTGCAAGGTTGACAGCAACGATGGTGGGTGACATCTGAATGGCCCTGTGACACCAGGGGCTAAGTGTGTAACAGTGGAATGTCTTTTTCCTGCTGCTAACTAGCACTCTCAACACCCGACCAGCACTTCAGCACCCAGCTCCCTAACTCGCTGCAGGAACATCAGACTGCAAGAGAGGACTGGAGTTAACCAGGCTGCTGCTGCTAGGAGTGACCTGGAGCACCACACTAGACCCTCTGCAGGCAGATCAGCAAGTGAGGTTATCTGAATCCATTCATTTCTTCCAATAATCACCTAGAGTTGTAGACATTTGAAAATAAAAAAATGTAAGTTAAAACAGGCTTACCTGAGTGTCATGCAGAGATCAGATTGTCCTTTCCTTTGTATTTGAATTCATTATTTTCTTAACCTGAAAGTAGGAACATAATTTCAGAAAAATGACTCGTCACTAAATTACTCCAAAGCCATATTAGTAGAGTGACTAACCCATAAATACATTGAAGCTTCATTCTTTCCCAGCTTTAACCTCACTATCTTCAATTCTAGCACCTATGTGCTAGCTCCTTTGGATCTGTGATTCAGCCTGGTCTGCAGGCTCCTTCCTCTGGCACTATGGAACATTTCAAACAAAAGAGAGCTGACTAACAAGTACTAAAACTTGCTAAAAAAGGAAAAAAAGTAACTGGATGATATACTTCCAATTAGTTTCTCTGTATTTCAAATAGAAAGATTTGTAGATTTGTATGTACAAAATTCAGTTCCCCTCGCCTCTCATTTATCATCTATTTCAGACTCATAGCACAGAGTTATTCAAAGTATGAAGATGTAAATTCTAATTAATCTACAAGTTTTTTGTAGCAGATAAAAAATCAGAAGTAGAATATTAGAGAAATATCTAGCTTAAAGCCAAGCGTGACTACAAATAGCATACTAAACTGAAGCACAACTGCTTCAGTTGCACACTGAAATTCATGCACATTGAAATTTCCATGCTTCACAACAAAGGAAGTTAAATGGAAGGAGGAAGAAGGTGCCATACACAGCTTTGAACAACACACAGGGATTTGGTGATGAAGAAGAGGGCACCCTCAATAATAACTGAACAGGCAAAGAACTCAGTGGGAAGGAAAATCAACTGCACTTGTGCCTTTTTCGCTCGCTACGTGTTGTATCAGCCACCACCACCGTCTCCTAGAGAAAGAGTTTTTCTTTTTGGTGGTGCTTTCAAGACATGCACGAGCTGTAGGACAAATGTTTCAGTCTTGAGAGTGGCTTCTCAGCATCACTGCAGTACCGGGCAGTGAGGCCTGAAAATAAAACTACATTCCCCCACTGGGAGACTGAACACATTATAACTCCGTTGTATGGACAGAGAAAAAAAAATCCATCTTAAACTTGCTATATATAAAAAAAGTATTGGCACATCAGCACCGCTTCCCTCCTCCTGCCCTTCGGGGTTCAGCAGTAAGAGAGAGCAGACAAAGCTCCTTCTAGCAGCTTCGTCCAAGGCTTTCACTTGTCTAGTTAAACACTGGATCTGGCCGTGCTTGTTTAGTAACAGAAGGTATTTGATTTGCCCTATTCCAAGCTGGCTTCGTTCACCATATGCCATCTAAGGCTCCATAGCACATAGAAGGCCAGTCAATTTAGCAGACTGAAAACTACAATGATTTAGTTTCTAATTTATTAAAACTACTAAATAAATGTAAGAAAGTGTTAATAAATGCAAGATCACTGATTTTTACTGTGCTTTGTTGTCCCCTCCGCTGGTCTCCCACTGGCTGGGAAAAGGCACCTCCCTGTCTCCGCACACTCATTTCCAAGGCTGGATGTGTCTGTGATAATTGAACCTGCCAGTAAACACTGCAGCAGGCCAGGAACGGGACAGGAGAGCCCTTGCTAGGCAGGGAATTATCAACAGACATGCAGTGAAAAAGGAAATGCAGTATTAGAAAATTTCCTAGGGGCCTAGCACAGGTAGAGTTTTCTAAAAAGTCCTCTCCTCTTCAGAAAATGCCACCAAAATCAGAATCGTAAGTTTTTCAGCTACATTTTGCTTGGCAACGTTTCTTTGTTTTTTTAATGTAAAGGATGGACTTACACTCTAAGAAAACTGTCTGCTGCCATAAGATGTTACTTGGAAGTGAAGTCACCTGAGATAAGCTGCCTATCTCAAGCCTTTCTATGGGCTTTCCTCTGCCTTAAAAAAAAGCCTTTCCTCTGCCTTAAAAAAAAAAAAAGACTAAATTGACTAAATTTAACTTAATTTCCCTGCTATGCTTGTGGAAATGAATGCGAGTAAGAAACTTTCACTTACTATGGTTACCCCCAGGGATAAACCAGAGAACTATTAACTCACAGCCCCAGTGGTGGCTACTTCTAAGGAGGCCTGGGAGCACCGCAGTGACCTCGGAGCAGAGACGTCCCCCAGGCACCACCTCCCCAGGGAAGATGAAGCCAACAAGCTCAGGACTGCAGCACGGAGCAATGCTGCTCCTGCAGCGGGGCCGACAGAAACCCTGAGGAATCCCTCTGGGCTATGAGCAGAAAGGCAATGCAGGAAAAAGCCATCATTGCTGCCATTATACGGTCCTTCATTTCCAGCAAAGCCAGATAACACCATTCTCAGCATCCTGTCAAAAGCTTTCACTACTAGACATTCTGAATTTACTAAATGCTAAGAAAGGTCATAGTACAGAGAAAATTAAAGCTTATTTGGTATAAGTTGCATTAGATGACAAAATGGGCTCTTTTTTTTTTCTCCTAAATGACATAAAAACAAGCCCTAAAAGACAGAAAGTAGTTTCTTTTTCTAGGAAAAGAAGCAACAATTTTGTTTTCCTAGCAGATTTTCCAGTACTTGTATTACAGCTTTTGTATTACTCACTCTTGCGACTGCATTCATCTCAGCAACTGATAAATATTCAGTCAGCATTTTGTTTTTAAATTTATCTGCTACCTGAAGCAGGTCCTGTTAGAGAATATTTTATTATTTTCATATATCATACATAAATGCCTGTGGAAGAGCTGCCGCCAGCCTTTAGAGAGCAGGGGCGCCACTCGTGCTGGGGTCCCGGCAGCCTCCTCCCCTGCCCAGCGCGGGCAGCAGGCACTGCAGCTCGTACCCCAACACTGTGCCCACTGTCCCTTCTCTCTCCTCTATTTTAATTAAAAGAGAAAGTCTTAAGGCAACAGCTTGGTATTGCTCACTAGTATCTCTAACTCTCAGCAAGAGGCACCGGGGAATTCAGGCACTAGACACGCTCAGCTTCAGGAAATGCTGGAAATCAGACTCGTATTTGCCAGGCACAATTATCTGAGTACACGTATTCCCAGCTGGCGTCAATCTGTCAGTTTTTGTTTTCTGGATGTGGTAACACATAATCCATCATATTTAATTGAATCATTTCCTCCAAAATGCTCTTAGGTTATTCTTTGTGCCTACATATCAACCTGAGACGCATGCAGTACAACTTACGACAAAATCAGGATTTAAGGTTAGAAGTGATGCTCTGAATGCACTCAGACTACCATTCTATTCACACAGAAGCAGAACTGCATCTGCACGACTGTTTGAAAAAGGGACACAGAGAATTGATAGCTAGTCCAACTGGCAAGTTTTCCTGCTTAATGCAAACAACTGTGTTTTAAAGAATCTCTTCAGACAGCAAATATCATCTAATCCTATTCCAGAAGGGAAAGCCTGGCCCTCGTCATATATCCGGAGAATCTGCTTGGATCCGCTCGGTGCCTGGCCCCACGACCAGCTTTCCGCTGCCTCCGTAGCACGAGGCTACCTGCACGCACAGAAACTGCCCCTCTGGACATCACCAGGCTCAGCATCCACCCTCAGAACAGTTTTGCTCAAGTATTTTTTCGTCACCTGCTCTTATTCAAATATCCTCTTTCAGTTTTTGAAAACATTTATTATTCCTGCACCTATTTTTGGGTGACTATGAATCACTTCTAATAACATATATCGAATACAGAGACAGGCTTTTTTCCTCCTGCAGTCTAGGTATTTAAATCCAAACACATCCATCACTCAAGCAAACTCATTGTTTATAACTGAGGGTTACAGTGTCTTCAGAGAACTCTTTGGGAACTTAAAGTTATGCATATATTTACGGTATAGCACTGAACTGGGGACCGAATGTGCTGTATTCTCCCATGTCCCTGCTTACATCTCCTCAGAAACCCATCTTATAATTTTGGATAACTCTAACATAACCTGAGTCTCTGTGCACTCAGCATTAAAACCTGCTTTCTTACTTTGACCTAGCTGTCCTGTACCTTGACATACTAATGCTAGGTGAATTTGAACAACTTTTTCTGACCTGTGTTTAGCCCTGGTCACATCTCATAAAGCATGAGCCTGTCAAGGACCGCAGCTTAACTCCACTTCCAGGGTATGACTTCATTTCTCACTGCTCTCATTCACAGAGTGACAATCCATTCTTTCCCTGATTTGCTGAATAAAACATGACTGAGCTATAAAATATAAACGAAAACATGTTGATGCTGAGAGTAAATTAAAAGAACAATTCACTCCTTCTTGCCAGACATTTCCATGTTGGTGTGCAGAGTTATTTGTCTTCTCTCTGCCTTTTGTGAAGCTTCAAATACAGCATCAGAGAGGAGCCTTTCCTCCCTTGTAACATCCAGTTCTTTCACACTTGCTGACAGTCCTCTTGCTTCTAACATCCCCATGAAAGCTGGATTAAAGACATCTTCCCGTAAAGTGAAGCCATAAACAAAGGAGGTGCTGTGCAGAGGATGGCATTTTCTCATTCTACACAAAATTTTCTGATTTTTCATTTGAATCCATCAGTAACACAACAGGCTTTGTAGTCTCCAACAGGGCATGGCTATACTCTGCTAATAAGATTTGGAATATTTTGGATGGTAAAGACAGACAAGAATGGAAAACATTATGATCTTTTCCATAAGGAAATTGTTACCTTTGTTTACTCTCTATGTGTGCCAGTAAGTGCTTTATGTGATTCAAGGTTACACGACCAAGCTGGAAAAGCACTTTTTTTTTTTTTCAGAGAGAAGGAGACAAAGTAATATGACCACGAGAAATTCACCTAAATATATTTAAAAGGTAGTAAAGGTAATAAAGGGAAAATAAATTTATCAACCAGGCTGCACAGACTACTCGGAGCAGCCGTTTGGATGCGAGGAGCTGCACTGCACTCCGGGTACAACGGGAACATCCCGAGGGGCAGCGAGGCAGCCTCACAACAAGCCTGCCAGGTGGGAGGCTGTTCGGTGCTTGGTTCACTGAAGGTTCACAGAAGACTGTCTCTTCAATTCAAGCTCTGGAATACATTAATTCAACAATTTTAAGGATAACAGATTCAAGGTCCCTCATTTACTGCCAGTTTAGCACTTATGAGCAGAAATGCAGTGGTGGCCGTGAACAAGGCCTTTCATACACGTTCACTACACACAACGCTACACAGTAATTGTTTCATTTACTTTTTAGTTGGGTACGTTGATGCATCTGTTTAGAGAAAAACTTCACAAAGAATACATTAGGTATATTAAGGGAAAAAATCCACAGTGCAGATCAAGACGGGTCTTACACAGACAGCAGTGATATGACAGTGCTGTTTTATAACATGGCACTGAAGCCCTGCTAGAACTTTTATCTGTCCCCATGGCTGCTCTTTGAACAAAACATTTCCTTCTTATATGTTGTGTAAAAGTAAATTCCTTAATGCTTGAGATCTTGAATTCAAACAAAATATAAAATCATCTATGTAGAACAGAAAGCAACAGCTCACAACACTTCATACTTTATATAACTCCACATTTCTTTTAACATTTTTTTCATCATTATTTCTCATTATTCTCAGACCTCGTACATCAAAAGAGCACTTCTCTGAGATAATTAAGTCTTATAGTAAAAATAAAAGGCAGTCATTTCCTCCATTTTTAAGCGATTAAGTAAAGCTATAATCACAAGGAGAGATAAAGAACAACTGCTAACTAGCAGCCTGAGAGAAGCAGCTCGCTGGCAAGGAATCCTGAAGCCAACAACCTTGCAGAGCGGGGCAGACCCGCGTAGCTGGGGCTGTGCACGGGGCTCATGACCCTCATTACCAAGGCTGGTGCCCTGCATTTCAGTGTAGTTGACTTAACAATGCGTGGAGCATCACGCTCCAGGGCAGGAATGGAACTGGATCATCCACCACTGGAAACTCTGGGAGCTCTGCGACGAGCCCAGAGCCTCCACCCCTGCCTGTGCCGCTCTCAGAGGCC
>VZSG01000407.1:209057-267859 GCA_013398315.1 Nothoprocta pentlandii
GTGCCCGTGCCCGGCTCTCCTGCCCTTCCGCTGGAGACACTGAGAAGAGTCAGCCTCCTTCTCCACTCCTGCCCGGGAGCCTGCTCGGATCCCCGGGGAGCCCTTCTCTCCCTGAAGAGCGCCTTCTCCAAACCTCTCTTTCTTTAGCTTTTCTCATCCTTTCTGATATTTCTGTCCAAGTACAAAATCTTCACTAGAGGACTATGGCAAAACTGCTGCACTCAGGTGCCTGGGGCTCCAAGCAGTGCCGTATCCCTGTGTTTGGAAATGAGTGCACTGGTTGTTTTCAGATACTGTTAACAGCGAAGTCTCTTTTAGCTCCTTTGTTGTGCTGAAGTGAAGTTTTGCTTCCAACGCAACAACGTCTTCAATATCAAACAAAAAAAACACTTCTTCTCCCGTATTAAAATGAAACAGTTCAAAGATTTTTATAGGACAAGCAATGACATCACCAACAAATCCCTTCAAGAAGTGAGGTGGCAGCTGGCACTTCCATCTGCCCACTGCTAAGCACTGAGCGGAACTTGGGGTCTTCATTCCAGCGCTTTTCAGGAGACCATCTCCGCATCCTGGTTCTCTGGGCATGGACTGCGGGAACTGAACTAGCCGGACAAGAACAGGCACCAGAGTAACGGCAACAGCCAACTGTTTAACTGCACAATGTATTTCATCACGCATCAAATTCATCCATGAACAGTGCATGAATACTACAAGTTTTTCTGATTACTTCTGTATCAAAAATATATGTGTTTAAAGGTAAGTGCAGATCATTTCCAAAGTGTACATTTTCAGAAAAATAACCTTGCAGACACCACTGGAGCCTGGATCATACTTATTTTGCAAGGCCATCTAATGTGGCACCACTGTCCAGGTGGCAACCCCATCTGTCAGAATCCAAGCACCACAGGCAGATGCCTGAGCTCACGCAGCATGTGCCAAGAGAAGAGCAAGTCTGTAAATCACAGCTGTCTTGGACACCACACTCGGTGCAGGAGGTTGGCACTGTGCAAAGCAAGTCTGGCCACAACAAGGACGCCTAAGGGACGCTAAAGCATGAGCTTTATGCCAATACCCAGTGCAGTTCCTGCTCCGCATACCCAGAAACCATTAACAAGAGTTTGGCAGCTGATAACCAAAGAGCTGGTTCTTAGAGTCTGCATGTGAACCAGGCCAGGTGACCATTTTAACAATTAGCTGTTTTATCTAGTTGAAAAGCTACGGGAAAAAAAAAGAGTTCACTAACAGATGATACTTACATTTGTGTCGGCCTACAGAATTCATATTAAAGAAAAAAAAATACATCCTCCTTCACCCTCCCTCTAGCCAAAGTAAAGCGATGCGCACCTGCAGATACTTGCAGACTCCTGATCAGTGACGGCAAGCTGGCAGTCAAGAGGGTGGCAGCTTATGTCCGTGCAAACACACACCAGAGCAAGGGCCTCACTCAGACTCCCTCCAGACACCACCACCTCCCGAGCAGCTTTCAGCAGCAGGTAATGTCAGCACACACGACCCACTAGGCTAAAGCTGTGTTTACATCTCAGTGCTGAGGGTGCTTCACGTCTCCAGGCCTCTGAGGTCGGTGCAGACAGGGATAAGGATTGCTGCAAGGCAATCATGCCAAAAAATCAAATCTGACAAGAAATACTTTATACTCTGAAATGAAAAGGACTCATATAAAAAAAGAAAGTTAAGCTCCTCGCAGGCTCTCACTACTGCGTTGCTATTTTCAAAGCACAGCTGGGAGGCGCTGGCTTAGGCAAGCGGCAGCACCACGCGGCTCAGTGCTGAGCCCACTGCTGCAGAGCGGTGAAGTAATATTCAGGCTGATTACTGAGCCAAGTTTCTTTTGCAGGTTATACACTGTTCTTTACGCTGAAGATGTTAATGAAAGTAGTCTGCAAGTCACACATTTGCAGCATTTGCATTCTAGCAGGAATACACGTGAGGACACAGAGCTCTGCACGTAATTAGCTCCGCAAAGTCCCCAAGCACCTTTGTTAGTCACACACCGACAGCGGTAACGCAGTCTGAACGCCTGTCACAGCACACCCAGATGGATCCCCAGCAACCCCCAGCTTCAGTCCCTGCCTCCCTTCCTAAGGAGAGTTCACAGTCCTTTTGCTGCAGACTGTACCTCTGCAGAACCACAGCAAAGCTACACCTTTCCTAGTACAGCCTTTGGAAACTGTACACTTGCAGAACCTCGTCACTCCTTACTTTCAATTATCATTATTAAAAACGGCATGTAGTGAGCCACTGTGTAAATGGAGGAGAATACATCTGGAGAGGAGCAAAGCTGGTCCAACACAGTATAAGCTATAAGCTTTATAGCTGTAAGCTATAAGCAGTATAAGCTAATCCCATCTGCTCTGCTCTTCCCACCTGCCATGCAATCTGCAGGGCAGGTCGTCACCTCCAAGTTCCTTCTCCAGAAAGTGTAAGAGGTCACACAACACGGGCATCTAGCGTTCACTGCACTCACACGCTGCACTTCCTCGTCCCTGCCTGGCTCACTCTTGCCTAGTTAGATTTCAAATTCTTTCCTAGCAGATCTATATATCACTCCTTGCCTCTGTCCATGATCCATGTGTACCTCGTGCATCTTCCACGCTTCGGAGAGCAGCCATTCTCACTGCTGGCCTCTTACAGAAGCTAGCCTGCACGTGGCCTTTCATAATTAGATCTACCATGACAAAACAAATTTACAGGAAATTTCCTCTTTTTCCTTTCTGTAATTATTTGTAAATAACTAGTGAACTGCTTTTATTATGTTGTCTTATAAAAATAAAAAATATAAAATTTGATTAAAATTGGCAGTGCAGTGCATGTAATTTCATCTCAGTAGCTGAATATGAAAGCCACCGAGGAAAGGGAATAAATGTACCTAAGACGTGCCTACCAAATTCCTTGAAACACACATGTAGGTGCCACATGTTGTCATAGCGCGTTGGTCTCTCATCACCGGCAGGGATCTCTCTACTACCAATTTATCAAACATGCTGCTTTATCAAATGCAAGAGTTCACACGTTTGCTTAGGAAACTTAAGAAACAAAATAAATAATTTTGTTAGGTCTCCTGATAAATATTCTCTCCATAGAAACATGGGAACAACTTTTTGAGATTCATATGCCGAACTTCACTGTGAAGCAAAAATGGTAATTGATTCACTTCCATTACCACCACCCAGCATCTTCTGTGCCAAGAATGTCAAATTGACATAAATATTCTGACAATCACAAAGTAATTGTACATTTTATCTCATTTAAATAGGCACAGACTAAAAATTCAGTAATAGGAACACACTGCTGAACGAGGTTTCTTAAATCAACTTGAGATCATCTGTAATGTTGATTTCTCTAAATTCTGAAGTACATAAAAATGTGGCATTAAAAGAACATATTAAAAGCAAGACCAAGAGGTGATTTTATCGGAGCAGCTCAATGTCCCTGCAATTTCATCTCCAAATTTCTCTGCCTGATGAAAGTCGCTGTCAGCGTGGGATTGGCAGCCCACCCTACGTTGGGGACATTTGGGTGATGCAGCACAATCATGGGAAAGAGACCTCAAATCCATCTTGCTGCTGAACGTAACAGCATTCACAGAGAGGAAAAGCACTCCAAAATCTCAGGCTTTAAGCAGAGAAAGGTAATGGATGATAATGGCCTTCTTATTCCCTCGGATTAACTACTGTGCTAACCACAATTTCTACCAGCAAATGCAGTAAAAAAGTAAATGCATTTATTCTGCACTTCTTACCTATTCTTGCTTTTCCAGGAGCCACATATTTTTCTGGAATGTGTTGCCTGCATCTGAATATAAAAAATAGCAAGTTCAAACCACAGTGGCAAGAGCTGCTGCACAGGCACAGAATTACTTTTTATCTCATTTTCTCCTAGTTAAAAAAAAGCTAATTACACAGCCAGACGAAACCTTGGTCCCAAAGAAGAACAGATGTCCCATTTATTAATCCACACCAGCCTTTTCAGAAACCTCAGGCCTCTGGCTCTTCCTTGCACGTCTAGTATCACTTTCCACTAGCTTTATGCCAAGTCATTTGTGGGATACTGCTTTCTACCACCAAGGCATCTCTCAGTGAATATTCAGTTCTTTTATCTCAAGCTGTGGCAAGATACAGGGAGTCTTCTTCAGTGAAGTGGACTCTTAACAACCTTTTGAGCTAGGACAGGCTCTTGTCAACAGCATGAAACTGCGGCAACCCCAAACACACCTGGAGGGCACATTCTGCTCTCGGAGTCTGCCCACTGTTGGGATGGACACTCGTGGTAACTAGACACTGGCAGAGGCTGACGGAGCCCAGCTGACTGAAATGGCTGCAGAAACCACTTCCAGGCTCCTTTTCTACAGAAAGGAAAAAAATGACCTTCTAGTATTCACAGCTAGAAAGGAAAAGGCTCTGCAACTCTTGGCTATATGAGGCAGACGTAGTCAGTAAAGTGATAAAACCTAAGCGGTGGTCTTCAGCAGAAATGCCCTGCTCAGTGGTGTCTTATCTCGAAAGACAGTGCATTTATAGACAAGCACATTTATACTGGGTTAGACTTTATTCCTGTATCTCTATCTTCCACAGCTATTCTGTAGCATCAGTGTATTAAAAGTACTAAATGCCACAGCATTTGACTGTCTTTGTGTCAATACACAGCAGCACAGAGCTCCAATCCCTGCAAACAAAACTGCCTGGCAAAGTCAGTAACTGCATCACCCTGGGCAAGCACCTGGCAACAGTGCTTTGATACAGGCACTCACCTGATGGGCAATTCCTCATCTTAAAAAATACATCTTCCTGATCCTGTTTCAATTACAAGAAGGAAACTATGAGGGTTTTCTAAATATGGTACTAGTTGAAGAGAGGAAGTATTTCTGTTAGAATGTCGCAAATATACATTATAAAAACATATTCTATTACGTCTGGGAGAGCAGAGATGCCAGACTGTGGCCAGCCCGTGGGACACTGGGCCGGAGATACCTTGGAGATCTTTCGTGTTTTGTTTTGAAACAGCAAATAGAAAGACATGATGAAAGACTGAAAAATGATAAGGAAAGTGCTACAACTCCCACTTTTAATCATATTTTGAACTAGAAGAAAGCTATGAAGAAGAGCAGAACTGAGGATGCTACCAAGCAGAGCTGTTAGGCAGTGAGTTTTTTAACTGCTTCCTCTTTTCGAAGACAGTTTTTAATGATTTTGTATTGTTATCAAGAGTTGTCAGAAGAACAGCATTGCATATCTCAAATCAATGGACAAATCCACTACCTGCTGCCCTCTGCAGCCCTGAGAACAAGAAAACTGCCCTTCAGAGAGCTAAACCAGCCGGCAAGAGGTTCCTCATCTGACTGGAATCTGTACATGGGGAAACGTAATGGGCAAGAGTGGGCAAGGAACACAAAAAGCTCTTGCCCCAGGCAGATGCCCAGGAGTATCTGCAGAACTGCCGCTGCGTTACGCTTCAGAGCACCGGGCAGAGTTATGAGAAAGTCAGGAGCACAACAGGCTGCAAGGAGTTTCATCTGTAACAGCCACCACTGACAGGAGTCAAAAACTGTGCACGCCATGAACGAGGAAAAGAGCTGCAGCCTCATCACACGCACGTAGGTAGTGGCGTTAGCGGGCGTTCGTACCTGTAAGTGTGGACAAGCTGCAGCTCCAGTGTGATCCACTTGCACGTGATCACCTACCTCACGTACTGTCACAGAGCACTACCACATCAGCAGCTATAATTAGTACGTGCTAAAGAACAGTGTGCACACACAATCAATTAAAAAATCAGTCATGATCTCTCTAAAAATACCCACAGTAGACAGACTTAAGATTTCAATCTCTTGTTTGAAAAAAAAAAAACCCACCAGGAATTGCTTAACTCTTCTGTTTCTGTGGGTTTCTGTCTCAAGAGAAGTCCACCTTCAGGCACTGCAATTACGCAGGCACTCACCTGCGTATGTGATTTTACACATGCAGGTTACCGACTATCAGCCCGTCATTACTCAGGTGGCAGATGTTTGTCAAAGGCTTTTAATTCTGCCCCCTCCTGCTCCTTGGCTCAGCAACAAACACTTTTACCTACCCATTATGTAATCCTCTAAAATGTTTGTAGGAGGAAATCTAAGTGAATCTATATCCATTAACCCTTGATTTAAAACCTAGAAGCAAGGAGGAAGTGTCCTTAAGGAAAAGCTGACTTGTCAGTAAGGAGTTCTCTTGGTACTCTGCTTATAAATTAACTTTTCACATGAATACTTGCTCTGACATGACCTTGACTAGCACAAACCTCCCTTTGTAAAAGGAAATTAGCAAAGACTACTCTAATTTATTAGAAGCAATTTGACTGTATTTCTTTTAGTACTCTGCCTCGCAGTTGAAGCTTTGTCATAATCAGTCCAGTTATTAAAAAGCCATGGTACATTAGCTGTGATTATATAAGGGATTTTGCAATCTGCAAGTGTATTCTAGGATCCTGAAAATAACCTCAGTTTTTGAGGAAAATATCATCCTTCAATATTTTGGGAATTGAGGAGCAATTATTTAATAAATTGGGGCTTGGGGGCGAGTTCAACACATTATTCTCATATTATAGATAGACAATTTATGATAGAAGGAGCAGTGAAGTACCTTTTATTCAGGCTGTGAGATTTTTCTTTCAATTAGGGGTACTGACAAAAACAGACAGCTGCTCATTTTGTAGTTCTTGCACTGTGACACTGTATGTCTGCATGTTCACATTAACATGCCCTATTTGTCAACATATTTGAATCTCCCGAGGAAGTGAGCTGAACTGAGGCTTCGTAAATTCTCACAGATGATCAGAAATCGTTTTGAAACAAACAAGGAAACACAAAAAAGGGGGGCCCATTTCAGCTATCACTACCTGAATTTTCCAAACAAGACATGTCAGGGCTCTAGTCCTGCAAAGCCTTCAGTACATACTGACTTTCCATGAGGAGCTGTCCCACGCACTGACTGGAGCTGCTAAAGCTCTACTTCAGGCACTCCTGCACTGAGGCCTCGGGTCCAACATTTCTGCTTCTTCCTCTACCAGCAAAGAGAGCTAGCACAAATATTGGGAGTATGTCCTGCAAACCACATCATGAATCTAGCATCACTTTGCTCTAAAGATTGGATCCTGATTAAATAAGTATTAGTTTGAGACTAGTAAGAATTCAGACCAAGTAAGAAATCTGTGATTCAGCCCTGACAATTTGCAGAAAGGATGTCTGAATTCTGCTGCCAGAGCAGGCAAAACCTATCTAACCAGGTAGTGACACCAACCGAGCATCAGCAATGACAAAGAAAATGCTAAGAACTGAACCAAAAAAAAAAAAAAAAAAAAAAAAAAAAAGTGACAGGTTTTGAAATGCAGTGAAAACAGGATGAAATACAGCTGCAATTCAGCAGAGGCCCAGGGGGCTATGAATTGTTCAGCAGAGACAAAAGACACAAAGACAGGCAACAGGGTAGCTCTGCATGTTCACAATGTGATGTACTGCCAAGAAATGACAAATGATTAATATAGTCAGTTTAAATCAAACTACCTTAGAGGAAGGACGGGAGGAAGAGGTTTTCCTGCTGTAAGACAGCTAATGGTCTCCCTGAAGTGCCCTGACCAGCCACACTCAAGGATGGCTAAGCCTGCTGGAACACATGCAGAAGGGCTAATAGGTTCAACGGATTCATGAAGAGTCTATTTTATGAAAGAAGGTTAAAAAATTGGTTTACGAAGCCTACTAAAATTAAGGCTGAAAGGAGACATGACTGCCAAAATGTGCATCTGAGAAAGACATCACTAAACACCGCTGTGTAAGATAAAACGGGTGTAAGCATAAAGACAAAAAGAGTGACCTAACTCCATAAATTTGGGTCAAAACTTAGAAGAAGGTGCACAAATACTAAAGCAATTGGTACAAACTCTGGTTCTTGTAAGAATCTGCAGAATTGAGCCAGAATGAGGCTCAAAATCCCCTGCAGACCTCACGACAAGGAGAGGGTTCTGCAAGACGCAACAGGCGCACGCACGAGCACCGCGTCAGACCCGGCGACCCAGCCCCAGGTCCCGCGCGGTGACACGCACAGCCGGCGAAGCCGCGTGCTCGACCTCCAGCACAGCGTCTAGGACTTGCATGACAGGCTCTCTTCACGCCACTAAAACTCTAAGGAAAGGCAATCCAGAGATCAGTATGATCTCTAGAGGTCCATTCCATCCTCAACCATTCTGGGATTTCGTGAAACAAAAGAGCAGAGAAGCTTATGAACTCTTGGGGAATAGATCAGTCTAGAGGAGCACAACATCTGTTTAAGAAGCTCAGGTAACAGCAGCTAGAGCAGACCTGCCTGTATGGGATAGTGGGGCTACTAGGACAGTATCAGCTGTCATATTTAAGTTGATTAGAAATATAATCATTTTAACCAAGCAAAGCTTTTTAATTAGGTAATTAAAATCTCACATTAAGTGTGTTCCACAGTTGATTTGCAGATATTTTAGAACACTTGCATACTTCCATTTTTTTTTTTGTCTTCTATTGACATCAAAGCACAATCATAGGAAATACAGGACTTTAATTTTATTCAAAGTTAAGTATTCTGGAACGAAGTTTTATTACTGGCAGCCTTTACTGCAGGAATACAGCCAAACAGTAATTCAAATGAAAAAAAACACTCTATTGCTTTTGTATTCCAAGCCACTGCTGGACAGGCACTACCTTCTAGTAGCTTCCTGAACAAAGCTGAGCTCAGTGCCGAGGCACCTATTTTTTCACCTAAGTGTCACTTAGGCTCTAAGACCAGACCAACCACTGTTATAATCCTTTACCTAAATTCCAGTGTGTGCATATTTTAGACGTAACCTAACACTCTTTATACTTCTTTTAAACAGGCCATCAGCACTGACAGCATCTGAAAGCAAATTTCTAGCAGTCACTAGCTTTGCACCAAGACCGTGCACTCCACTGGGTTGCAGACATATTCAGACAGGACAGTTTCAACAACATGCAGCTCAGGGCAGAATACATGAAGAAACCCCAGGAAAATAGCCAAGCCTTGTGCTGTGCTACTGGATCATCTGTGCTAGCTGTAATTAATTCACTTAGCTTGAAGCGGGTGCAGACAATTCCATGCTACATCAGCATCACAGCATGCAGATGTAATCTAACGTGCCAAAAATGCAAGTACATTTGGATCCCACTGGGTTTTGTTGCATTTTCCCATTTCATATTCGAACCACAGAGGATAATTCTCTGTCACTGATTCTCTTTGGAGAAAAGAGGTTGAACCACGCTTCAGTAGGGTCTTAAGATCCTTCAAAAAATATTATTGAACATGTGTACCTGAAGACATAAACTCTGTAGACTTAAAGTGGAAGGTAACTCCTATCTGTTGATGTTTGTTAATTCTCCTGCTATTGAAATTGAATTTGGTGCCATTAATCTATGCTTTTCCCTTCTGTAATAAACGCATAAGGTTTCAGCACTAACTGGCTCCCTTCCAAAAGGCTAATTCCTACGTCTCTGTGCTCCTGCAGAATGTACTACGCAATTGCAGCCTCTGGTGATCAGCGCAATCAGTACAACGCGGTCACCCTTCCAGAGGCCCATGCGATCTCCTCTGCATTCTCACATTTCTCTCTTGATGTTGTGAAAAGGCACTTGCATTCCAGTTGGTCTCAATCTCAGCTTGCAATAAATAAGATGAATGGGGAGGGCAAGGTTTTGTGCAACTGCAGCTCACTGCACTACAATTAGGCTGCACTGCGCCATGTCGGGCACACTGGCACTACCAGTGGCAGGGAGAGGCAGCCCCCCAGGGCCGGGAAGTTTTGTGCCCCAAAGAACCAGTCCGTGGGGAAAACTTAACAGTCTGTCCTTGCTGCAAGTTCAGTACACAGTTCCGTGCATCTGAGTGCGGTGGATCACCCTATTTAAATATAGACAAAGTTCTATATACATGAACATAAAAGATAAATAGATTCTGTTAATAATCATATGTCGTGACAGCCACCAAACTCACAGACAAAATGTATCATGTACTTTTCTCTAAGGGGGTATTTTCACGTCTAAAAGAGCAAAACGTCCACTCGTTCTTCAGTCGAACATCTCCAAAGTCACCGTCCAACAACTGCACTGGAGGCACTGCTGGGTGCCAAGAGGATCCTGCACAGGGTCTCTCCGCACTGGCCCCCTTTGCACACTCTGGCATTTGCTGGGTATTTCACAAGCAGCATCACCCCAAAGGTATCTGTGCCAGCCTGCAACCCTGGGGATCCCCAGGCTCCTAAGCACAAAGGGAATCAGCAGGAGGAGCAAAGTTCTAGCAGCTGTTTCGCATGATCTTTCTGCAGACTCTGCAAGGCCACCAGAGGTTTGGGGTGTGTGAATGGAAGGAGAAGATTTAGCAGCTTTGCAAGTCCAAATAATTAAAAAAAAAAAAAAGAACAATTGAGCAGAACAATAACAGATGGAAGACAATGAGCACTGAACTGAGAAATGTGAGGAACATCACACTGCAAGAGCAAAGAAAAAAGCACCGACTATAACCAGACAACAGAGCAGCTGAAGTGTGATGTGGGGAAGTATTAAGAGTACTGTGCAGCGCAATCTTCAGAGACTGCATCCCCTTCTAATTAGGATATGAAATGCAGAAGCAACATGAAAAGCAGTGACCAACGTCAGTCACTAAACCACAAGGTTATTTCATCTAGGAAAGAGTCGGAAGAAATAATGTACTTTTGAAAATGCCAAAACCAAATTTGTATTAGTATTTGGTGCTCTTCCCATACAGTGAAAAATCTATTCTGAGACTGCCATTAATTGCACGTGGGAAACAAAAATGATGGTATATGGCATTTGCCAGACCACCCCTTGGCCACAACTAAAAGCACAATTTCACAGACTTGAGCCAAAAAACTGTGTCCTTCAATTGTTTCAGCAATTTTACAGTTATAAATCTATTTGGAAAGCATGGGCACCACACCCAGTGAGCCCACGGCAGGTAAGTGTCTCTCTCAGGAGAATTCCCATTTGCCTGCGCGCAGCGGCTGAGCCCCGCGATGCAGCCGGCTGCAGGCTCCTCTGCGGTGCCAAGGGCTGCGACCCCAGCCTTGCCCGAGAACAAACACTCTACCTAGACACTCACCATTCAACAACAAAAACTCACAAAAAAGATGGATTTCATAAATACGACTATAAACCTGTAATTTTGCTGGTGAGCAGTGCAGAAACACCACAATTGCTGTAGAGACTGCAAAGATGTTGACCACTCAAATAAAGTATTAGTAAGGTATTCTGATATCTACATATATAGAAAAAAATACATTTTTCCAGGTTAGGGGAAAGAAGCTGCATCTTTCACTCTGTGAAAAGCAAGAGATAGGCAGGTCTTGTTCGGTGCCCCCACCCAGGGCAATGTGTTGGTAACCCCCTGTATCAGAAACCCCCTGTGTCTTTTCCAGAATCTCACATTTATTCCACTATTCTTAATCTGTGCTTTTCAGAATTATTATTTGATCTAGAGGACCTAATCTTCTTCAGCACTGACCTCTTCCTGCACAATTCGGAGTGTGTTCAGCTCTGATTGGAACCTGGGCACTCAGCACATTATACAGGCAGATTCATAAAGCAGTTTTTCAATGGGCTTTGTTTGAAATATAACTGCTAAATGGAAATGCAATTATAATGAGAAAAACACACTATTTGTCTGTGTCATGTAGCTCTTTACGAGTTTGTTCGTCCCACAACTGCCAGATTCCTGCGATTTTTGTGTTTTCCTCTCTCCGACGCTTTCGCGGCGATGTCAGGCTCCCCCGGCGCCGCTGCGTCCTGTGCAGCTGCACCTCTGTACACATGTGAACACTTGCCACTTCCTCCAAGAACTACAGTTAGGATTCAGCACACGGAAAGGAGGTTATTTATTTAAATACAATAAATAAAATCTTTATATCTAGATTAAAAGACACATACCTTAAAAGCATTATTGCAAAAGGCAATGCTAGCTGTTGATTCAAGCAAAACACGGCATCTCCTCTCCTTTCCTCAAAGGTGGCCACTCTGGGTGCCATTCCCCACAAGCAGAGAGGCATATCAAACTTGTACCAATATTTAGATAATGCTTAAAAAAAAACCGACTGAACTATTGATATCTTTAAGGAACTGAAATCTGCAGGAAGATGACCAGCAGCCTTCCAGCACTGTAGTGGCATCAGCCAGGCCAAACAACCCCCTGTCCTACTGGTGGCTGAATTTCCGAGTTTAACTGAGGCAGCACAGGAACCACTGTCAAGCTGCACAAATGCAGACGTGGACAGTTCAGCTCTGACAGCCTCTCAGTGCGGCTGCAGACAGTTCCCCGCTTAAATCTCCTGTTTGTCATGGAGGTGGCACCACTAATTGTCAAGGGTTCCCCAGCAAGAGAGTCGCTGCTCATCCTGTCAGCATGATGGTGACCTGCCAGTTCTCCCTTGCCTCTGCTAAAGAAGCAGTGGAGTCCAAGGGTTTCTCAGGGCTAGCTGAACCTTACAAGAAAAGCAGCCAGAGGCAAAGGAACCAGGAGAACCCTGGGGACAGCAGTGACCACAGGCTGCACTGGGTGCTGGAGCAGCACGCAGACATCCTCGGTAGAAGCCAAGTATGTTACACACTACGGACAGTGGCACTGGCGGATACTGGACTGACATTCCTGACATCTTGCCCATGCCCAGAGCAGGATAGCTGGAATGCCAGGAAAAGCCTTGGACACACACAGGCTCTGTGCTAGCACGGCAGCCTCCAGCCCGTTCTGCTCAGGGTGCTCAGTGCTAGGCGTGGGACCCGACGGCACTGCTGGCTCACCCAATACACGCGACTACACACGGCAACACCAGAGGCAACTGAAGACATCTGGATGTAGCGTTTATTTCTCTCATTAGTCTGCAATGAGACTGATATAAGTTGCAAATAGAAACAAAAGTCACTCTACTGAAACAAACTAATTTATTCACATTCTGTCTACAGACAGATAATTATTAAACACGTTTTCCCAGTTCTGATACATCATATCTTAATGTTGATTTCAGTACAGACCTCACAGCAACTTAGTAAGAGTGAAACTTTTCCATAATTAATTAGAAGGATACAACACATGAAAAGGATAGTTATAGTCCTCTCCCACATCAGAATTAGCTTAGAAATCTTCAGAACCAAAGCTCAGAACTAGAGCACAAAATGGGCACTGTTCCACATTAGGACAACACGAATGAATTCCATTACACATTCTCATTCTTGCATCTGCCTGAACATCTGCATTTTGTGGGGATTTCAAATGAGATTTTCAGCTAGAATTAGAAAAAAGAAAAACAATATGTGTGAGGGAGGGTTCTAGTGTGATGCAAGAGAAAAAAAGCACAGCTTGATAATGTTTCCTGTAATACCATTTCAAAATGTTACCTCTCATTTCACGGTCACGCACTTTGTTTATCTCTTTGTGTAGCTGGCCGGGGGATGCACAGCTCAGCTCCTCGGACAGCCAGGTTGATCCGACATTCTGAAAGGAAAGTCCGGTGTAACTCTAAGGTTAGAACTGCGTGATTGAAAGTAAATTATTCTTTGCTGCATATAGGTATCTCTTTGCCAAGAGGTGAAGATCATGCGAGGGGGAGTGAGATACAAGCATACTTCACTTCTGCTTTGTTCAGTCATGATATATTTAGTTTTTCTTGACGATACTGAGCAATTTTTTTTCTATTTTTGACTTTTCAAACATGGGATAATGTCCCTAAAAGCAGAATTAAAACATCAAAACAACTTTTGTAGCCAAAGTTCAGCCACGGGAATCAAGTGGCCCTTTCTAAAAGGCCCCTCTGTACATACACTACTGCCAGAGAATAGGTTTTAGACTTGATATCTTGGCATGCTAATACAGGAAACAATCAATTAGACCTCTGCATCCTGTCTAAATATATATAATGCCATTAAAAAAATAGAGAAGCAGGGCCAAGATGTCTTAAACCAAAGGAAAGGTTTCCTCTTGCGAGACAGTTACAGGCAGCCTTGAATTAATTATAACAGAACAGAAGGCGCAGTGATATTTTTTAAAATGTGGAAATCCTTACTCATTTTTACTTAGGAAACAGGGAGAGAGGGGGGAAAAAAAAGAATGGTAGGAAACATTTGACAAGTTGTCATTGGGAATACTAAGGATTTTGCTTAAGGAAGAGCAATCTCGCAGTCATCTGCACTTGCTATGATGGAATCATTTGATTATCAGCTTAGGCTCTGAGCAAGTGTCTCCTTCCCAGCGCGTGGAGAGGGGATGAACAGCTCATGTGCAAGTCTGCTGCTGCAGCCCACTGCAGCGCAGCCAGCAGGCTGGGGAGGTACAACATGACAAACACCAGCCTGTTTATTCTAGTTGTTTTGATTTTTCTCCTAGTTTGATATCCGGTGAGTGCCAGGTTGATGGAATGTTTATCTTTTCCTTTATTCATTGCCAAAGTTACCACAGCACAGAAAACAGGCACCTAATATTATGCAGAAGATTTAAAAAAAAATTAAAAAAAAGGAAATATTTATAAAACAAACATTTCTTTCTCATATAGTGAGCTAAAAAAGTCAGGTTCTGCTCTGTGTTCACAGAACTGCCCACTAAACTCTCTCAGCCAACTACTAATTATTTAATGATTAATTAATTTTCATGATCAAATTGTAAGATCAGGCTGAACACCTCTGGCTGAGTAAAGAAAGGGTGAGATTTAGATGTATTTCTTTGCTGGACACAACTAACTCGTAAATGAAATCCCCACACCACCAGTGAGATCTGAAGCTGGTATCTCGGAAAGCACAACATTGGTAACAGGGCTGTGCACAAAACGCTCACACTGCTGGGACACCTGAGTCTTCTAGGTGCCCATTTCCAGTTGACCATCGTCATCCGACACTGAATGTGCAAAGTCATCTCCCCACTGAAAAATCCTTCTCATGTGATACAGCCAAGACAACTGCACCTACTGTCTGTAACATCCTCTCAATCCTACAAAGCCCGATACATTTCTAGTGCAGAAGCTTCACTTCAAAGGACCGGGAAACAGGAACAACCCTGATAAATGACAAGGAGCAAATCAAGCTAAAAGAACAGCTCAGATTAACAGGCTGGCTTAAACAAACTGTTGTTTCCACAGGAAAAAAAAAAAAAAAGAGATGGATAATAGCGACTTTCACATTGTCCTGTATTAAGTTGTTGACTGGAAAATACAGAACCCCCATGTGAGCAGCAGTGTAAAAAGCAGCACATGTTATTTATTAGTGAAAACTGCCTTAAGAAGCGGGGGAGCTTATGAGTCAGTGAGTCTCAGTGGCCCGCTGTTAGCTGCTTCTACAGCGATATGCATCCATTCTCTCCAGCTTAATATATTAACTAATTTATGGAGTAATATATTACATTGGCAATAATAAATACTGGGTAGATGGTTTCCCCTTATTGATTAAAAAATCACACTACTATAATGAACCAGGTGTACTCATTTTCAGCCAACACTACAATCACTGATTTTCATCTTACGGAACTCGATGCAATTGCTTAAGAAAGAGGAATGAGCAGAACTGGCCCTCAGTATGTCCAGTGCCAAGCGTCTCCAGTGATTTTACCACATATGTGTCTCGTATTTTGCTTAATGTAATGCAACAAACATGCATTTTGACACAATACGAGATAAAATGCCCTCCTTCCTGCTTGGTTAAAGTATTTGTGTGCATTTTCCAGAACAGGTATTTGATCAGATTTTTCTGTATAAGCAGATTTTTCCACAGCTGCTTTCCACGAACAGATTTTCCTGTTGTTTAACACTGCATGATCAACTGGCAAGCTACAAAAGTGAAACACTAATCAACAAAGAAAAATAATGATTTAAAGAGACACTAAAGAATATATGAAGCATTAAAAATGTTTTAATTTGGAAGGAACTAGGCTAAATACTGAACAGTTCCTGTGGGTTTCCAACAGCCAGGTTTTCTGAGGTAAGTGTTCCCAATACTCATGAGAGGTCAGAGAGAAAGGGCCATGAAAGTTCAGATTATGCCTTGATCCATTTTCAAAGCAGGAAGCCCCAAGCAAATGAGGAAAAGAAAAAAATGCAGCAATTTGCCTACACCTTGTGAGTGCTACTGACTCGCCTTGAAGTGCTTAAGATTAAAAAATCCTGTACAGAGCTCCGAAGCCTCATTCAGAGTCTGTCAATATTAAACAGTCTTGCTACAGTCTGCCAACATTACAGGGCATTTTAAGAATAATTAGATTTGCCTATACAAGGTCAAAATGATCCTGGAGGAAAGTTGCGCATTCTGTCCATGAGCAGTTTTACCAACCTCAACCAGGCTCTTCATGCGCTTGAAGTTAACGTCACAACCGCTGGGAGCAACCAAAGCACCCAGCACTTTCAGAACTGGTCTACAAAGCTCTTGCAGGTCTCTGAGGAGCCCAGCGAGGCTCAGGGCTTCATGGAGAAGGAGGGGAGACACTTACAGGTAATTTCAACCTCCCCAGCACACTGAGAGCGCAAACTAGCAAAACTTGCTAATTCTGCAGTACGAATGATGAAAAATAATTAAGTCAACAAAGCAGACAATGAACTACAGATTTTTTCCCTTAACTCTAACAAAATAAAATTTCAAGTAGTTTTTAAAACTACGTTGACACAGAAATACTGTAGTAATTAACAACGAATAGCATGAGTTCCTGCCTTTCAACTGCACAGAGCCAGCTTATGGAAGTAAATTTACTTAAGCTAGCATGTCTCAGAATATATACAATTCTGAGGCGTGTTATATTGTATTATATATGTGTATACATATATAGGTGTGTATATATATATATATATTTTTGTTGAAGCAAGGCGACCGCTTGCAAGTCTTTCCATTCCCCCTGCAAGGCAGGTGACATCATGAATGATTCTTCGCACTAGAGGGAGCTACTTCCACATCACAAGACACTAACAGGCAAACGCGGATCCAAAGCCTGGATGCTTTGTGTAAACTCCAGAACCAGGTCATTGTGTCCGCCCGAGCTCAGTTAACTCTCAGGTCCAGGGGAACATTCCATGTTCCTAGGTTTTGTAAAGGGGCCTTCAGAAGGCAAAAAGTAGTTGTCTATGAAGTCTCAGACCTCTTTTCTGCTTAGGTTAGTTTAGCGGGGAGCGTGGTTTCCTGTCCTTAAGTGTTGCTTTTACAATACTATATTAGCAAGACTATTTTTATTGTTCCTGTGGCCAGATATTGCAGGGAACAGCATATGATGACAAAAACAAGAGACACTTGACAATCACTGGTAATCACAGAAACCGACATCTTCCCAACTCCTCTCAGTTCTGCAGATCACATTTTTGGGTCACACTGCCCGCCAGGAGGTGTGCACTGAAAGCCATGCTGGAATGCAGACTCCTCTCCACAGTTACTACAGCAAGAAGCCGGAGACACTCAGGACAAATCACTGTCTTCCACGGGCAATCCTGAATGGTGTCAGTACCACAACACACCGCGCAGGATGCAGGACAAACCTACAAGTTAATTCCAGCAAGACCGTGGGCTGCTGCTTTACTAAAGATGCTTTAACAGCGTATGGCCTTGTCACCCATCAAGACACAACGTGTAATTGAGACGTGACAGATTAAAAACGACTTCTATGCTTATTTCTCAACCTGTAGCCTAAGGCTTGCTTGTTGTGCGAGCAGTTTTCTCTGTCTCCTCTGTAAAGGAGGTCAGAAGTGAAGATTTTTGAGAGACTCTGCAATTAAAACATTCTTCCCAGCTCTCCCTGCCACAGTGCTATACAGAAAGCGCGGTGCTGGGGCATCAGGGCGCTCCTGTGTTCAGTTCTCCCTGAGAAACAGCCTGGAGGAAGTGCTGCGAGCAGGGAAGCCTGGCCTAGAGGCGGGAGGCAGGATGGAGAGCCGCCCTTCCCACCAAGCTCACAAGAGGTGCCGCTCACACCAGAGGTTATTCCCATCGCATGTAGAATTCCTCACAAAGCTGAACATGTAAATACTAGTCCAGAGTAGGTATCACAGAAACATCAGTGGTGCTGAGAAAAGACGTACAACCTGCACCCAGCTTGGAGCTGGGGTCACTACCTCTGCTCTCAGAAGCTTACAATTTTAAATGTTGTCATGTTGGTGGTGGTAGCAGATAATAAACATAAAAATATCACAGTAAAAAATGCTGCCTGAAAGCTGTTTTTTTAACTTCGCTGCTCCCAAGCCTCCTGTCTATGATTAAGCCTTGTTTGAAAGCCTAAGTCTCATGCAATGATCACTCCCAAAACACCTGTAACAGCTGTTTGCCTCCTGACACCCCTTTCCCTCACTGAGGGGGAACACGCTGGCTGCCACATTTACATGCTCAATTACTAAAATATCAGCCACAAACTATAGTTAAAAAGTAAAGCTGCACCTCAAAGTTAAAGGCAGATCAAGTACCCTACCTCCTAAGGACACAGCAGAGCACACCTTCTCCTACACTGATTACACGGGCAGTTAGTTACTCACAATCCTGTTTTTTGCCTTATAGGCAGCAGTTAATGCTCTTCATCATCCTATGTTTGTTGAATGCATTGATGTCTTCATATTTAAACACATGGGACCACCAACCCCAGCAGGACTTGTTGTCAGAGGTAAAATATGGACTACATACTCTTTATATATGGGTATATTTAACATGAATATTCTTACCCTTCATCAGTCATGCAGGTGAAGTCCAATAACCTCTACTAGGCCCTATGTCCCAAGATGTTTAGCAGCTCCTACTGCATGGAAGGGGCTAAAAGCTGTCACAAAGGATCCAGCACAAAGGAGAACCAAGATGCAATGGGCTCATCAGCAATGAAGAGGAAAAAATATGTTTCTTTAAAAATATGCCTTGACCTCTGGAAAGACAGAGGCAGAGTTTTCTTGTCGCATCTCAAATTTGTGAACCAACACAGGCTTCTTATTCAGTGCATTTATTATTTTTAACAAGGAATCTTAGGGACTCTCATCTACTTTAAGGCCATTGTTGTTACTTTTTTTACACTTTGTTATGGAAACGAGCAATTGTTTCTCATAAAACCCTGGAAATTTCTGCATGTGCTTTAACCTAGTCATAAAAGAATTGCTAAAGCACCAACAAGAACTTGAAATGATTGAAAAAGATGATAAAGACATAAGACTCTCTCTTTGATCTCAAATGGTATCTCTGCTCTATTATTAAACTAAGTCTAACTTAAATGCCAAATAGATTAAATGCTTTAATTGGATCAAGGCTGACATACAAGATGACTATCCAGTAGAATTGCTTAACTGTGTGCTGTACCACAAAACAAAATCCCCACAGATTTTAACGTAGCAGTTTTTCCTTCCTCATCTGAAGTCATCAGTAAATTTAACTAAATTCTGGGTAACCAGCAGTGCTCCAGAGCCATATCCTGCAAGTCTAGGAAGCTCTTCCGGCCTCATCTGTCTTCTTTTCCACACACATTTGCTGTCCCAGCCAGAAAGGACGATACCTCCTGAGCCAGATCCTACCCACCTTTCCTCTGTGTTACCACCTCCAGGGCACAAGAAAAGAGGGCTAGCAGGTATTTTTCAAGTAATGTAAGCTCAGTGATCAATATTCTCTAAAATATCCTCATGCTGTATGACCATTCCAAGAACAAATCTTTAATTGTGATGCTCAGACATATTATATCTTCAGCAGTTTCTACATCTCAGTCATTTGTTCTCCCCAAAATCTGTGGAAATTTGATCGAGTCAGAATAAAAATCTCAAGATCTGGTTCAGTGATAATAAAATCTCTTGGGTTCTTAAAATGCAGAAGTAGCATTTCTGCGTTCACTTCTCTTGTTCAAAATGGCCTAAAACTAAGAAGTCATGTTTTCAGGGGAAGTTCAAGCAACTGGGGTCAATCTGCTCACCTTCCATTATCTAAATCAGAGAAACTGAGGTGACTGCAGCTTAGGCAGAGACTGTTCCTCTTGCTTTGAAGCAGTTTAGTCCATACTATCCCTGCAAGAACAGCATCTACACATTCAGTATTAACTGTAAAACTGTTTGCGGACCCAGAAAGTCTGCCCAGCTCATGGCTGCTCTCTCTGCTACCCAGATCAAACTCTAATCTGTGTCCATATGTTTGAGTTGTGAACACTGGATATCAAAAACTTGCAGACACGATTTGTACATGCCTATGAGGAAGACAAGTATTTTTAAATCTCCACAAATAGGTGAGGAAGCCCCAGCTCAGAAAGACGAGGAGGTCAGCAGAGCAGACTGCAAGCAGGAAATGCGAGCTCACAAGTGAGGACTGGACAAAATCCTTTTAAAGTAGTGCAGCATATTCCTTAATTATCATCCAAAGACCAAAATTTTTAATACAATGCAGCATCATCTGGGACAGCTAAGAGTAAATTTTTAAACATTATAGAAAATACAAGAAAGAACAGGCAGAAACCCCTTTCACTCACCCATGACCATTTTGGCTACGTCTGGTCATTCTCCAAAAGGGAAAAAGAACAAAAGGGCAGAGCTGGTCAACAGTGCTGCCTTTTGATTTATCCATTTACAGAGAAAGGGATAATGTCGATAAGAATTGTAATTTATTTTCTCGTCCTTCATATTCTGATCAGCCTCAAACGAGGACAGACGTGAGTCCAGCTGACCTCAGCTGCACCCTATAACCACACTGCAGCAAGATCATGTCTCACTGTTATGTTTCAGGGGGATTCCTGCTAAGCACATGAGAGTCTACTCCACCTACAAACGCACGCAACCCTGCCCTCTGATGTGCCCTGCTGATCCCCCTCCTAGGCAGAGAGCGACTTAAAAGGAACCACTCTGGCTCACTTCAACTCTGCAAGGTCACAGTTACACCATGTGCTTCTTTCTGCACCTGGCAGCTTTGCAGGAAAGACGGCCAAGACTCGAGTGCAGACAGCTTGAGCTGCAACTATCCACACTGGGAATGTCTCTGCACAGGGGTCCAAGCTAGAAGGCACCTCAAGCTGCAATTTGACCTGTTTATGTGTGGCCTCAGTACTGTCTCTGATGAAGTATTTCACACTGCTGTAAACAACTTCAACTTCAAAGAGAGAGTTCTTCAAGAATGTGGTTGTCTATGGGAGTTGGCATGTAGAAGAATGTGCACAGATTTGAAAACAGGATGAATGTTCAACTTCCAGCTCATCACTACATACCAGAAGTCACTGCCCTTCAACACCTGTTTCAAAACTCAGATTAAAAAAAAAGAGTTGGCAATTTCAATCCAGCCGACACTGACAATGCTGACAGCCCCTGCCATGAGCGTGATGCTCGCTGGCAGCTCCGGCGGATGCTCATGTGCCTGCAAGGAGAGGTCATTCCATATTTCACTTGAACGTTAAACAGAAGCTGTTTGGCTGATCTTGAGGGCAGCTTGGTTGAGAAAGTTTTACGTAAAAGCAACATTAGGATACAAGGGCTGTGAACACAGATTCTACCCAGGTTCCCAGTTCAAACAGAAACACGTTGCTTGAATTGTGAAAGTTGGTATATGTGAAAGCAGATTTCTAGTCTCTAGTGCTACGAAATCAGCGATTTCATTATCATCAAACTCAATTCACTGCTTGGGGAGGGGAAGAGTTTGGAAGTAACACATTTTGGAGGGAGCTCTGCTAGTGCAAATGATTCTCCATCATCTCTTCTTTTGTACGTCTCTAAATATGGGATATATATTCACCTCTGCGAAGTTAAAGATGTAATTGCCACCCACTTAAAGCTCTATTTGGAGAGAAATAAAAATAGCTTGATTTTAATAGGAACTTGGTTCTTTGCTTAAAATGATTATTAGAAATGTGACTAGAATTATTATTATAGTTTCACTAATACCATGAAAATCAGACAGAATTGTGCTTTTGAACATTCTGTGAATATCTCTTCAGCCATGAGAGCTATGAACATGACTTTCTGCAAAAGACCTGTTCACTCTTTCATGATATTCTTTCTCTCTTCAACTGACCCATTCAACAGAATATAATAATTCTGGAAGAAAACGAAAAGTCCCTGTGATTGTTCCAAGACATCTCAAGACTCAAGTTCATTTAAGTTCACAACTGTCCTTTCCAATTATGTGCTCTATGACAGCATCTACATGTCTGCAATTATTATTCCACAAGAATGCCAGCATATATTTTTTTCTTTCTGCACACTGGAATATGAATACAACATAACAATAACAAAAATAATAATAAAGTATTTCAAAGTAAAAGAATTAAGTAACCATCCTCAGGGCAAATAAGTCAATTGTCTATTTCACTCCTTTTATTTTCACTATAGATACACAGATACTTTGCTTCTAAATATATATGTGAAACAGAGTGATAAATATTTCATTTAAAATAGAAGGTATAGTCTGTCCTATGATTTGTAGTCATCTTCTGGAGGAAACCATTATCAGATCTTTATAGATTTTCAACAGAACTGATTTTCTCAGGTAATGTTCCAACTTGGCAGTAGTTTTTCTTCCCTTTTTAAGAAGTAATTCTATTGTTGTAAGAATATATGCAAGGAATTTCTTGTACTTTTAAATATTAAAAAATGTAATTGTAGAATTATGGAGATACCATTTACTTTGAGTGCAGCAAGGCTTTGGCCCTTCCTCCCGTCGCCGCAGGGTGGGCACACAGGGCAGGGAGGTGGGTTGGCAGCCGCCTCAACTGCTCGGGTCAGAGGACTGCCATGAGCAGCAGAGCACCCGCCTGGAGACCAATCCCCAGCGGTGCCCCAAGGGTCACTATAGGGCCGAGGCTGCTTAGCTTATTCATTAATAAATTAGATGCTGGGACCAAACACTCCCTCAGCAAGTCTGCAGACACCAGTGAAGTGGGAGGATTGGCTGATGCACCAGAGGGTTGCTCTGCCATTCAAGGGCCTCCACAGACCACAGAAATGGGCAGAGAGGACCCCCAAGTTCAGCATGGGAGGTGTGAAGTCCTGCCCATGGGCAGAAATAACACCACGCATCAGCAGAGGCTGGCGGGGCCAAGCGGCTGGAGCGGGGTCCAGCTGGGGCAAGCAGCACCTCCCTGGAAAAGCCAGCCAGTGCCACCCTGGGCTGCCTCAGAAGAACCTTCCCAGCACGCTGCCCCTTTGCTGAGCACTGGGCACTTGTGTTGTCGCTTTGGGCAGCTGTGCCCAGTGCTGGGCTCCCAGTACAAGAGAGAATGAACAGCCTGCAGGGAGTCCAGCAAAAGGCCATGGAAGTCAATAGGGAACTGCAGCATCTCTCATACAGGGACAGCAAGAGCTGGGAGCGCTGCGAGCGCCACAGCCGCACAGCCTGCAGAGGAAAAGGCTAAGGGGGCCCTTTCCCATGTGCCTACCTGTGCGAAGGGAGAGTGTGACAAGAAAGGGGCCAGGCTCCTCTCAGCAGTGCCCTGTGACAGGATGAGAGGATGTCCTACCAGCACCTAAGGAAAAGCGCTGTGCGAGGGACTGAGGCGGGACCAGGCTGCCCAGGGAGGCGGGGATGTCTGCAGCCGCCTGCGCGGACACGGTGCTGAGCAGCCTGCTCCAGCTGACCCTGCTGGAGCCAGCGCGGCTCGAATCAGGAGACCAGAGAGGACTACACAACCATTACCAGAATATTACACTGGCATGTTAGCAAGAATGTGATGAAATTGCTGTGAAAAGCTTTAATGTACGTTAGTCATTTCTTTAGGAAATGTTTGCACTTTTTTGGTTATACTATTTTAATGAAGAGATGTATACTTTCAGAGCATTTGTATTGTATATAAAATATGCATTTACTGAAAAATGTCACAATGCTGTCTCTGATAGCATCATACAGACATTGCCAGCTCACTTTCTACAAAGATGTGTATGACTGTGTAGTATTCTGCAAAATCTCGGAGAAAAGGAGAGAAATGAAAAAATTAATCCCTCATTGCAGTTTTAGTATAATACAAATTCTTCCTAGTTTTCTCCCCAAAATGTTGAAAGTTACCAATTCTGCAACTGCCAAACAGAGTACACCACCACCAAAGACTTTGTCAGTGGTGAAAATCATCTTACAATCCAAGCTTATATTTAATTCTCATCTCCCTCTCAAAGCAATAAGCTGTTTGGCTGATCCTGCCTTCTTTTACTATAGGATCAAGAACAGGATATAGTTTGGCTACAGTATTTTTCACTCAGTTTTCTACTAGTCTTTCCTTCAGAATTCCAGAATGCCAGTACCACCACAGAAACTTTAGTCCCTTCCCCATCCCTGCTTTCCTCCTTTTTGCAATCTTAAGAGCCTCCCAGGCTTCCAGGCAGCTGACAGAAGAGTTCAGCTGAGGGTTGTGGTGATGATGGAAAGACTAACACAGACGCGTGGCTGGACTCTAAGTGTAGTGTCTGTGCTCCTGAAGCAGCATCTGAGCTGCTGCTATGCCTAAGGGCTAGAGCTGAGTCATTAAAGGGAAGATGAAGCTAATTGCAGGAGAAAAGAAGACAGTGTGACCTCAAATTGTCTGAACAGATTCAAATGAGGAGGAAAAAGAAAAAGGCTGAACCATGTGAATCAGCCCCCTTCCAGACTTGGAGCTCTCACAGACCATGCGGTTACTAAAACTTAAATGGCTTTCAGCTTGGTTTGATGCCTGTGTTAGAACACATAAAATTCATGAGTCAGTACTGCCAATATACGTTGTATCATAATTTCCCATATAGGTCACAGAAATCACATGGTTTCAAATTCTGTTAAAAGACAGAGTATGAAAGGAAAACATTCCACATTCTTTGAAGATTTCCTTCAGTAAGAATGCAACACTCCACTAAGCACAAGATGTACAGATCTGTGGAAATGATGTTCATTTAGGCTGAGTTAGTGGTACTATCCTTCTGCTTACCTCTTTTACCAAGCCCTGAAATTTCATTTTTTGTCCTCCTTAAGATGCTTTCTGTCAGGTATGCCTGTATTGCTTCATGTCTGTCTGAAAGAACTCCTCTCTCAGAGCACATCTGTAAAACAGGTAACAAAATGCTGTGACAAGAGTCATTATTGTACCTCATTGATACTGACTCTAGCTATACCCCAAGACTGCCATCAAACTATTCCTCAAGAAAAAGAAGCCAAGACAGAAAACCATCAGGAAAGAAAGATGTCAGAATTAAGAGTCTTCATGTAGGTTTTGCTGTTTGCCTATAAAGCAAAAATACACACTGTCCCCTAAAGAAAGAAGCACTTAAAAACATCATTTTCAAGTGCATGGCTCCAATAGAATCCCAGAGAAAAACAAGCTAAGACATAAAGTAAAAGGCTTACACTCTGCCTGCACTGCAGCAGGATGCAGATGCTTGTTAATTACAGCTCTGTGATGACCACTATTACGGAGCGTCACATTCACTGCTGCTACTTTACACTGTAAAAGCACTAACAGTGCTGCTGGCGGGCGCTCAGCACGAGCAACTTAGTTCACCCTCACAGTTTGTGAACAAATCTCTGGCTAAAACATGTACTAACAACTGTAAGGGCTAGGACTAGAAGTAAATCCATCCATTTGAGTGGATATAGACAAGTGTGCAGGGGGGGAAAAATCTAAGCTTCTGAAGAATGACATGATGCCTATAGAAAGCTCTGATGTCTATGACAAGCTTATTCAGTTGGTTTTTTTCTTCCTCAAGGAAAATTCAGGGTCTGATCTTTCACCTTTTCTAAGTACAAAGTAACTACTGATTTCAGTGAAGACAGAGACAGCTCAGAGTAGGAACTCTGGGGGAAGAAAAAGTTTGATTAGCTTCACGAAGTCAAACGTAACCCCTGCTGAGCAACCTCCCTCATCTTTCGTACAAAAGGCTGCAGTAGGCACTGGTGTCTGTGAGGATAAACACCCCACAGATGATAGATGCATGGGACGGAGGGAAACGGCAAGCCTGCAATTTAATGCAAGCAGGGGGAGTGTTTCACTCATAAGGGCTCGAGGTCTCTATTTATAGTTCCAATAAAGTAGAAGCCAGCAGAATGTGATGCCTCCCGAGCGCCTGCCAACGACCCAGACAATTACGAGGAGCGGGACTCCTTCTGGCTGCACGGGCAAGTCACTCCATGTTCTCTCCTTAGCAGAGCCAGGCAAACAGCCTCAAGCTTTTCTGTGCTTTTCTGTACCTGAAGGGAAAACTGCTGCTCAAGAGCAAGCAGCACACACCATCCTAATGAAGTGAGACTCCGTCACGTGCATGTGTAATGGCAGCTAAGAGAGAGGGCAAGAGCCCTCCTCACCACGAGGGCAACCTTAACTGAGCGCCTCACACCTCTCTCCTGTATTTCACGACTCTTGCAACCATGTACAGAAAAACACCCTGTGTAGAAACGAAGGAAAATACTCTTTTGGGGTACTTCTGCCTCCCTCATCAAGAGTTTGATTCAAAGTTTCCTGAAATTTAAGTCTCCAGTGATTCTAATGGAATTTGGACCGGATGACAAAAAAGAAAAAAAAAAATAGAAGGATATTGAATGCACAGCTCCTATAAATGATTTTGTGCACTGAATAATCCCTATACAGGTAGTAGCATTTGCAGGACTCAGTCCAAACCTATATGCCGGGAAAGAAAATGAACAAAGTACACAAAGCCCTGCCCTTCACCTGCCTGCGCAGGATCTCTGCGAAAGATGTCTTCTGACAGCACGTGTGCGTCAGACTGCGTTATGCAACTGAAAAATTGAACGCTCAGAAGGCAAAGACAAGCTGCTGCTCTTAATACAGTGAGCAACAGTGGTCTCCCAAGATTCTCTCAGCAGACTAAATGGGTTAAACTGATGAAGGATTTTTAATGTGTGTTGACACAGATCCAGGATGAACGTACAGTTACATTAGTTAAGTTGGTGACTACTCTGCCCACTGCCAGTAGAAACGTCTTCCTCTTTTATTATTTAAGGCTTCTATTTTTAACATTTATGATGTAGAAATAACAAAGTGCTTCTGCCTTCTCTGCAAAAACACATTGCAAAAGCCATAAAAGACATACTTGATTGATTTTGATATTTCCTTTACTCCAAGTTTGTACATCATCTTCCTCCTTTTCTTTCTCTTCATTCTTTGTAGGGATGCAAGAAAAGGGAAAAGCTGAAATAACTTTGTGTCCTCCTGAATACTGAAAAGAAGCCCTAGAGGAGGATCCTGAGTTTATGCTCAACCAGTGGTGGCCAAGTGACTAATTCTTCATGACTCTCTCAAGCCAGCTATGAACTTGCACCAAAAGACAACTGCCAGTTAACCGTGGGCTGCACGGAGATGAGCTCTGCTAGGAATCGGGCCCTCTGGTGTGGTATTTTCTGGTGTCCTGCCAGTACATCTGCTTTGTCAGACCCTAATCTAAGGTTTTCTAATTTGTGCTGTAGATATGATCCTCGCAGATCAGGCTATCCTGTCCATATCCATTAGCAACAAACGAGAGACTTTTAATGAGTCACATGAGCGACAGCAGAGCAGTTTCCTCCTCCTGTTTCTCTAATGTAGACTAAAAAAAGTTGTAGAGAGAAAACAGCTTTGCTTTTACTGTCTCCTGCTAATAAAAATGACAAAATTATTTTACCATTCTGGTTGGCATTTGCCTTATGTCAGCTCATGGCATTTTGACATTCCCGATTAAGCAGTGACCTCTTGCTGCTCTGCCTGGGGGCCGCGCGGCACCGCGCAGGGCGGCAGCGCGAGCTGCAGCACACGCTGCGCCAGGCGGGCGGCACCCCTGGCCTGCCAGTCCACGCTGATCCCAACTGCTCCCGTGCAGCCGTGCTGCAGCAACCTTCCCTGCTACTGCTAGCCAGCTCCAGGTTTATTTTTGGCTATGGATCACTAGGACAGTCAACTGTGAATCCCAGCCAGAGGGCCAGGATACAGGCAAGCCTATTCACAGTGGCTCTGTTTTGCTATGTGATTGCCAATATATGCAAAGATACTGTGAGAGGTAGATTTGCTTTTGAAACACTGATTTCTAATGAATAAAGTCATGCAAGTGCAGATAACATTCTCCCTGATAAGGTAGCAAGACTTTATTAAGAAATCACGAGCATTTTGTAAAGAAGCTTGGACATAACATTCACTTAAGCCTGTGATAAAAAACAGCAGTGCCATTTCAGTCTCTGTGGTTTTAGTCCCCACAAAAAGCAGAGAAATACAGTCTAGAAAAACAACTCACTGTGATTTTCCTCCCTACCTTCACCTACAAGTACATGGTCCGATGCATTTGTATCTGGTACAGGAAGATAACCAAGTAATGTTCTAACGGTCTCACCAAGCAACTTGTTCTTAAGCAGCAGTCTGGCATAGTTAGGAAAGGTGTCATAGGATCATGGAGTACTTTTAAAGATATGCAAGTAATTTAAAAGCCCCCCAATGACTTTTCAAAAACTTTTCAGAATGATATTAAGTCTCACTATAATACAATGCCTTGACTACGCTACCCCTTCACTATCAATCTGTCCAAATATTTGCCTTTACTGTGAATTGCAACTGTATTTTGAATGAATTAGGAGTCGTCTGGGTTGCAACTTGGTGTTGTTTGTGGTGTAAAGGATTCTGAAGTTGACCACAAATCCCTGCTAAAAGGAGGAATTTTGTCTTGGTGACCTGAACAGTTTTAAAACGTAACAACGATCACTGCCCCACACCACAGCAATGATCAACGGTAGTACCAATTCTAACAGCTCCTCCTCATAAAGTCTGCCAAACGTCCCCAAGACCCTCATTCCCTCCGGACAGACACAGGATTTGCCACCTTTATTGAGATGCAGATAGCAAAACCTCTATTAGCTTCCTGAACTCACTGACGCTGCCTCCTCCCTGCTCTAGTCCATGCTCTAGTCCATGCTCCAGCCTGGCCCTCTCAGACGTATCCTGCTCTAACACGGTGATCTCACCTAAGGAGCACACTGCTACTCTGCTCACTCAGTCTGCCTCTGGAATAGCTGCTCTGAAAGCATTTCTCCTGCTACAACGGCACTAATACAAGCTAATAAATCCCTTTGCCGAGGAACGTATGACAGTTTAAGCCCATTTCCTCCTCTCAAAACTGGCATTCACAAGAGGAGTAAGCAAAAGGCTGATCCTGAGGGAAATTCTATAGACTTGCATCATACATTTCTATTGTTTTCTTATTCTGCATCACCACCGATGATAATTAACACTCAACTGTGCCAAGAAAAAAGAGCCTGCTGTGTGAGCTCTGTGCTCCAGATTAGGAAGCATAGCCCTCAAGCCCCGACACGAAACCAGGACCAGTGAAAGCACAACGGAAGATACTACCTTTGAAGATGCCTTCGGTCCAGAAATGCTCCGCACGTCTTCTTAGGGAGTCATGAGAAATAGATACACCACCTGTGAAGGAGAAGAACCAAACAGCAAAAAGATTTGTGACATTTGCCTGCTGTTAAGCCTCATTCATGCCCTGATTCTTCTCAATTTAAACAAGACATGGAAAAGCAGGGCATTTCTTTTTCTGCAAAGTTACAAAAACAAGGACAGACCTTTCTGACCTCTGAGAAAGGAAGCCACTCCTTCACAGTTCACAGTACCAGCAAAGCTAAAATCTCTACCCCTAGGTTAGGAAGCGAAGTCTAAAACAAGACTGCACAAATTTTCCAAAGCTTTTAGACTCAAATTCTGAACTGATACTAAAAACTGCAAGCACTAACTGCAAAAATAAGACATATCTCTATTATAAACATGTCACATGTTCATAATGACTGATAACTGGAAGAACTGGGCAGTGGCTATAGTCATCAAAGAAGGCGAGGTGGGGAACAGCTTTTATTTATTAATCATCGATCCTATTTAGTATTTCTTGTTGCACTATTATTTCAAGATGATGTTATATTTGCTTAGTATATTTTGTTTCTTGTTTCAACAGAATAAAACTCTGTAAATCCAGAAGCACCTCTTTCAAGAGTACCCAATTACATTTCCAGTATTCTTGAACTGAAACTCAAGTATATTTTTATATTAAAAGAAAGCATTGCTTTACATTAAGCTGGGCCCTGGCTGTTGCTGCCTCTGAAGAGCTATGCCCCCATTAAAAGCAGTAAGTAGGGAATTAATTCTGCATCACTTTTCCCTGTGCCCACATCCCTTCCCCTCACTCCTTCTTCCCAGATGGAATGTGGACAAACAGAAGCATTGGTGCAACACGGCTAAGCCTGCTTTACTGAAGAAGTCTATCTGCATCTATTATAAACCCAGACCTACATGCTTAACTCTGACCAGAAAGACAGCACTTCCACAGAAAAACTTCCTGGCAAAAGAAATTCATTAGTTGTGTATTATAAATAAGCTGAACATAAACAAGTTTTATTATTATGACTTTAAATAAAATCTTTCTCTTCCAAGGATTTATATAATTTCATACTCACAGGGCAAAATCCCTCAAGCAATGGGATTCAGTCACAGCCGCTCTACCACAAATCTACAAAATTAAAATAATAAGTCAGATAATTTGGCTAAATAAAGTAAGTCCTCCTTTGCTTAATTTATTTTTCGTAAACAAGCTAGTATACAAGTATTATGGAACTCTTCCGTAACACATATATAGACAGAGGGCAAGAGCAAAGGAAAGAGGAAACATGGTAGTAAAGAGGGCTGAAAGGAAGAATGCAGGAATATGCACCGTAACTAGCAATGAGCATTAACAGACAAATAATTAAACTTCTCTGGAGCCAGGAAAGCACTGGAGAATGAGGGAACACATTCCACTCAGTCAGATTAAGCAAGATCACAAGTTAATGATAATGAGAAAAGCCTATTGGAACCACTGAAAATAAAAATGAGGGCAGGAAGAAAAAGAGAGAATATGGCATAATCCATGTAGTTCAAAGGGGGATTTAAATTTACCAATCCAAGAAGGAATGTGGCTTTTCGGAGCGACTGCCCTGTAGTCTTCCCAAATCAATTACTGTGCCATTTAAATACAATTCTGCCTCTCAAATGGCCATTCCTAAATCCTGATAAAATTCTTCCATTCTCGACTGAATACTTTTTCTGAAGATACGTGCAGGTATCATGCCAGCTAGCAGTGAATACCAGGGGTAAGTGACATTAAAAGGCTGCAGGCCCTTGCAGACCCTCACGGTTTACAGCATCCGGGAACTTTCTTCAAACTGCTGAACCAGGACTGATTCTAAACCCAAAGGTAATACACATGCATATGCCATAGGAACTATTTTTCACTCTTGTATGACTAGCCAAGCTGGCAATTGCCCATTCCTAATTAAAAAAAAAAAAGAGAGAAAAAAAAAATCCTACAAAGTTTTGCCTGTAGCTGGTTTTGTCATAATGAAGATATGGGAGCTAATAATAAGACAAAATTTTCTATCTTCTAATACAAGCAATCAGATGATAACTAAAAAATGAACTGTACAAGGAGACTGGCATGGGATTTTCCTCCTCAGCTAATGTGTGTTTTAGGTTTGCACTAGCAGTAGTACACAGGAGTTGTTAAGTTACCTTGTGGCAAGGAACAACCATAAACCAGACCTTCTCTTTGCAAAATAGTCCTTCCTAAAAAACTGCATTATCCTGCCTCAAAGCTAACACTGTCCTTCTGCCTCAGATGCCAGTGTCTGTAACAAGCCCGGGATGGCACGTCTCTGTGGCTGCTTAGCCCTAGCCCTGTGGCAGGGTGCGCAGCGCTCCGCAGCCGCGGCCGGAGCGCACCAGCGCCGGAGCACACGTACAAAGGCAAAGGTTTGGTACTTCCCGGACCAAGCAGCAACACTGACACAATTTCAGAGCTACCCGACCTGAAAGGCTCTGGGGCCCAGACGTTTCCCAGTGCAGGCACACTGTGACAGAACAGCCTCGTAGAGTCTGTAACAGTCAGTGCTATTTTAACAGCTTTTGTGAAATTTAATTCTTTCCTGACAGGTCACATGCACTGATTGCACCAGATAATGGTTCAATTCAGGTACAATTCAGGATTGTTCCTGTCCTTGGATTCAGACCTGGCATTTATATCCCATCCTGCTATATAAAAGGTGTATGCAGTTGGAAGTTGAGAAGTCAGCCTCCTGTGTTTTCCTCCTCCCTCTGTCTCTGCAGCTTAGGAACTGAACGGGTCTCTCCAACAGAGCCTACTGAAACACAGCTCACACACAGGTGTTTACGGACCACTACCTTCCTCTGGCTCTCGGATAAAATTGTTTGCCAAGCTAAACCTAGCGGATATAACTAGGAACGCAATATCTACTGTCATTATACACTTCAGTGGCTGCAGCAGAGTACCTGTGGCACACGGAGTTACCGGGAAGGCCCGCAGTGCCATGCACACTAAACCAGCATTTCTGAGCCAGCCCTGCTTGCCACCTTTTCGTAACACTGCTCCGCCACGAAAAACAACTTACTTCTTATTCACTGTCAGCCATATTTCCACTACTAGCAAATGAGCTCCAGAGAGTCCAACTCATCTGCAGGCATCCTGAAGATCACCACAATCAGCTCCTGATGAACAATCTCTGTGAAACCGAAATCGAATACTAACACTGAAGGCAAATATCTGCATGTGTTCCACATAAAATTAAAAATACTAAACTAGCAGTTACCTTCCAGTTCTTATTTCATAAAAATTAGCTGATATAGCCAGGGAAATATATGTATTGTGATATTCACACATGATGAACTAGCATAAGGTATATTTTCTTTGATGTTTTAACAGAGAAGCTACAGACGACCTGATAAACAGACTTGTGCTTCAGCTTAAAAGCACAGAAATTCCATAGTAAAGCTGTACTTCAATGCAAACTCAAATAACATTCCTGAAGGGGTAAATACTACAAGGAATCTTTCAGAACCTTCAGTTTCTTTGATATTCCACAATATCTCTTATGTGTTTACACCTCAAGATTCATGCATTTGTGCACTAAAGAGATGAATTCTTCAAATAATCGTATGAAGAATACTACCTGATTTACATGTTTTAATGTCCTTAACCACACACACAAATTGGGTATCTGCCATAACAAACAGCACTTAGCTTCATTTCATCAAGCAGGACTAACTACTTAAAAGAACCAGCTTACAACTAGTGTGCCAAGGGGTTCACCTCCAAAAGAGATTGATGGCTCCACAGAGCCCGGTAATGTTCCACACAGAATTATTATTAAAGCCTGAATTCCTTTGAATCCATGAGGCATCCAGTGCACGCAGCCAAAACTCTATCGTTACGATCATCAAGAAAAGCTCCAGAACTTTCTCCTCAAGCTTTGAGCACAAGATGCCCTAGGCACCACAGGGACCCTCGGCGCGAAGCTCTTCGCCATGTGCTGGGCCTGCTCTCAGCACCAGCGCATCCCGCAACCCCCCTGCCAACAAGGCCTCCTAGCACTACTGAGCCACATTACAAAGCCCTGCAGCTACCTGTGCAGCTTTCCATAATTTAAGTCTTGCTTATTTTTAATTTTTTCATGTTGAATCAGTAGTCTTTACAGGTCAGATATAAGGACAGGTACCTAAGTAAGAGTGCACGATGACAGACACACAGGAATAAACTGAGCAATAAAGAACAGCTAGGGAAGACAAGAAGCCTGGAAGAAGCCAGGCAGAGGAGCAGACTCCAGCCTGATGCAACATCCCACTCCACTGGGCGCTCTGCTGTAAAACGTACAATCATTAACACGGATATCCTCAAACGTTCCTTCACAGACCCTGGAAAGGGAAAGCACTGCGGTCTTTTAAGCGTTATTCTGATTGTCAATTAGGCCAAACAAATGGCAAATAGTTCTGTATGTGCTGTATAAACTCTGTGCTTACACGCTGATTTAGAAGACACCTAGTGCTCTTACTTTTCTGAGTTCTGGGTTAAGGATGCAGTTACAAAGCGCTGCCTGCTCACGGCTGCACATTTTTAAGTGTCTAGACAGAGGGTAAAGCCTTGGCCTCATTCACGTGCCCTGGTGTAACTCTTCGACACCAGCTACAGCTGTTCTATCTGCTGCAAGGGAGAAGATTTCTATTTACTGCTCAACAAAAGATGCTTTGTTGTGACGGTCTATTTGGACACGGAGGTTCACAGTGCCAAACACCTGCATTTATTCACACAGATGTGCAAAAGAGTCATGTTTTGTGATTTATATTATCTTACCAGATACCAACCTTTTAATAACTAGGTAACACTAGTGGAAATCAACTGGGAAATCTGCTTCAACATTCCATTTGCCACGTCCTCCACACACTGAGCAGCAAGTCTGAATGTGCAACAAAAAGAAACTTAGCTCTTTACTAGGGCAGAAGAAGAGCAATTTTGCATTAGCTCCCTGTTCAAACACACTTCTCTGCTCTGCATGTCTTTCTGTGGTATAAATTTGTCTAGTTTGCAAACTGATTTTGTGCAACTGCTCAAAAGCTCTCCTAATGTAGAAAAAGTGCACCTATCAAGTGGCTGTCATCCTAAATAATACTGATTTTAAAATGCTTCTTGTGGACTGTGTCACTTCAGCAGCTTAGTACATTGCCTTACATAAAGTTTTTCATAATACAGACTCTATATACTTGGTCTGTTTCCTAATTCAACTGCACAAGTTACTGCTATCATAGCCTATTGATTGAATTTGTAAAAGAATGCTTTTTAGCATTCTTTTAGCAGCATTCAGCAGACCTTCAGGATGGAAGATGCTTTCAGCCCCTTGATTTTGCTCTGCAAGTCCACATGTTATAACTGAACCCCAGCACCACCGTGCAGCCTGCACCCATGCTGCCCTGTCCTGGACATTCCCGTTCCCGTGTCACCCGTGTGCCTGTGCATCTCCTTGGGTTTAACTGTCGTTCTACTGTAGATTTTTGGGGAGCAGGAATGACTGGAAATGTATTGTGGAAAAATGCAGACACCTTTTGCTTAGACGCACTTTCTCTTTCTCATCATATTATTATGGCAATCCTGACCTGCTTCCTTTTATACAACAAATTTTAGATTTGCCCCTTGGCCCACTCGGTAAAGTGGTATACTTGTGACCAGAGATAACAGATACTTTATATACACATTCTAAAAAATAGGATTTTTTCTGACTTGTTGAGGTTTAGGGTACCTTCTGAGTTGAAAAATTCACAAAGGCCAGATCTGTGTCCTATACCTAGAACAGAAGCATAACCACTAAGCTTAATTTACCAGTTTTCTCATGTTGTCAGAATATCTAGACAAAAATATGGCACTGCCTTCGGAAGTTCTTAAATTCTACGGAGTTTTCCTCAGTTCAGACAATAACTTGAGCCATTAACCATTAACCTGAACCATTATCCACAGCAATATATCTCTATATTGAAGTACTCTCTTCCTCTAAAGCTGTTCATCATGTCCTTCAACCTCAACAATTCTGGTCAAGCTTATCCATGTCAGCAACCTCAATGATGTCTTTCTTTAAAATACACTACAAGAGACACAACTAGGGTAGAAAACTGATGAAACAGAGCACTTCCAACATATCCTTGTGTGAACTTGCAACAACGATGCGCTGGACACGGTGACCTGATAGGTTCACGTGTATTAGCCAGCTGAATTAAAACTGAGATGCTGAGATTCTTCTAACAAGAAGAAACCAGACAGAGAGTTATGACCGCTAAACCGACACCCTCCAGATTTGATAAGAGCTACTTCGACCCAATCATTCCTCTTCTGTCGCTATATACTGACTTCTCCTGCAGAACTACTCCTGCATGTGAAATTAGAAAATGACCTTAGCAGTTGACCTGACTGGAAATAAGAGAAGTCTGAACAAGCTCAACCATTTTTGGATTAGCTTTGCATGCAACTAAACTCAGTTGGTGTTCATGGACAGCAAAATCATATTGCATCATTTCTGACATTTACACATTTCCTCTTGTTTTGTTCCTTGTGTATAATAAATGACTTCCATATGTATTTTGAATCTAGGGAATGCATGAGAGACTCTTTATTATCCATAGTAATTACGCTACAGTCTAACAAAACAATACTTTTGTTATTTTCCTTCTTAAATTGAAAACACGGAGGAGTTTACGTAGGGCTCTCACTCTTGCTTAAGATGAAATTACTGCAAGTACACGAACATAGGAATTAGCTCTCTGGCGCTGATCCCTGGCAGATCCCCAATTTTTATGTTTTTGCTGGAAGTGCCCATTATACTGGGCAAATATTGGAGGAAAACACTAAACATGTAAGTACGGATTAAGTCTATAAAGGAGTAAAATCCTCATATTCCCGGCTAGTTTATACAAAAAAGCTCTTATTTTTTGTTTTATATTAGTCCTATGAAGTACTTGCATCCCATATTCTTAATAAACACTAATCTGTACTTTCAAGTCTTTATGAGTATTTTTAATATGCATTTCTCTTGTCAGTGAATATAAGTAATGTTTCATGTTGCTGAGGAGAAAAGCATCCTGGCATGATGCTTTTAACTTTTGCTTATATTTACCATCACTGGTTTTGAACTTGTTGCCTTTATACTTCTCTTCAGGTATTAGAAATTGGTAGCAGCCCATATGTAGAAGAAAAGGAATGGGAAAAGTCAAAGTTGTTCTCTAAAATCATAATGACTTAAGAGATGAAGCAGAGAATAAGCACAGAAATGAAGAGGAAAATGACGAATTCTGTCTGCAAGAGCAGTGTTTGAAACCAGAAAAAATTTTCATCCAACACTGCTCTTACAGCACCGACTTTATTGTCGGGGGTAATACTGACAGAAAAAAAACCCTTCCTAATTTGTAAATATTAATACTCTAGTAATTCAGTTACTAATTAATCTTTCATGAAAAGTTGAGGATAATTCCTTTCTATCCTGAATTTCCAAGGAATAGGGCATATTTCATTGAGCAGGCAATTTTTGAACAGTGACAGATTCTGAAGCCCAAAAGCGCCCCTTTGTTACAGCTGGAGAACTCTTTCATAGGCACATGCTGCTCACACTCATTTTATACATCTCCACTCAGGAGCCCCATTTCCAGGAGAGCTTCCACACTGCTGCACATCTCCTGGGCCCAAGGGGCATCAAGCTGCCACAGTGGTCCACACAAAACTGCCAGCGGCAATTCTCACCGGGAAGGACCCTCAAACTCTTGCAGTGTTACAGAACATATTCCTTGAAACTAAATCAGTCCAGATGAAGCATTGTATGGATACTGGACAGTGCCAGAGGTGGTATGTTCAATTATTAAACACAACGGTCATTCTATATCTATATTTAATTAGGTAGCTTTAAAAAACTACAAGCACTGCCTATTTTGGCAGAAGATTCAGCGTACAGTAAGTCCCGGTGTCTTTCCCTTCTTAAACTCTCTGAAGACCTTGGCGTTCACTCATGTCATTTAAACAGCCTTCTCATGGCAGTGCTGCAGGTTCCAGAAGTTCAGCTATACCGAGGAACTACAGAGTTTTTATAGCACAAACGTAGGAAAGGCTGTCAAAACAATTTCCCAGGTAGCATATGAAAACCGTCCCTTCGGTGTCCCCAGGGCCGTGCTTCATTCCCTCCACGAATCACATGCTCCATGTTCAACAGCTGCGACCCTGACGTGGGATCTTCTCTGTACTTACCCCTTCCCATCACCTATGGAACAGCCAAGCAGAAACCAGAATTTGATTATCAAATACAAGCATTTTCAACTGCAGCAAATAAGAAAAGATGCAAAAGAAATTGCTTCTTTAGATTTCCTTATTTCAAAATAACACATTTTATACAGTATTTTACTTGCTGCCCAAGTAGCATCACAGACCATTCCATTTGTGTGCATCTATCTCTAGCTTTGCAGCTGCAGCTGTTCATCCGGAGCTTCACCACATCGGAACGGCTTTATTCTCCACATCACTCTAAATCTATGGACCAACCGGAAAACAAAAGCGGTGTAAAACAAAACATCTTGCTTTTTTAAGCTAAGGGCATACAGCAGCATTTAACTGGATGGAATATTAACTTTGAGCTTTAATGCTGTAAGGAGATGAGGAGATAACTAAGGACACAGTTTTCTCTCCAAACAACACTGTCATGTGCATAATCATCTGAGGCAATTGTGGTAACATCCCTCAACTGGAAACATGTTCTCTATACCCTGAATCAGTCTCAAGATTCCTGGCCTGCAGGCGAGCCACTTAATGTTAACAATGCAGAAAAACTGAAAAGCCCATCTTTCTGTCAAGTATTTAAAGGACAGATAGACAAAGTATTAAGGGATTTTGATTCTAAACCACTTTGTCACTATCATTGGTTTAGAGACTGAAGGATGCTCAACACCACAGCTGATTATATCAATACTGGACAACTGCATGAGAGCTATGAACTTACCTTGCAAAGGTGAGGCCAACTAACAATTAAAACAGGGTTATATTAGGATTGGTAAGTAGTGATTTTAAAACCTTAAAATAATAGCTATTCTATCATTACAAAGATGTCCTTTTTTGGTTCAGAGATTAGACCATATGCTACCAGAACACACAAGTGGCCAAAGCAATTAGTATCACCACTGTCAACTTCAAAGCAGCACATACTGTGGAGGGAAAATCAACATATAGTGGGGAAGGAAGAAGCATCACTGACAGGTAACCTAACATCTTCAGAAAATATTAGCAGCTGCCTGGATGATTATTTTGCATGCACACTGCCCTCAAGGGCACAACATATTTAATTCATTATTTCACATAAGCTGCCACAAAATATTGTCACTCTGTACACACAGAGATGGTAAGTACTATTAAAAATGGGGATTTTTTTGTTAAACAATTTCTGATTTTTTTTGACACTCCATTCAGAAAAACCTTCCTTATGTATGCATTAACAAAACAGTTAGTACATTAATAAAATATAAAAAGTAGGGTGAGGGTAATTAATTTACGTAGCCTCAAGCATACAGATTAAGACCAACTACAAAAAGAAATTACAACGGAATGTGAAGAATAGCTCTTCTGCCAAAATTATTGTGGTATTGCTAGTAAATGGTTTGGTATCTGGTAAAGGTGAGACAAAAACTAATTACTGAGGAAAAGCAAGAAGTGAATTCCTTTGCATTTCTTTGTACTAAACTGGCAACCAGACAAAACTGCTCACTAACTAAGAGAGTGGGGTGTGGGTTGGTTTGTTTAAAAAAAAAACAACAAATAACACACACACACTTCAAGTCAAACTAATGCTAACTGGAATTCAGTTTTCATTAAAGACTCTTCAGCTGGACTGCTCCAATGACTTGTTGGTGTCAATCTACATCCCAAAGCCATCATCTCAGTGTGTAACTAAAAACACAGCGTCTCACACGCAGCTGCACCAGGGCTATCTGAACACATCACAGTTTACAAAGCTGACACAGAACAGTTTGCATCCCAAGACTCCAAACCCAGCCTGGTCGCTAAACCACGGGAGCCTGACACACTGCAATTTGGTACTGGCTGGAGAAGGAGCTACCCACAAGCTGAGAAAATCAGCTCTGGTTTGGAGTCGCTCAGATTTTATAACCTCATTGAGCTAAATCCCTGGTTGCTAAGAGTCATATATTCACACATCTGGAATTCTCCTCCACGCGATTATATTACCTGCTATATTAATAATGTGACCTGGGTTGCAGTGCTGAACTTCCAGAAATGAAAGCCTTGCTAATTATAGTGTGAGTCAAATGGCTCAGAATCCTTTAACGAGAGTTGTCAAAGCTACAGAAGCAACAGACAGTTAAAGGCAGAGAGACAGTGAGGTTCACAAACACTTCTAAATTTAAAAAATACAACAATTTCTTCAATTCCACTTAACAGTCCTGCAGTACAGCAAAGACTTTCAAAAGATTTCAATTTATATACATCTCTCCTACAGATCCAAGCCACTTTGCATTCTGCTTGGCCTATCTTCTGTCCTAATTCCCACTGATCTCCTGGGAAGGAGTCTGCAAACTGCATTTGAAACTGAAATAGGCCAATCTCTGATAATATAGCAAAGTTTGCAACTAGGCCTATCATGCCAGTCTGTATCTGAAAAATGTGACTGACTTTCTACTTGCTATTTGTATACTACAACTCAGTGTACAGCACAGTAAGAGACAGAACGCTTGCTGCACAGAATGCGATCTGAGAATATAACCAAGTAGTTGGGGATTCAAGCACTCCCATATTCTAATCTATTACAACTTCAAGTTATTGATGCCACTAAAATGGCTTCTATTAGATATAGCAGAAGCTGCTATTTTCCTCCTATGCAAAATAGTACTGAAACATTGAATCATATTCAAACATATCTTAGAAAGTGTAAGACTATCAAAAGATGGAAGTTTGATTTCTAGATAAGCCATTGTTTGTTTGTTTTCTTTCTCTCTCCAAATTCCTGAGTTCCACCCCTATAATGAGCAATTCCACTAAATCTATTAACAATACACGGTTTTGAAAGTCATTCTTTTCATCTGCTGGAAGCTACAATACAGAAAATTGAGTCTACATATTTAAAAACATAAAAAACACAAAAGCAACTCATAGGATTCCCTCCATCTTAATCAAAAAAGTCTCTTTTTTTTTCCTCCAATACTTTTTTAGCAGCACAGCCAGAACAAGAGGAATTGCACATGGATAAATGTGCATAAATGAGTAGCAGGTGAGAAGCTGAGGATATCCGAAGACAGGTGGAGTAACACAGGTCATGCAGCATCTCTGATACGGGCAAGCATAGCTGGGCCGGGGAGAAGTCCTTGTCCTCCATCATAACTCAGTGAGGGCTGAAAACATCAGCATTTCTGAGAATAAGGCCTTTAATGTTGAGTAAAGCAATAATGCAGGGCACGACGTGTTACATTTGTGTGCTAGTTTCAGCCTGCAAGATTCTCAGACTGCCTTTTTGCAGGTAATAGAATAAATATTTCAACCTCTAATGAAAGACTGAAGATAGTAAGGAATTGTGTCTGAAGCACAAGAAAAATCCCTTAAAAAGTCCCTTAAAATATATTAATCCCTTAAAAATTCCTTAAAATATATTAATTATGAATTAATTAATATATTTCACCTAAGTAAGGGTTAGATTCTCAGTTCACATTACTTGGCTGAAAATTTCAACTTTTAGGCTTGAGCTTTTTGGCTAGGAAGTTGGATGACACATCTCCTGACCCAAACCACTCTTCCTGCTCATATACTTATAAAAATTTTATTCTCAGATCTACTCCTCGCATTTTGAATGCAGCTCTTCCAGATGTGCTTGGGAGATATGCTTTTGATGGGTTTTGGCCTGCTTCCCAGTACTCATTCTTGCAAGGCTAAACAGTGAAGGTTTCAGCACACAAGGCTGTCCTTAGGCAGGCGCAAGCCCTGGCAGCGCTCCAGAGCACCCCTTTCACCACAGGTGCCACTCTCACAGGTCCAGTCACTTCTGCACCAGCTCAGTCAGCGATGCTGACAGCACTACTGCATCATCCAGGAGCAACTCACAGAGTTAAAATCTAAAGGAATTAAACTAAGGAAGACAAGCCCTAGTACGGCAGATGACTGATAAGAAACAGCATATTCATAGAAGCCTAATTAAATCAACTTTTCGGTGCCTTAAAGGGGAAAAAGCAGCTTACAAGATGGGTTAGAACTTACCAAAAGCATGCAAGCCATTGAAGAGTTCAAGTTCTAATGGGAAGCAGGTGGTACGAAGGAGTCTGACTCTAGAAAACTGGAAGTATGCACTAGAGTTGCCACTAGGTGACCAAAAAAAAAAATTTTTTTTTTTTAGGAAACACTAAAAACATGAACTGGAAATATTGATTTTTCCAGCAGGGGATAATTCTAAAATCTAGTATGCGAAAATTCACCTAAAATGGCACCCAGAAACCAAAAAATCATCATTGCATAAATATTCTATTTTAGGTTCTATGTTAGAACCTCCTACAAGATTTAAAACTTTATTGCAGTTTCTTTCTACTGTAAAAAAAAATGAACACACACCAAAGGACAATATCTTGAATCTGAATGCCACCCATGTTTTCCACTGAGTACAAGTTCATCAGAAAAAAAAGATGATCTCAGCATACACTTCAGTCTTTTCTTTCAGATACTTCAAAATTCAACCTCATTCTATTTAGCTGATCTTTTAAGACACATCATCCTTTCATTTATTACCTCATTAATTTTGTCTTTAACACTTTGTCAGCTGGTTAATTACCTCCCACCACATTCTGTAGCACTTTGATCCTCGTGCTTTCTTCTGCACTGCTTCCATGTAACAGAACAGCCTCTGATAAAATCTCCCTAGACTCCAACTGTTTGTCTTTCTAGTCCCTCCTCTGGCAGGATCCTCTAAAACGCAGGGGATTGTACCCCTCCTAAGGGCTCCTTTCTCCTTCACTGCCCCCAGTCGTTCTTCCCCTAACTCCACTCCATGAACATATACAGCAAAGAAAGCTCTCCTGACTGTTTACTGTATCACATATTTTATGTGATATCTCTGATGCTCTTCCTTTACTTGTATTTTTACTGTAATCCCCCCCCCCAGGGAAAAGAGCCTTTTTTCTAGGCATAAAGATCAAATAATATCTGCAATCTGAAATAAGATCATATATTTTTGTATTTGGAAATAAGTATAATATTTAGTAAGGAGATTATCCTTATCAAAATCCATATTCACTTTTTTTTTTTTTTAACCATACCTGTTAGCATAAACCCAATTTGAAGGCTTCAACAAAGTCAATGGAAAGACTTCTATTAAAGTTGACAGGTGCTGCATTCGGCATCCGAGCTATTACATTTCGAGGACAGGGCATATGTGAACTCATTTCTAAAATGACAGATTTCACTAAACTGCTGGAGACTGACAGGCTTCAGTATTATTTTTTGAGAGATATTTTTGAACCTGTAGATTAAAAAAAAATCATGTAATGAATAAAAAGTAGTTGAGAAAACTGTGGTAAAAATGACATTACCATGGAAAATATGAGAAACTGATCTAATGTGATTTGACATTAACAAAGTTAATCATTATTGCCACCATTCCACATCAACCAGGACGATACCAAGATGCCTCAAGTTAAGGAACCCAAGATGCAGCAGGACATGCCAGTGTCCAATGTTCTCATTTCACAGAACACTATAGATAAGGAAAAGGCAGGAAAAAGTAATTACAAATATTCCCTTGAAATTCTGCTTCTGCTCTGCCATCTTAAATTGAGTACTGTGTATACATTGAAAGTGATTTCCTCTCTGTAACTAAGATTACTAATGTATTCTGTGGACCAGTTCATTTTGTCTCAGGTAAAAACAGATGCAACTTATAAACATTAGAGCATCCAGTCAGTGAAAGACAAAAAATATGGGATATCATGTAGTTTGAATTGTTCCTTCCAAACATAAAATAACCATTTTTAAGTAATGCAATATATTTACTGAACACTGTCAATAAATGCTTGCATAAAAAGAGTGATTTCAAAAAATCTGCTTAGGAACAAATTATAATACACATTGGACAGACACAGTGTGCGAGGCCATGAGGATGGCCAAGATCAGGTGAACGTAAGGATGACGCTTCCTGACGAGGCCCAGCACACCTCAGGGGAACGCTTCCTGACAAGCCGACCCTGAAGCCCAGGAGCTCCTGCTCAAGGTAACTGCCCTGTACAACATCTTGCCTACGTTGTTCACCTGAAAGATACATTTGGTACCACATCAACCAGGCACCAAAGGACTGTCTGCTGCTGACAAACTCAACGAGCACGGCTTCCAGCAATTCCCTAGCTTTTATTACCACTAACAATGTAAGTTCATTGTGAACAAATTTGCACGCTAGCTAGGCTTTCTGTGCTGCCTGGGCCACCTTATGTCACATTTTCCAGAAAGGCAAGTGTAGCGTAGTATCTTCTGTAGTATCTTCTAGCAGATTCGTTCAATGTTTGTGCTTTTTTGAGATTATTCACAGAAGTAAAGGGCTGCTGGAGAGATACACTATCCCTATACCAAAAAAGCAGGGAAGATTAGCTATAGAAAGTGTTTCTTGGAAAGTTTCAGCAATGCTGAAATGCTGTAGAGAGATTCAGAATCTTATAATACATACACAGGAAAGACAAACGAAGACAAGTTATCTGTGAAGACAACTTGCACTAGTGAAGACTCGCATTGTTTTGTAACTGTGAACTTACCTGCATGTTAACAACACTGCTGAATAAATTGTGTGAATACACAGTTGCTGTGGAAGGAATTCTTATCTATTACGCCATCTAAACTCAATTTTAGTCATAATTCTTCCCCTACAAGAACCTTTTGAGAAACATTGCCAAACCTGTAAGAAAGACTGAAAAATAAAGTTTTCATTTATATACTGATAGCTATTTTATCAAGACACTACTAGCTATTGTCAGAAGATCTAAACATTTCTCTAAACTCCATCAATTCACCAGGTTTTCACAATTTACAGGTCAGTATCTTTTTTTGTTATCATATATACAAATTCTGAGTTGGTTTTGATTACTCAAACCAGTATTTATTATTCAGAGCTTTCGTACCACTCTAGAATTACAATTTAACCTTAAAGAAAGCAATTGTAAAATGCAGAGAAATGAGAAAGTGTCTGATAAAGATCTAGAAAACAGGTCCTATGACGGAAGACTGATGTAAGTAGGGTAGTTCAGAGTCTTGGAGGAAGGTCTGACAGTGGGTTTGGACAGAACAAAACCCATGACATTTCCTGGACTTCTGTAATGTAGAAGATCTGCAAAGAGTTACTATGTCCTCCTCAGGGTGCAATACTGAGAGGAATAATTACTTTATAAGGAATATAATAGAGACACTGATGGAAGTGTCTTTTATGCTACCCCTGGTATCCTTCACCATCTGATACATTCTTCACCATCTGATATTTGCTCTTCCTCTTCCTATAGGAAAGGAATAAATTTAACTGGTCCACAAAGTAGGATTTTTTGTTTCATTTTGACATGGCATTCCCTGAGGTTTTCTCACTGAGAGAGAATAACAACACACTTCTGGAGAGGGCTTGGTACTTGAGCCAGATCCTCTATTCTCACTTCCGCCGAGTGGCTCTCTGACCCCCGAGGCTTCTCCACAGCTGGCTCCCAGATTATTTTGGCTGGGAGCTGTACTTGCACAGTTGGTACCACCTGCTGTAAATTCTTCAGTCCTTGTTATCTCTGCAGCAGCTCTTGGCTTTTCAAAAGCTTATTCACTGAAGAAAGAGGAAGGGACAATTTGTGCTTGATGTTTAGACGGCCGTTTTGTTTTCCAGAAACTCTTCAGACTGATAGATCTTAGTATATTTTAAGAATTCACAGTGTGACACAATGAACTATCAACTGCTGCTGCTATTTAAAGAAAGCCAAACTCCATACTGTTAAGTTGGATGGGCTTACTTCAACTGCAGGTAACAGAACTACGCAGAAGTTGTGTAAATAAGAACAAGAACCTCTTTATGTAGACACAACAAGATATCTGGGCACAAGGCAGCCTGTAGTATTTTTCGGTTTACCCCACTAGCCCATTTTTAGAAGTACCTATCTTTTACTAGGATTGAGAGGATACCACCCACCAAGTAATGGAGAAATAAGAAAGATACCGAACAAACAAAACAGCCAAATTGATATTCTTAAGGCAAACAAGACTCACTTAAATTCACTGCAGCTTCAAGACCTGCTCATTCAATAGAATGCAACAGAGACTTAGCACCAAAAAGATGGACTCAGAAGGATAAAGACGTGAGTTAAAAGTATGGACCCAAACTACAGAGAAGCTGGTACGCTTTACAATTTGTAAAACTGTAAATTAAATATATGTAGCAAAATTTGGATTTGAGTCTAGATCAAGATCAGACAAACTGCTTACCCAAAAATAGATTGGATCAACTCAAATTCCCTTTGTGGAATCTCCTATCATCTTTTAACAGGACAATCACTGAAAGAAGAATCAGTCTAGTCATGGTTTGGACATCTCTGTCCTAGGGGAAAAAAAAAAAGCAGTATTTTGCTCCAATGACAGAACTATTTGATTTTTGTCTTTATTTTCCCCCATCCCTTCCCCTAAGATAAAAATTTAATCAGAAGACCTAAAAAGTGGTTTTTTTGATGGGCACCTTTTTTTAATGCAATTACGTATTCTAGGATCATAAACTAGTGTTTATATATACCTACAGTATGATGCATATATACAGTACATGGTTAGTGTTTTAATATTTATTATATATGGAAATTCTAAGAGAAAATATGCATCATACAATTTATATCATTTAAGTTTCACCACCAAGACAATTTTGAAAATCTGCTTTCACACTTTAAATTTGAAAGGTTTTTTAAATAAAAAGATATTTTCCTGTGTTTTACAGGAAATAAAACATTTCTACTTTTTATTTCTCAATTTCTCTGTGTATTTAGAGACAGCCTTGTTGCAATCTTACCTAATACCTAATTAGGTGGTATCTCTAAAACCTCTTAGGGAATTTAGTAGGCTTCAAAACTCTTAGCAGGCACTAAATCCCTTTGTAAATCCTGGCAAACTCCCAGACTGCCCATTGTGACAGGGATACATGGTCTAATTACAAATCCATTAAAATTTAAGTTCAAATAATTTCAGGGTTAAATCTGACCCTTGATCTGCTTTGCATTGCTTGCTTCAGTAAATCAGAGAAAAAAAATAGGAACATGAGGTGAAAACAAGGTCAGAGAGCACACACAAAAAAAAAATCCAAGAAAGCAGAAGTAGCAAGAGCACTTTCAGGTAAGGGGAAGAACACTGTTCATGATGTTTATATTGCACCTTTTAGCCAAATTAAATAAAGCAAGAAAAGATGCTAAGAGGCCAATACTAAGTTCCCTTTCTACAAAAAAAAAGTGGCATGAGACCAGTGTCATGCTTCCCGAGCTGGACGCAATCACTGAAATGGAACAAATGTCACTGTAGGACTCTACTAGGCATAAGACTGATGATACGTTGAAAGCTGAACAGTGAGTTGGTAGCTGCTTTATTTTGTATACTTGATTTTATGTATGCTCGTACACACCTCTGACTGTGCTTTATCCAACCAAAACACAGAATCACAAAATCCCTCACAGAGGGAGGCACCTCTGTTGATCACCCATTGCAATCTCCCTGCTCCAGCAGGGCAGGCTGCCCTGGTCCCCGTCCGTATGGCCCGTGAGGATCTCCTGGGATGGAGGCTGCCCAGCCTCTCAGCGCAGCCCCGGCCAGCGCAGGCACCACCCAGGGAAGAGGCTTTCCCTCATGTTCGGTGGGTCTTACCATGTTCCAGGTTGTGCCTGTGACCTGAGGCCTCGTCCTCTTGGCATCCTCCCTTCAGGAACTACTTACACCCATGGATCAGGTCCCGCTGGAGCCTTCTCTTCTCCAGGCTGCACAGGCCCAGCTCCTGCAGCCTTTCCTGACACAAGAGATGCTCCAGCCCCTTCATCATCTTATTTCCTCCACGGGACTTGCTCCAGCAGCTCCATGTCTCTCTTGTCTAGGGGAAGCCAGAGCTGGACACTGTTCTCTAGATGTGACCTCCCCTACAGACGGGCTGAGCAGAAGGGGACAGATCCCTGGAGCCGCCGGCAACACAGGGCCTGGTGCAGCCGAGGAGACCACTGGCCTTCTTTGCTGAAGGACACGTTGCTGGCTCATGGTCACCTTGCTGTCCACCAGGACCCTCAGGTCTTTCTCTGCAGAGTTGCCCTCTAGCAGAAACAACACATTTTGCTGCTAATTAAATGACTTGATGCTTTTGGCAGCAAGGCATCTTAGGCTGTGACCTACAGTTAAAAGTTCCTGGAAGCTTTGCCAGAAACTTCAGTGAAGGCAGAACATGTTCTCACTTAAGAAAGCCAATACTGATTTATTTGCTCTTTTTCAGACTCACACACACAAAAATTTTACCCTTCTCTATTTCAAGGCGCTCCACAGAAACTGTCACCTTTTAGGAGAAGCTATTCTTTTTCTCTGCCAGATCTACAGCTTGATGCAATCTAAGATGGATGGCTTGGAATATGACAACTGTCACTATGGTCTGATAGTCCAGAGAACGAGGGCTTTCTTCTGCTCATTTTCTATACATACTCCTGGTTACCCTATTCGTGTGCTTTGTCATTCAGGATTTAAAAAAAAAAAAAAAAAAAAAAAAAGGGGGGGGGGACAGTAAAGTCATAGAATTTGTTCAAATCATCTCACTGTCCAGGGACATGAATCCAGCTAACCTGTGACACAAAAAATACATTTTTATTTCTCTTGTAGACTATTTGCTTTTGCCATTGGGATGAGGAAATGAAACTTCAATGTAGGATGCAAGTGGCAACAAAGGAAAGCTGCATCACGACTGTGTTAGTCACAATGCCAGGCAAGGTGGTATGGCTTACTGCTTTGTTGTGAGAGATTGTTTAACATTGACCTAGACATTACTTACCAGAATTTTTCATTTCTCATCCTAAATATAGGTGAAGTTTTTTCTCCTCATGTTGAACAATGCCTTTCAGCCTTAACAATTCTCTATATTGGAACTGTATTTAACACTCAGAGCAAACATGGCCCTTAGTATTTAGCACGTTTACTCTGTTTGCAGTCTGTCAACGACTCATTGTTTTAAGAGAATGACAACAGAAAGAATCATACCCCTAGGCATGGCATAGACTGATTAGTGGCTGTGCCAGTCTGACATTTTTCCAGCCTACTGAGAAAACACATACTTCACAATCTGTCCTTCGAAGAGTTTGTCTCTCCTGACAAATGCCTCTTAATCTATCAGGGCAATCTAATGTGATCAACATCCAATACTGATGTGCAGTATTTCATGAGAATGCTATCTTACAACTCCCACAGAGCACTGCTATGCCCTATTAATTACTTAAAAATATATCACTAGTTTGGTATTCTGAATAATAATTTAAAGTGTAGTTCTACTGGATGTTCTCATTTGTGCATGTGAGGTAAGATACACAAGGCAGGCATATAAATACAGAAATATCTTAATACTTTCATCAACTGAAATAACCTATTTTCTTCTTTCTCAAGCTTCTTTCTCTGCTGTAATTTTATTATTCACGTAATACATCTAGGAGGAGATATTCATCATATCTTCGCTTAAGTATTGTTGAATGGTTATTACAAACATCTACAGAAAGTAATGGGACCTGAATTCTTTTTATAGGTACTGTGCCACTCTGAATTCAGCAACAGCTGCAGAATCTACTAAAATATTTTCCTCCAAATGCATACAGGTAACTATCATACTAGCAGCATATTTGACCTTGAAGGGGCAACTCACAGGAGAGCTCATCTGAGTGAATGTATGCATAAGCAGTAAGAGAGTGCCTGCACTGTATGGCAGTCTTTAGCTTTTCAGGCCTGCAACATTCAAGTGTTCAAATAAAAAGGCTTCACATAAGATTTTACACAGTATTACTCAAAATTTCTGAGGGTATATGAAGGCCAATTATTACCCTGCAACTTCAGATCACTCTCAAGTAACCATCTGCTCCTGGCTATCATGAAAAAATAGGTCTGCCTCTCCCAAGCAGCATGCAGTGCCAAGACACTGCTTGGAAACTGACCATAGTTACTACAGCAGGACACAGGGACATAGCTGCACACCCCTTTGCAAAGAGGTATGAAGGCTTGGAGGCAGAACCTTGGGCGGCCAACAGTGCTTCCAGATCTTTGATGAAAGACATGTCACCTTCCTGGAGCCAGGTGTGAAGCTTGTCTCACTGTCCAGGGAACAACAGGAAAGCATGAGAGGCATACTTTTCAAAAGCACATTGCTTGTGCCATCTGGAAACTGCTCCAGGTCTGAGGCAACTTGGCAAGGCATTTGACAGACAGGTGATACTACACATCTGCTTTACTTTTGTAATCACTTTCTTCATTCCAGTTGTTTTTTTTCCTTCTCTGATAAAAATGTCTGAGTGCTCTTTTTCATGTAATAGACAATCTCCAAGATCTTTCTTTTTTTCTATGAAAGTTCAGCAAAACATGATCTTTAATCTACCCCTCCACCTTATAAACAAGGCTGAGTTCAAAGGCAAAGGCACATATTCATGGATGTCAGATGAAGCTTCACTAAATACAAATAATGGGCATGTGAAGATCAAGGAAAAAGGGAATATACATCCCATATTGTGAATGTTTGTTTTCATTGATGGCACTATCTGATTGTTCCCACTATATATTTCATGAACTACTATCCTTACTATGAGCCTTCACAGACATTTACTTGCAATAAAAATGCCATAGCATGAATCTATGGAAAAAAGTTAATCAGTATAAAAAAAGAATGTTTTACTTCTTGATCTCCTTTGAATTTGACTTCTTAAAATTCCTTTGATGTTTTAAACTGCCCCATAAATGCTGTGCAAAGGCAGTTTGCAAGCAATTAAAAACAGGTTTATGTCTTGGCCTTTTTTTCCAGCAAATGAAAAAGACTTTTTCTTTCATTACTTCTATAGAAGTTCTTACAGATAAACAACCATTTAGTCCATTTCAGAAACAAAACAAAACAAACAACAACAACAAAAAAAACCTAATATCTGAGTAACTGGAGGAAGGGATTGATTTTATTAACCGAACTCTAGTTTTGGTCTGTATTTGCGTAACAAATACTGTCACTCTTTGGGGAGAAAGTGTCCTCTATGAGGGTTTCAACATTCCTTGTCTGTTAGTAATTTAAGACACTCCACTGAATTTCTCTAACCATTCAAGCAGTCTTCCAGCAAACAACAAAACGACTAAATTCCTTGATTCCTGATTATGAAAGCAACAAAAGGTTGTTTTGTTGCTGAGAGAATGGATGATATTGATCTCTATTTCATAAGGGAAAGGAAAGAAGGAATAAAACTTCAAATCTTTTATCCTTATGGGCTAACAGTCAGGAATACCTTCAAGAACATTTTAACTGGCTATTGTCTGCTTGTCTTTGCAGCTCTTACTAAAAAGATAAAAATAAATAAAATCAAAAATACACTCATTTTTCCTCTCTTTACAATTTTTACTATATTGCTTTCTTTCTTTATCAATATCCAATGACAATTCTACAATATTTCCTACAAAACTCAGTGCTACTTTCTCTTAAAATAACATCTGGGCTAGGAGTAGGCTTTTAATTTACAACTGCCAAACCATTCTATATTGTTGGTTTTTTTTCTTTGTTGATATCAGTATTATATCCTGCTGCACATTCCACCAACTACTATCTTTACTTGAAGCCATTTGATAAATTGCATTGTGTACTTTCCTAAGAGAATGTAGTAAGGATTTTGAATTTTTAAATTGAATGGTCCTGCATGTTGTAAATTTAAAGTAGACAAGTTCAGCTTTTTGTTAAATTAGAAGCATTTGCATTATTTCACATTCTGTGTAATAAAGGCAAGAACTTAGGATTGTTGTTGGGTAAGAATTTATTCTGACGCAAACTATACCTGGTGACTTATCCTTTGAACCAAGTTCCTCAGGCGTTCAGTGACGCACTGAGAGAATTGCTCCATCAACACAGTCTGTGGGGCTCAACAGCCTTGCGTTAAGAAATAGATCTAGGGGAGCTATTTAAGGAGGCAGCAGCAAAGCAGTTCCCACACTCAATTTTGAAAATGTTCATTGGTAGTCTCACCAAGGTTGCTGCACAGAGAAGCAGATCTCTCCCATAAGAGAGCAAGGTCATATTCCACAAGCAAGGAACACAGCCCAAGCCCTTGGAAAGTGCCATACTTCAAACAGAATAAAGCATTACCAAAAGTGAGTGCAAGATCTACTAGAGTTAAAGAATTCACAAGATATAGGAGCCATGGAAATTAGTGCACTTTGTAGACAATGAAAATACTAAAGACTGCAGAAAAAGCAGTAAAATGTGAAAAATGTTAGAAAATATACATGTGATGTTTCTATTCCCACTTATTCAAATTTAAAGCAACAGGGCACCTAGTATTTTCTTTTTTAAAACTCACAGAATCACAGAATATTAAAGGTTGGAAGGGACCTCTAGAGATCATCTAGTCCAACCTTCCTGCTCAAGCAGGCACACCTACAGCATGTGGCACAGGGTGGCATCCAGGCAGGTTTTGAAGACCTCCAGAGAAGAACGCACCTCTTGATTTTTCAGCACACACTATCTTTTGAAGACAGCTCAATACAAATCTGAGATCACCTCCTATTTTTAATGCAGTAAAGAATGCTAACATTGATGTAATAGTGGTCTCTGCACCAAACAGAGGAACTATGTTATAAAAAATCAGTCAACCATCGCATAACTAAACAAGAAACAAATGGAACTCTAACATGCCACAAACACATGAGAAACACTGCCTATATCTCCAAGTGAGCAGCAGCAGTTTAGCCTGCAAAAGCCAACAAACACATATAGAAAGACAGAATACCATATTTCTTTAAAAGAATCGACATTTCTTCAAAGTTGATAAACCATAAACTTCCTATTCAGTTAAAGTGTCTTTGTTCACAGTTTATTAGTGTATAGCCAAAAAGGTAACATTTTTTGTAAGAGAGGAGAATAAAAAGAAAAAAAAAAAAAGAAGGTATGGAGAACATTGTAATATATTACAGAATGGCAGAAGACCATGCTGGAAAATGTTAAACATATCTATGTGAATATGAAACAGCTTACTTGCAATGTTAATAGGAAGAATCACTCTCCTTATTCAAATGTACAGCACACAATGCTGCATGTTATAAAGTCCAACCATGCAAGGTCCCAGGGCCAAGCTCAAGGCAACATCAGGAAAATCTTTCCATACCTCAGTGACATGTTTCCTACGCTGTACACAGGCTGCCTCAACTGTCCACCTGACATTACTTTCCTGTGACACCCTCCAAGTCCCTGTCACTAGAAAACTCCAACAGATGTCCAGTTTCTCCCTTCCACTTCGGTTAGATGGATTAAGATCTTCAGTGGTCCACTGCCAGGACACCTACCCACATGCCGATCAGGCACTGTCACTGGAATGGGAAAGCCACCAGTCTGGAGAATCTTAGAAAAGGTTTCCTCCTTTGCTGAATAACTGAAATTGCAGAAATGGAGTCTCTGAACATGGAGCAAGAGGCTGATGGAGTTTAAAGCTTACATATTTGGACGAATTTTGAGAGTAAAACACACCTTCAGGAAAAAAAAAATAGTACGAAGTTTTACAATTCAAAATTCACCTTGACTGGAGTTACTGTATATGTAAATCATCTCTCGTTACTCAGTTGTCAGCTTAGAAGCATAAAGGCTTCCTATTAATAGTGAGAAGTAACACTTCCAGAGACTTGTTACTCTGCTGCCAAATGCTTCCCATCTACCCAGGCTCACACCACAAAACAGCAGAAAACAGCAGAGAGGTGCAGCAAGCACCTCTCATGGACACAGAGCCAGTTTTATTTCTGGCATCGTATTTTATACCAACACTGCTGCCTCTGAGGACTCTGCAACATGCTCAGTAGGAACCTTGGAGGCATCCAAAATAGCTGTCTAGTATTTTGCTACAATAATTTGCATAAATTGGCTTGAATTCACATCCCCTCTGTCAATAAGGATAGGAGCTTCCATAAGCTCCCTCTAAAGCTCCCCGGCTAACATCCTCTGCAGCACATAGTAAGGCTGGTCAAATAACTGGATTCCGAGACAGCTGAGTGATCTGAGGATTACCAAGCGATCAGAAAAGCTTTACTTCTTGGACTTAACTTTAATTACCTTGTGCAGACGCACCAGACATTGTAATTCAGGTGCAAACAGTGACACAATCCAATATACAGTAAGCCTTAACCTCATTATTTAACAGAGCCTAGCGGCTGCCACTTAGCCCGGAGAAGCACAGACCAAACACACAGTTCCAAAGTCTCTTATTCCAAATATTCTCCACATCTGTGGTGTGCACATATCTAACCTCCTGTCCAGGGCTCACCCTTTAGCTGACAATTGCTATTGACACTCCGGCATTTCCCGCAGGAGAACAGCCCCGGAGCACAGGGCAGGTTTGGACAGGACCTCGCGGGGCACGGCCCTTCCTTGGCTCATGGCTCCACTTGCTACCACACAGCTCCTGCCAGCAGAAACGGCAAAAAGGGAATTGCTACCTCCACGGCCTAGGCACAACTAAGGTGATAAAAGGGCTAACAAAGCAGGAGCAGAGCTAGGCATTCAACAGGCTATAAACACGTAACTTCTCAGAAAAAAAAAATATATGTACTTAAAAAGAAAGACATTCTCAGAAGAAATAAGCATGACGAAGTGCTTCACCATCTTCCTGAGTGCAATATTGCTGATAATTATTGGCATGAACTGCTAAAGCAGCATTTGCTGCAGCACTATCTACACCCCCTCGAGAATGCACTCACGGCGAGGAGCACCCTGAGGTACAGAGAGGTGGCAATGGCACCTGCCCTGCTCCCAGCCATGAGGCAGGTTCTCTCCCCAGCAGGATGCAGCTCAGGCCGTTGCTGCCCGCCACAGTGCCGAGTAGAGCCCCCAACCCGGGATCTCCTCCAAGAGGAGAAAGGGCGGAGTGTGCAAAAACCGTTACCTCGGCTGCCGCAGGGCATCCCGCCACCTCCCAGCGGAGGGAAACGGCCGTTCCCCAGCAGCGCCCTCCTGCTCGGCATGTTGCAGAGTTCCTCTGCCTTCCAGAACGTCCCCCAGCCCCCCCTGCACGGCCACGCACCCCTCCAAAGTGCCCCCGAACGCCCCCGAACGTTCCCGAACGCCCCCGACACCCCCTAGCGGCCGCCGCCCTGCCCCTCTGAGAACGTCCCCGAGCGCTGGCGGCGCCCCCTGGCGGCGCCTCCCCCTCCACCTTCCAGAACGTTCCCGGCTGAGGGGTGGCGGGCCGCCGGCTCCCGTGAGGGAGCTGCCGGGCGCGGGGGGCGAGCCGCGCTTCCCCCGCAGGGCCATGGCGCGCGGGAGCCCACGCGTGGGCGCGCCGTGGGAGCCGCTATGCGCTGCTCGCCAGCCCCTTTCCATGCGCATCTACAGGTGCTCCTGGGCTGGTGGCTCTGGGGACGGAGGCCACGCTGCCGCTCCCGGCCTCCCCTTCGTCCTCCCGCAGGGCCAGGGGCTGGGAGGGAAGGCCAAGGGCCGCCACGCTGTGTGTAGTCACGCTGGAGCTGCTGCAGTCCATTCCTCTGAGTTCCCGGCTCTTCTGCCTTCACTCTGTGCTGCTAGCTACTGTATCTTCTGCCTACATCCCATAAAGTTTTACCTGGTTTCAGGTAAACTTTTTTTTTTTTTATCTGAAAGAAGTTGTACCCATTTCTTTAAGAAAAAACAAAAACTTTTTTTTTCACTACCACTTAAAACAATGAGCACTGTTAACGGCTGCGAAATTTGGGACCCCACAGAGCCTGTTATCCCATACTGGCTGAAGCATTTAATGTGGGTTTTAGTCATACTTAAAAACAAGGGGGAAAATGCCTCACTTAAAGCAATTTTTTTTTTTAAGCTTGCAAATTCCTGCAAATCAGTTACAGTGTGAAACTTGTCAACTAACAATGATAAAGCTTCGTAATATTATGTGGTTAGATCTGACAAAGATTAGGTGGCGTAGCAAATATTTTGAGACCGGGGCTGTTTACCTTCTGCAGTGAGCAATCACTGAAACTTGGATTAATTATAAACCTACTGGAGGGAAAAAAAAAAAAAAAAAAAAAGTGTACGCTTGTGTGTTGAGACTTCGGCATCTAAGTTTTCCCAGTCCAAATGCACTGGACACACACCAGACCGAGAGCATTAGGCAGCAAGAGATTTTCCAGGTGATTGGCTTTTCTGCCTACAACATAGGAGGTGGCAGAAGGATATTACAGGATTATAAAGAACAGTTAGAATCACACAAGCAACATAATCATTGGTAATTATTTGCCTCTTTAAGTGTTGACTTTGTTACTTTTGGAAAGTGAACTTTCCCAGAAAAAAAAACAATTATGGTCAACAGTGTTTACATAACTGTAAACGATTCCCCATTTCCCAAACATCATCCAGAGGGAATGACAATAAAAAGCCTTACTGTTTTCAGTTCAGACCAACTGGAGAAAACACTATTGAATGGTTGTTGGCTTTCATCACTTAAGAGCCTGTGAACTGAAGCTGAAGTGAGGTTATTGTGTCACAATTTGTGTTTCAGAATGCTGGACGGTGCATCCATTTCTGTGCCTTGTTGTGGACAACCTGGGAGCACAGTCTTTCAAGGCATATGCTGCTCTAGCTGCAGAATTGAAAGCAACAGTACCGGAGTTTCTGTCTCTTCTGCAGATATCAAGGTATTACCATATTCTCTTAAAATAGTATTGGGCAGAAACCTTTTTTTTTTTCAAGGCCAGATACTAATCTAAAGACAGTGTACTCTCCCGAATTAACTTTTTTTTTCATCATCTGTTTCTGTAAATAGTCTTATTTGATGCTATAAATTTATTTATATAACCTGGTGTTTTTTCTTTAGAAGTATAGATAGTTGTATAGGGAAGTATAGAGGACTGTCACGTAACAGTGCCAGATTCCATTTATCCCTAATGGCTGTTCATACAAACTCTTTCTCCTGCTCTCTTTCTCACTGAAAGCAGTAAGACTACTCAAGGAAGCATTAAAACAACTTTGAAAGGTTTATGAGGACAAATTATTTATTACAATCTCTAAATGGGAGGTTTTAATTACATCATTAGTTCAGGGGAGAACTTTCTGTTGTAAGGTTTTTTTTACTATTATTATTAAGCCTACACTGAAATTAATGTACAAAATATTTTCACTGGTAGAATGAAGCTATAAGTCTCATTAAAATTACAGGACGTAAGAAATGATCAGATGCATTCTTGAAATCTTCTTGACTTAAGAATTTATATTGGTGTAAGCTGCTCATACGCTTGGCTTGAAGGTCAGGTAAGGAAGGAACTTAATGTGTATACAGCTCGCTGAAAGCCCTCTGGTCAGCTGAAGGACACTTGAGTGAGTAAGCAGCATACATTACACAGCAGCAAATTGCTGTTAATAGTTGTAGAGCCATCTTGTAGCAGTAGTGTTATGACTGTGTTGAGCTGAGGATTTTTCAGCTGTGTCCTAGGCTTAGTGTAATATACTGGTTGCTCACAAACCTGGCTTCTCTGATTGTTCACAAGAGCATAGGTAATAGGGTTTTGCTTATTTCTGGAATATTGCACTGCTTGCTTGATGGGGAGGTTCTCTAAATAAGGTCTGGACAAAAATTACAGTATTTGACTCACAGATCACACATCCTTTACCCTGCGTATATGCAAATGTCTACTACCTCTTTTCCGAGCACAAGGTTCTGCAAGAGTGGAAATTCTCACTCTGTGTGTGAGGCATATTAACCCCCTTTATTTGCAGATTTCCAAATGAATTTACCCCCTTTCTCCCTCTTGGAAGTGACAGTTGCACATTTTTGACTTACGCCAAATTTTTGAAACAAATCTTCTGATGTTTTAGTTCAGACTATTCGCCTCATCCTTTACTTCTACAGCTTTGCTGTATTTAAGGCCACAGAATAGACATCTAGTTACAAAATTGCATATATTTTTAATGATTCATCTGTTTTATGGTGAGTGGTGAGACTTGGTGTTATTTGTGTCAGAGATGACTTGAAGGCATTGTCAGGACTGCAGGCAGGAGCAGATGGCTTGTGCTACTAACCAAAATGGGAGATTTTTTAGTGCAGGGCAGGTTGAAAGGGAGGTATTAGTATTAATTTGAACATGAATTCTGGAAATGATAGAAACAGCATTTTCTCCACCCTTAATGGTAAGAAAATGCAGTATTTTTGTTCTGTAGTCTTTCTCAGAACCTTTTTTTTTTTTTTTCCTGTGTTGGCTACTTTTATTGCCTTTTCAGTGAATAAAACACTTCTTTGTTCATGTTCCTTTTTCAGATGGTCATTTTGCAAATATGCTTCATTTTTAACATCATCTTTTCAGTTGAAGCCTTTATCTCCCTCCGCTCTTAATTGCATCTACTCTGTACATCATTTGCTGCGCAGACTCTAGGAAATGAGTTCCCATTTTCCACCTGAGAGGAGGAAGGGTGCGCATGACCAGCAGCAAACATTCTAGAGTGGCTGCTAGCAAGAGACTGCAGAATTTTCAGCTGCCATTTCTGTCCTAGAGGTAATTTAGGTGCCCCGAGGATGGCAGCAGAAGCATGTGATAGTCTGGTTTGGGACAGAGGAATGGCAGCAATTCGTCTTCTTATGTTTGCCAGCTTGTTAAGTGAAACTTGGGGAAGAGAGGTCTCTTGATGCTTGTTTGCTGTTAAGTGGTAAAGCAGAGTTCAGGGCTGCCTCACCAAGCAGAAAGTCCCAGCTCGCTCTCTCTGGAGAAACAATCATTAGAAGAATGAGGGCATACGATCTTGCAGAGAAATGTGTCTGTGTTAATTTGACACAGGCAGTGAGTTTGCCTGAGAACAGACACCAGCCGCTGCAGAAGTTAAGGTTCCCTGTGCATCTTCTCTCTCCCTCTCGAGCCGAGTGGGAAGAAATGAGCAGCCGGAGGAGGAAGGAAGGTGCAGCCTGCCTTGCCCTCCCGCTCAGCTGTCGCTTTGCATACGGCCCCGGTGCTTCCAGCCTCCTCTGGCAGGAACGCAGCCTGCCAAGGCTCCCGCGCGGGGAAGGGGGCACGCGGCGGGACGGAGCGCGCTGCCCGGCCCGGGCTGCAGCCGCTTCCCTCGCCGCTGCCCGGCCATGCGGGCGCGGCGAAGAGCCGGGTAGTGCTCCGGCAGCGGGGGGGTTGTTTGTTTGTTTCCCGCCCCATCCCATTTCTGCCATCGCAAAGAGGAAGAAGCCTTCAGGTCGCGCGGAGAACTGCTCCTCCGGCCGCCCGCCCGCCCGGAGACAAGGGCGCCTTTGACTGCGAGCGGCTCCGCGCGGCTCCCGGTCCCGGCGGTGCGGGCGGTGCGGGCGATGCGGGCAGGGCGCTGAGCGCCGCCAGGCGAGGCG
>VZSG01000407.1:268251-340289 GCA_013398315.1 Nothoprocta pentlandii
GGCCTCGGCGGGCAGCGCGCTTGCCGGAGCGGGCCGAGCCGCGGCACTTGTGAGCCGCTAACCCCGAGCAGCGCGTCCTGCCCGGCTGAGAGCAGCGCTGGCGTAGCTCATCCGCCGGCAATGTAGATCCCCTATAGGTAGCGGTGTTCTCATGTACCGTGATTTTGGGATGTGCTGCGTTTTTCTGTAGAAGCTGGGCTCAGACCTAGGTAAGCTCAGACCTAGGTAAGCCGTAAGTCAGCTTTTAAAACACACATCCCAAAAGGAAAAGCTAGGCATTAATTAACTCGCTGTACTGCCTAGGCTGGGATAAGTGGAAAACATTACTGCTGTCTGTTGTATCTAAGCTTGGGTAGGCAGCTGGTAGAAGAGATCAAAGGACCACCAAGACAAAGGGAAGAAAGCCATAATGCATTGGTTTTTATCTGCTTAAATTATTCCTACATTTTTGCTGGGCTTGCAATTAGCACATAAAGAAGCTTTTACTAGGTGTTCTCTAATGCAGACACAATAGGCTCTCCAAATACCTGGAGGTAAAAACTAGCCAGTGGGATGCCTTTAAATACGAGCAACACTCCTGCAGAAAGAGAAAGATTGGCTCACTTGGAAAAACTCAGTTGACTGAGAGAAGCATATTTGCACATGAAAGGTACAGTATTTCTTGCTGCTCTAATAAACTATTTTCAGTGCATTAAGGACATTTGCAGAGTCAGAACACAACCATCACTTTTTAAATTAGGCTTCAGGTTTTGCAAGATTCTGGTCAGCAGTTAGTCAGTGTGAAGACATTTTTTGCTTTATTACATTATTGCCTTGTGACTGAAAGTAAGAAGGCTGCACTGGTTAATTTGCTGTTATATTATCTCTGATTTTCTAGTTCACGGTTAATGCAGCGCCAGTCTCCAAATAGCTCTTGCTTTGGTCTGTGGTATTTCAACTCTCTGTCTCACCACTTTGCTGACTGAACCAAAAACTTACACTTAAGAACAAAACAGTGGCTTATCAGGAGAGGCCTAATGTTCCCTATGGGCTTGCAGAGATAGAGGCTGAACTTGCAGGATTCCGGCCTACAGAGCACCTGTGATCCCAGGTACCTGTTGCTTAACACATCGTGATGTCCTGAGGGTAGTGACAAAAGGGAGAGGAGACGCTGAAATGGCAATTCACGTAGATACATAGCATCACTTGGAAAGGATCAGAGATCCATTGAGCCAGGTACTGCACAAATTCAGGGAATACAAAATCTATCTTCACATGAAACTGATTTACTTAATAGCTCATAGAGGTGTTCATTAATAAACATGCACACTTTAGTTATATATTTTTTTTTCAATGGAGGAGCTAGAATGTAATGTGGACATTAAAGATGCAAAAGCTTGACTGAAACTAAGAAATGGAAATCAGGTAGAAATAGCAGGTGCAAGGGAAAAGTAAGGACTGGATATCTGAAAGACCACAGGAACTTGAAAAGCCCAAGGTACAACTTAAAAGAGCTGAAGTTCAAGTGGTGGAGCTGCATGTACCAGCTGAAAAGGGTCCCTTTCTCACTACTGCTATTCCTACTTACATAAAGTGGGAAATAAAGGGTGTGATGAGTATAAGAGGACTCAAGTGCCCTGATCAAGCCCTGTACCCTGTGAGTGAGGCCAGGCAATATAGGTGTTTCCATCCTTCATCCCAGTGGAACACTCTTATTCTTCCCTGTAGAATGGAGAGGGGAAACTCCATTGATGTGAGAGCAGTGAGCTGGAACTGTCGAGATTTTCCATTTGTGGTGCTGTGTGTAAGAACTGGAATCTTTATCAGCAGAGGAAATGCTAAGTCCTAAACAAGTGAGAGTGTTCAAGGACAGAACAGGCATTTCAGAACAGCAGTACTGCAAAAAGTAGCCAAAATAATCTTTAGAGAATGGTGGAAATGCTACCTCAAAATATACTATTGCATATACATTCAGTGAGCAGGAATGAGTCTTTTCTCATTCCCACCAGTTCTGCATGTGCGTATTGTGCTTACTTCTAAATTACGGTGATCTTACCTCAAATAGAGTGGACTTGGTCACACTTCTTTTAAAATTAGCATAGAGACTCGTTATCTTCAGTGTGAATCTGACAGGATCTGAGCAGAACCTATTTTTTATCTCCTAAGACAGTGACAGTTTTCAAGCCATAGTCAAGAATTGCTTACATGATTTTTAAAAATGACAGCAAAGCACAATGACATGTTTTGACCTTTGGCATTTGATCAGCAATTGTGAGATTAAGTTAATTTTTATTCAAGCAGTAAAACTTGTCTTTTGCTTACCTGTGTACCCTTGTACCACTGTAAGAGATTAAATTAAATGGTTAAGTGTTAAAAACAAGTGTTGGTTTCTTAAACTTCCTTTTGTATTTGGTGATCTCTTCATGTGAAGGAAGCGTCCTTAAGGGACCTGTTTTTAATTTCATGACTGACATTCTTCTAAGCATTACAAGGTAACAAACTTTGGGTTTGTAAGCCTCAAAACTCGCACAGGAAATCTCTTTGTTATTGTGTAGTTGAGTCCTCAGTGAATTTTCCTTTTCCTTTTCAGACTCTAGGTTATGGGCAAGTCAGAAAGCCAGATGGATATAACTGAAATGAATACTCCAAAACCAAAGAAAAAAATGCGGTGGAGTGCCCTGGAAATAGGGCTAGCTGTTGTCGTGGTTCTGCTGACTATTGTAGCTATCACCATGATAGTTCTGTATGCAACGTATGACGGTGGGTAAATTTGAACTTGAATGAATAAATGCATTTGAATCTGAAAGTATCTTAAGAACAGCACAAATATGCTTTAACAAAAATTCATTTGTTTGATGAAAAGATAATTATTTGCAGTATCTTAAAAGATTTTTTTAAAAAGACAGTATTATGTGTGGCATATATGGCTGTATATAACTATATACATATATAGTATGGTGTATATATATATAGCTACTTTGAGCTAATAAAAAGTGTGAAATTATCTGAAAATTACCTGATAATAAATTGCTGTACCTTATTTATTTTATAAAATTAGATGATAATAGCTGCTCCATCATAATCGCATTTCATATGGCTATAAATATATATCACTAGACAGTATGACACAGCTATCTGAAATGTAAAACTGCATGCACACTTATTGCTGGAGATTGACAGAAGACTGCTTTTTCCCAAATGGGATTCTATAAATTCCTTTTTTTTTTTCATGAAAGGTTTCAGTAAACAAAGTATCTGTTTTTTTCTGACTTACCAATACTTCTGCTTGCAATTAGAGCTTCAGCAAGCAAAGCTGTACCACACCCTTCTGAAGAAAGACAAACTGCAGTATGTCCTTCATATTCCTATCTATATCAGAAAATCCTGTTTTTTCCTATCCCTTTTCAGGATAATGAGGTAAAGACTCTTAGAGCATGTAGTCTTACTAATGGATTTTCTGATTCAGTAACCATACCGAAATGCCTGAAACTAATTAGTTTCAGGCAGAAATACTTCAGTAATATTTGCAAAATGCAATACAGGGAAGCTGATAATTTTCATTTTGGATCAAACTAGACTGTTTACATTGGGAATGAAATGCTTCACTTCATTTTAAAGTCCTTAATATATTTGTTTAAGCTTTCTATTGTGGTCTCGTTCAATTATGGAATGGGAAAATGCCATTATGAAATGAAAAGTTAAAAATGTTATATTTTTAAATTCTCAAAACATTTTCATGTTCCTGGACCCTGTATTTTGTTTAGAAGACTTCCAAGTGAACATCTCAGAATAATATAATTCCTCCAAAATCTTCATTGTAGTAAGTTCATAAATTCAAACTGAATTTACTTCAGTACACATGAATGTTTTTTCTTCATATTTCTTATTTTTCATAAAAATAATATTTTGCTGAGCTCTAAGTCAGATGATAAAGGTTCTCCTGCAATGACTACTAAAACTCCACATGATGGTAGTCACCCAGCACTGAAGGACCCTAAAATGATAAAGATGAGGGTGTTTTTAGAGTCTATAAACATACACTTACTGAACGTAAGAAATGCTTTTTTTTATTTCTTTACCTTAAGTGGAATTCTGATTGTGTTATTGACTATAAAATTTAATGTAGTGAATGTAGTGCATTTATTACATTGACTTTCAGTAGAAATTAAGAGTAGAAATTTGTCTCTTTTTAGATGGGATCTGCAAGACATCAGACTGTATAAAATCAGGTAAGAACAAAAATCTGTGCCTTCTAAATGGATATACTTTTAAAAATATTTATTACCACCATGTAAAGCTAACTGAAAAGAAATGTGGCAAATAAAGATGTGAGATATGCTAACTGAAACAATTTTCTTAACATACTTCTACAAATGTAAAATCTTGCAGCATGATGTTATCAGTTCTAGCAAAGTCATCAGGGTTAGGCAAGTTATAGGGCAGATGTGCCAAGTAAGGCCACTAGCTGCAGAAAATGGTTTAACTGAATTAGATAGTGACTCTTCCTCCTCTGAGTCAGAGTTCAAGTGGAGCCATGGCATGATGCTGAGCGGCTCCCTCACTGGAGAAGGTAAGGCGTAAAGGGAAAGTCTTGTTCACTGATAGCCATTAAAGGTGCCTTGCCTCTGTATGTATGCAGAATTAATGTCCATGAAAAGAAATCCAGATTTCACAGTCTGCCAAGCTAACTTAATACTTAAATAATAATTGCGTAAAAATTTTCTTATTTATATCCTAGTCTCCACTGTACTAGAAAGCAACTAAAATGACACAAGGAAATGCAAAACTCCATATTACACATTCCTTTCCCTTCACCTACAGTTCTCGTGTTTTCTGTTTTCATCTTCTGAAACAATTAATTCTGGTCTCCCTTTTTTTTTTGCCTAATCTACTTGGAAATTTCCCCATTCTTTTTGCAATGCTTCCTATTGGAATCATTGACTAGATGTACCCCAGTGCAGCCCGTTGTCTCAGTAACTGGACGTTGCTATGTGCATAATCCAGCATCTCTTGGGAGTTCCTACAGGTGGCAATCACTGTGTCTTAGTGCTTATGTAGTGACTATGGCTTATGCTGCCACTGGAAAGCTCATACCGTAGTTTGAAAAGTGATCAGATTAGATCCCTAATTTGATTACAACTTTTTCAATCTACAAGGTGCCCATTTTCAATTTAATACTTTACAACTTTTTACAACCTCTCAATCAACAGTTCTGAAAACCTGTTTAAAAGAAGCTCAGCTAGACTCTCCAGGTAATGATTAATGAACTGAAAATGATTTGGAGGAATAATGCGTAATGTAAACTGAAAACTAGTAAGATGTGAACGAATTAGGTTGAACCGTTTCATTCTTTCATGTTTCCATTCAAAGGTTAAACAGCATGCAAAGATTTAAGAGGATGAGTAAAAATATTGATTGCTAGATTCTCAATGCAGCAGTAAACTTGTGAAAGGATTGCAGTAAGGACATTGATGGTGAAAAATAACAAATTTACAAAGATGTGTAACAGGATGAAGAGAGAACATTTTCTAAAAAAGGAATATAAATTGCCTCAGTTCAGCAGAGATAGTGACAAAACACAAAATGAGAAAAAAGGGTAGCTAGACTAAAACTTTCTGAAATTGGAAAGATACTGTGTTGTTTTAATACCATAGTCTGTTTTCATTTTTTATGAAACCCGTCTATATTTTATCCACACATTTATTATCTGCCTTGTATTCTATGAATTATCTTGTCTGAACTTTGAAAGATTACATCTTACAGAGAGGGTGATAGCTCTGCCTCAAAACATATAAAATGAAAGCCCAGCACTGTAAATATGTTTTGTGGAAGTGTTTCGTAGTGACAGGAAAGTGAGACAACTGACCTAACAGAGTCTTTCTGTAATCCATGCTCTATTGTCCCTGTAAAGGAGATGCAACCTGACCCACTGCAGCCAGTAGAACTATTCTTGTGAGCAAATCTTTCTACATAGGCAAGGACTGCACATTCTTGTTTGGAACAAATAAAATTTCCGACAGGGAAAAAGATAGCTTTTGCATTTTCCTGGGTATTAGTCTTTGGTGTTTGCATACCACACTACAAACATTTTGGTAAGTTTGTCTGATTGGCTTGTCTGATTAGCTTGTTAGTTTGGCTGATTAGGCTTTGCCTAAATAACTTTTTGCTATTGGATTATACCTCAAAACAGATGCAAAAACAATATTGTCAAATTGGAGCACCTACTTCTGACTGTAGTATAATCTGTACAGTTAGTATGTATTTCTCCTTAGCAAAGGTCAGCTGTCAGAAGCAGCTAAAAGTCTGTGTGGCCTCTCAGCCTGCTGTAGCACTAATGTGTTTGTTTTGCTGCAACAAAGGAGGCAGTTACAATCAGGGAGCAACCCCAGGAAGCTCAGATGTGCCAGCTGTTACAGAACTAATTCAGTTCCATGTGCTGCATCTGACTGCAAATGTTTTAGAATGGATAGCTCCAAGCAAAGTTGAGAATTGACCAGTCTGAATTTCAAATTGCTAAAATATTTGTGAACTGACTCAGAAATTCCTTGCCATACCATATTAAAATGGATTTAAGATAGAAATTGCTATGACAGTGCCGGGCTTCCTCCGCACTTACATGGCCACTAAGCAAAATGTGATTGTTAGATTCTGTTAAATGAGAGGCAACTGTCAGTAAGACTTATCACCTAAAGCACTTGTTTGATTAGATGGTCGTTGGTGTGAGAGGGTTCTCGGCTCCAGAAACAGCCTTGCAGATCAGGGGTCCAGGATGGTTAGCCATCCTGGTTAGCAGATGCTCCAGCCGTTCCGTGCACGAATAATTTTGCAATATAGTTCCATGAATTTGTCAGAGTGACATAATTTAATAAAAAATGAGCTTTAGTATTAAAAAAAAGTTCTTAAACCCAAGAAATAACCTGTATTTTTGGTACTAAACAGTATTCTTGGCTATAATGAGTCCGAAAGTTTAATATTGCTTCAAAGCAAGATTTCGTAACAGTTCCATGTTTATATTGGAACTTTTCTTCAGATAACGTAGGATATAATATAGGCAAAATTATATAGCTAGAAAGCTGGAAATATCAAGTCTGGAAATATATTGAGGTCTTTCAAGAAATATAATTAGTGGTAGACATTACGTGAAATGGCAATGCCTTGAACCAAACATGAACAATAGAACAGCTTTTGCAATGAATTTCAGAAATTTGCAATAGCCAGGAGGCACTGAGAATATTAAACATACCGAGAGTTTGTTTTGTAGTACATTTAAGAGAGGAGCATTTAGGAAATGACCAGTCAAAAAGATAGTTAGGATGTGATTGGGTGTACATAAGGTAACTGCATGAAAATGTTACCAGTGTTTGTGAAATCTGTGCTGCAATATAGAAAGACACTGTAATTTGTACATTTAGGCATTTTTGGAATACACTGACACACTTCAAATTTTTTTAAACCTGGATAGGACAAGCTGATGGGATTAGGGAATTTCATAACAATTTCCACTAGGTAAGCACATTTTTTTCCTCACATACTCTCCCCAGGTCACTGGTTGTTGTATCAGCTTAATTACTTTATTCATAAGCTATTAAAAGCAACAGCTAGGGGTTATGATTACTACAATAAAATTAATCATTAGAAGTAATTGTAACAAGGCTTTGCATTCTTCAGTAGTAGCTAGAAAACTGAATAAACAATTGAGAAAAGGAACTAACATCCAAACATGTTCATCAAACAATAAGGAGGACTAATGAAAATCATACCATGCATTATCTGCATTTGTATAGGTATGTATCACCTAGAGATTATAATTAATATAACAATATATTCATCAGTCCTACACTGATTATTTCCAGACCAAAAATATTTCACTATAAACAGCCATGAACTGTATAGCATGAAGATTCTTTGGGCACAGGTATCAGCTCATTAATAAATTAGAGCATGTTCAGGATTCTGCACAGCTTGTCTGGGCCTGTTGACTTCAAAGGGGTGATTCATGTGCTTGACAGCAAGCTGTGAGCTCCAGGGCTTGGCTGATAACAAAATCACATTTCACTGATTTTTAATATGCCCATGCAATCAGCCAGGTAATGGCTGGCTGTCCCAAGAGAAAAACTTGTAGTCCACATGTGCAAATTACACTCTTGAGGAGAATGCCAAATATATGTGTTCTGCAGACCCAAATAAAAGACTACAGTTTCCATAATTGAGCTCTGATATGTTCACAGTACTTAAAGTTTTGATTAATATTTGATTAGCATATATTCTAGTTAATATTGGCTAATCTGGGCTTTAAAACAGAAAGGTTATGATAATTACGTTCGTATCATGGTAGTAAGCAAGAAAAGTTTCACAGATGCTGACTACAAATAAAGCAATCTAATTACAAGGTTAAAGCCAAGTTTGATGATACATAGGTTGTTAATAATTTGCCAGATGCGCACGTGATGTGGATTTTTTCCTGTTTTCCTGTAAAAGTGACAGTGGGTAAAAACCATCTTTTCATGGCATTGGAAGATTCTTCCGTGCTCTCCTTGCCTGCTGACGGAGCTGGCACACCACGTTGAGCAGGACAGCAGGCTGTTAGTGTCATTGTTGGACCGACACATGCCAAAATAATCCGAGGGCAGCACTGCCCTTCCAGTGAGGTTCCAGCCTAGCAGAGGGACTCGTAGGTACACACCGAAACCCAAACCACCTGTATTACAGCGAACAGCTGGAGCTAGGACAGGAATAAAATGAGGTGAAAGCCTTAATTTCCCTTAAATGAAATGGGACAAACTAGACAAGATCAAGATAGCAGAGTTTACAGAATCACAGAATGGTTGGGGTTGGGAAGCAGCTGTGGAGATACCTAGTCCAACTGCCCGGCTCAGGCAGGGTCACCTAGAGCAGGTTGTTTAGGGCTGTGTCAACCTGTGTCGGTGCTTGAGTGAAAAAAAAGTAGAAGAGCAAAACCAGAGTAGGAAAAAAAAAAAAAAAAAAAAAAAAAAAAAAAAAAAAAAAAAAAGGAGGGAAAAAAAAAGGTCTTACTTTTAAATTTTACTTTTGTGGTTTTTTTTTTTTTTTGGTATTTCAGTTTGTGCTCATTGCCTCTTGTCTGAGTGTACAGGCAGCAAGGAAACCCCTTGCTCTAACAAGCATGAGCGTAGGGCTGTGTGCTTAGGTTTCTCAAGAACTGGTAAAAAACAAGTGACATACTTGGTGAAAACATGATTGAATTCCACAGTTTCTGGCTGTTGGCATGAACCTGTATCCTCCCAAACTGAAGTCAATCTGCCATTTACTTCAGAAAGAAGAGAATCAGGTGGTAGACATTTTACCTATTTCCATGGTATTTTTTTATGATGTTTCTTAGGCAGTCCACATTTGAAAATGTGTTATGTTCATGTTTTTTCCATCTTCCAAGCACTGGAACATTGTAAAACGATCTGATGTTGGCCTCAAATAAAACTTTCCTAAGCAAACAAAAGATTCCAAGAAAAACAGAAAATAAAAAGCAAGTAAACATAAATACCATAGCCTGCCTACACCTCTCGTTTCCACCAGCGCAGCAGACATGGAAAATATTGAAAGTAGTGGGGAAGTAACTATAAATATTTGACTCACCCATGTGGGAGGAATGAACACTTGTAATCACAAGTCTCACCATTTGCTAAAAATAATGTTTGAAAAGGGGGAAGGATGCTCAGCGTTCTGGGAAATTCAGACATATCACTCGCTTTTGCTTGGCTCTTGGCATCTCGCCCTTTCTTGACAGACTTAGTGCTAGCTTGCTAGTGAAGAAAAGCTAAGAAGAAATAGTGGTTTAAGAATAGCAAAAGAAAAAAAAAGAAAAAGAAAAAAAGAAAAAGAAAAGGGTCAGAAGGTTTAATAACAGCAGCTGGGAAACTGTCATCAAGAAAAGGTTTCGGCTGAGAATCCTATGACAGGATTAGTCAATGACTAGGAGGTCTCTGACCAGTCACTGTAATAGAGTCATTAGGGATTCCAAGAGGCGGTGCCATTCTAGGAGAAAATGTGGAATAGATCCAGAAAATGGGATGTATAAGACCTAGTAACTGCTGTAAATATTAGTGAGAGGATACAGATAATGTGCAATTAAAATGAGTCAGGAAAACGTAGGAAAGCCTTCTGACATTCCTTTTCATTCCTTCTGATCTGGGCCCTAGGAGTGTTTCACAATGTATTTCACAACATATTTCACAAAGTGAAATAGGTTGGATAAGAGGTATATCCATGGAAAACAAAACATATGCAAAGAATAATGCAGCCTTTTCATTGTTTGTTGCTATTTTTTTCTCCTTAGAGGACTGCAGTATGTGAAATTATGTTGTGCTCTTTTATTGAGTCTGTTGTAACAAGGTGTGGTGAGGACTTTACATGTGCAAACACTTAAATATCCCACTTTCCAGGAGTTTCTAATAGTTACATTTTACTTAAAAAACTAGTTACCTAGTTACATTACAGTCAGTTTACCCATCAGTAAACACAAGGCAACAGAAGAATATAAAAGTTGCTGGAAGTAAAATAATTTTTTTGTGTTCACCGAGAAGTACTTTGCTCAGCCTAGAATTTCAAAGTAGACTTAAAAGTATTCTAAGGTAAAGGAAGTATATTTATTTCTTGCCTGCTCAGAGAAAAATGTATTTATTTCTTTTAAAGATTCTTCATGTATTGATTTGTTTCGTATTACAGCAGCCCGAATTATTGAGAACATGGACACCACTGCAGAGCCTTGTAAAGATTTTTACCAATATGCCTGTGGAGGATGGCTAAAGAGGAATGTCATTCCAGAAACCAGCTCCCGTTATAGTAACTTTGACATTTTAAGAGATGAACTAGAAGTTGTTTTAAAAGGTCAGTGGGGTTTACGTTTGTGGACTATATAAAGTTTCTTCTTTGGCTTACATGTAATCCTTACTAGATGTGCTATCTAGCAAAGCTTAAAGTATTACTGAATACAGCTTCATGTTCTGTTCAGGCTAAATTCACCACAAACTGTTTTCTTGGAGAATGCTTTGGAAGGTATGCCCTTGCTAGGCTGTTTCTGATGCCTCATCCTCATGTGCTCACCTGCACACTGTAACAGCTGAAATCCACATTACCCTCACAAACTAACCCTAGCAGCCACACCAGGTGAAGGAGAGAGAGATCTGCCTGTGTTCAGGCAGCTGAAATGCTGCAAGTTGCTCTGTCTCCTCTGTGTCTCGTATATCTCTACCCCATCAGCTACATGCCATACTGCAGGCGTGCAGTTTTCTATCTAAGCACATTATCGACTTACAAATCTTAATTTTTCTACAAAATATATTAAAGTCAAATTATGAATACTTACGTTTTCCGATAAAAATAACACGAAAGATGTTCCTGAGTTTATATTCATGAAGCCATCTTGAAGTCGTTCCCACCAGAGTGAACACCTTTGCTCTGTATGAACACCTTTGCTCTGTATAGCTTCTGGTTTTGCCTGGTTTACAGTTCAGGGATGTCAATGTGTTCCTTAGGATTCAGTTTCTGTGGAACAGATAAGTTTGAAGGGGCTGCGTGCAAGGGAGGGGAGCACTGATCCTCCTTCGATCCTTAGGCTGGTATCCTGTCTGTTGTTCCCAATATCTTCCCAATATAGATCAGATATTAGAATATATGTTTGTCTGTGTGTTTCAGATGTTCTGGACAAACCAAACAGTAGTGATATAACGGCAGTGCAGAAGGCAAAAACTCTATACAGATCGTGTATAAATGAAAGTAAGTTCCTCCTAAATTTACTGTATATGGGGTATGCAAATACCATATGAAGATTCACATCCTCCACAGCCAGCAGTATATATATCCTCCTGGTTTCTATGTCAATTCCAGTAAGACGGAGAAGAAATTCTTACCCTCTGTCTTGAAAATTAAAATATGCCAGTTTTAAAGAGCTAAATGTCAGTCAGTACTTAATTTGGTATTTATGTAAAATCATATTACTTGGATCATCTTTTGTAGAAATCATGAAGAAGGAGTTAGAAAACAGCTGGAATACCAAGCTCCTGGAAAGACAATGACACAAGAGTTAATTTATTCCAACTATTTGAGCCAGATGCTGCCATTAGAAAGAGGGGCAGTAAAACAGTTGGCAGTGCTATCTAGATCACTTATTTTTATAGTTTCCATTAAGTAGTTAGTACTTCTCAAAGCAGTTATTTCAAGCTTTCTGCTGAGTCAAAATACAATAGTTCTTCAATGTTATTGTCCCAAGGATTTGTATAGTTTGCAGTTATTACTGAAACAGATTTTAAAAACTAGGTGTTAAAGTTTAATCATGCAAGGAGCATGATCCTACTGTGATGATAGTGAAAATAGATTTCTCAGCTTTAGTATTTTGAACTCATTATTAAAATACTGTTTGTGTTCTTTAGAATGTCCTAGTAACTCTTTTCTTTTCCAAAAGCTGCCATTGATAGCAGAGGTGGAATGCCTTTAATCAGTTTACTATCAGATGTATCTGACTGGCCTGTAGCAACAGATAACTGGGACACTTCCTATGGTAAGTTAACTTGCATTTATTTGTTTTTCAGTTAAAATTTCTAGATTACTGTGTTTTCATTGTTTACCAAAAATAGAGATTGAGTACATCTTTCATTCGTCTAGGTGTCACATGGACAGCTGAGACAGCTATTGCACAGCTGAATGCTGTATATGGGAAAAAGGTCCTTATTAATTTTTTTGTTGGCACAGATGATAAAAATTCCACGGCACATATCATTCATGTAAGTCTCCCTGGGTGACATAGCCTTGTTGCTCCTAAAAGTGCAGCAGAATAACTAGAATCACAAATATGAACGGTAACCAGGAGGAAAATCAGTGAGTTTTACTCGTTGGCCACTAGTAGATGATTTTGTGAATCTCTGTAGTCCTTAAACTTAATTACGAGTTTTGCAGCATACTGTCCACCCTCAGGATAACCATCTTTATTCCTGGCACTCATATATTGTTGTTCTCAGTAAGGTTAGAAGAAGAAAGACATACAGACACAACATATGTGTTCACTGGACAGGAAATGGATATGATCTACTTAGATGTGCAGGAAAGGAAATAAATATGAAGGTGATTCTCATACACCAGGAAGAAAGCTCTACTACAGATAAGGGCTATAGTCCAAATGGCCAAGAGCCCCCAAAGAAAGGTGTTTTTCAAGGTGTTCAAATGCCAAGTTGCTAATGGGAGTGGCAGTCATCTGGCACAGATATGAAAGTGTCTGAGGACATTTGTGTAAGGAGCATGTCTAGAATGCTCTATCTAATGGAGAACATGATGGAGAATCCCAAAGAAGACAGTATCTCTCAGGCAGGTGGTAGATAGATCCTTCACTGCTTTGCATGTTCTGAGTATCAAAGATTCAATAACTGCCTTCTTTGCAGACTGTTTTGTGTTCTGTACATCCAGTATTTTAGCATGGTTTTACACAGCATGCATGGTTTAGCAACAAAAGAAAAGACTCAAAAGAAATAAATATAAGGAGAGTAAAAAGAATTAAAGGAGAGCAAGAGGATGGAAGAAAAATTCCCCTTTGGCCAGCCAGCTGTGAGCAAAAGATAACCTTGCAAGAGTGAAGCATCACTGACCCACAGTTGATAAAAGAATAGTACAATGCCAGGCCATTTGATGTCTAAGCATATTTTAATTCCTATTTGAATTTATAGATCGATCAACCTGGGCTTGGCCTCCCTTCTCGTGACTACTATGAATGCACTGGTGCATACAAAGAGGTAAGATGGAGCTGACAGATCACTAACTACATTTTAAAGGCTTTTATCTGTATTTTCAAGGCAGGCAACTTCCTCTGGAGATAGAATATGCAAAGATGTCACTCAGAGGATTAGTCCTTCCCCAAAGAGACTCTAATACTGCCATTGGGAAAAAATTGCTGGGAGAATTGGGGGAAATGGGAATAGGGACATTAGTAAGAATAACAAACATTGAAACAAGATCTATAGGTGAGAAGAAAATGTGTCACAGACAGGAGACAGAAGCTGTAACGGGGGGTAAGTGTGCAAAAAGGCAAGAGATTAGGAACTGAAAAAGAAATTAAGAGGATACAGAGGGATGAGATTATGGACAAGCAGAAATAAATGAGCAAAGAATGGAAGCAGAGTGGACCAAGCGTCCTGAAAACAAGGCATTCTAATATCGTGCCATGGATTTCAGAGACTTTGATCTTCCTGGCTGCGCTGGGAGCCAGCTGTTCTGTCCAGGCTCCCGTTACTAATATGTACCAGTTGTCTCTGCGCTGGATGCCTCACTGTGCGTCACAGATCCCAACCTGTTTCTGTTCCCTCCTCATCGCTCTGCTTCCCTTTCCCCTTTCATTCCCCTTCATAGTCTCTTGCAATCACTGAACATAGATATGGAAGAAAAGGAGTGGCTTTTCAACAGAGTTCCTATAAGATTCTGTGGGTCAGACAAGGAACAACTGCATGAAACGCCAAAGAGGACTTTTTAAGTTGTTTGGAGATGAAGAGGACACAATTTAGCTTTGTGAGACAGCTTCAGCCAGACTTCTTGGCTGAATCAGGCAATACCTTGTTACTGTCAAAGGCAAAAATATTTATTAAAGTAGATAAATTATGATGCTAATGGATCACTACTGTTTTGTCAGTAGAAAGATGCCATTTCTCGACTGTGATCTGTGTTGCATCAATTGTAGGTGGTGAGGATGTCAGTGGTGTCCAGGCACCATGCATTTATTGCTGCTTTGATACCGTATGTATCACCAGAGAGAACTGACAACTAAATTTTATTTACTTGCTAGAGATAACTTATGAAGCAGGAAGACACAATCCGATCATCCTGGGAAATGCATAGTCTTAAAAGGGAAAAAATGCAAAGAGAACCGTTCAGAACCAAAGATCACCCTTCTCTGCATGATAGGTCTGAAAAGATCACAGTCCTCTAAAGTCAATTTCTAAATTGCGAGAGTTAAAGTATATGATGGCATATAAACCACTTCAGATACCTGTAATTTCATATGCATTTCTTTATGTTATGCATTATTCATACATATTTTCAGTGATCTTTTAGCACTGACATGGTATAGCCCTCATTGCTGGTCATGGATACGCTTTAAGTCCTTGAGTGTTAAAGTCAGGTGCTAGCTGAAACTATCCTCACTTAGCCAGTTTATTACTTTGTAATTAGATGCAGAAGTGATAAAAAATGCATACAGAATATACTGGTTTTGTAGCTCTTTGGCTGACATGCTAACAGTTAATGCTATAATTCAACTCATTAAATTTTATTCTAGATCATATGCTAGCAACAACAATCATTTACAAATTAACTGTTCATTAATTTATTATTATTTGTTATAACAACCTGTAGGAGTCTGCTCATATATTATGATTCCCTCCCCTCCTACTGCAATCTCTATCACACAAAAAGTATCATGCTCCCATCTTCTAACCTACCAGAAAGTACATTATGCTGCTTTCTACTGCTGGAAAGTAGAGAAGAAAGTATTTTAAAAACCAAAGGTTGGTCACTGGAAGGCACATTCATGCAGTTCTTGCAAGCATGAATACTTGGAGAAAGAGCCATTCCCCCCTTCAGCCCTTGCACTCTGATAGCAGCCTTTCTTGGCTCTCTTTCCTGCTGTGTCATTCTACTCTTTGAGCTGCGTGTGGCAAACAAGATAGCTGCCTCCTGTACTTTAATCTCTGCCTTTGTCAGGACTTCTCACCACAAAGCTGCAAATGGAATCTGTGAAAAAAGAGGTTTTTAAAAATCATTTTCACTTACAAGTAATATCATGTGTGAGTTCATGCAGGAGTTGTTCTGACATCTAAGTTCCAATTAAAATATGCAAAATGATTTATAGAGTCCATCTATACAGTCAGAATAGTCAGAGTTACATATGAATGTCAGAATGACATCCGTAAGTCAGAATTAACTGACTTTAATGACCATGTAATGGTGTTCACATTAGGCCAAATAAGATCATTGACAGTACGTGAGGATCTCTGTTGACTTACTGTTTTTCAGTCATGTCTCTATTGAATGTTTAAAAATTGTTTACTGATTTCAGTGCTTCAAATGGTATTTGCAGTCCTGGTAGGCACTCTCTTTTGTGGCTCCTTGGTGTGGTGGTCGGGGGTCCCTAGCCTTTCCTCTCTGATAAAATAGCCTGTGTGGATTCAAAATAGCCGTGAGCGCTGTCCTTGGAGGAGCCGGGTGATGCATGCATCCTTTAATCATTAATTCTTTTGCTGTAATTGTTTCAATAGATTAAGCTATTTTGCATAAAATCTAATAAGCGTATTTATTTGCATTTAAAAGGCAAAATAGTGAAAACCATTTCTGTTGGAGATAGACTGTGGGTTATCCAAGGCATTGCAACAATATTAACTTCTTTAAAATATATTGAGGGATCTGTGGCACAGCAAGAGATCTCTCAATACTTTACAGTGTAACATTTAAAAGAACACACTTCTATATTCCTATCCTTGGTAAATTCAGATATATTAAATGCAATATATACAATCCTACCTACAGTATATTTAGGTATGCTAAGACACGACCCGGCAAAATGATTGGCAAGCGTGCCGGGGCAGTAGAGGAGCTGCACGGCTTCTGGGAGTTAATTTTCCCACAATTCCATCAGCGTTTCTCCTGGTTTTATGTTTCTGGGAACACTGCTCTTTGGAAGCAGTATTTTTGGAAGTTACAATTAAATTGAGCTAGCAAAACATGGGTGGTAGTTTAAATATGGATGTCCAAATGTCTCATTTTAAATAATGAAAACAGTGTAGTGGTTGACAAGAGTTTAGCTTTGAGCAGTACTATAAAACATACAGCCATTTTCCATGGGAGAATTTTCAAAGTTAATTTCCTTTTTTGACAAAACTGTTTCAGAATAAATTACTAGAAATCTAAGAAAGGGGTGAAGAATAGCAGTGCACAAAAAGGACTATGGAATCTTGAAGTAATCAAGGTCCACCCTACTTTGAAGAGTTTTGTCCTTAAGTTATGTATGTTCTTTCTTGCAGGCATGTTCTGCCTATGTGGATTTCATGATTGCTGTAGCTAAACTAATTCTCCAAGAAAGAAATATTCCTATTAATGAGAGCAAAGTTTCTGAAGAAATGAAAAGAGTTATGGACCTGGAGAAGGAGATTGCCAATGTAAGAAAAGCATTTTAATCCTTAATTAACTGACTTTCTTCTCAATACCTAAGAAAGCTAGTTGTAAACTGATTTAAGTTACTTGCTAATATGATTTTGTGGGGCCAGTGCTGATCAAAAATGTGTGAAGCCTGATGCACCTAGAAAGGACACATGTAACAACAGATGTCTCCAAATGAACAAGGGAAAATATTTGTTAGCTGTCTTCCAAATGGCAAAATGCGTTATCCTGTCCTGTGCACTCCGATCCTTTTAGTGGAAAAAGGAGAGCAAGAGAAAGACAAACTTGGTTCTGTGCACTCTGCTTTGGAATATGTTCTGGAAGACACATTGAGGGCCTCTTTTCTCTTTGTCCTTTCCTCCGCTTCCACAGCTTTGGTCACCAGAACAGGAGATTCCCAACCCTTGGCCTGCCGTACAGCACAAAGTAATCTTTGTCCCACACGAGCTGTTCCACGCTGCTGGTTGTTCCAAGTGCATTTTTAATCAAACACTGTTCTCCAAGAAAGTATGCCTTGGATAAATAGCTAGCATTTAAAAATGCAGAGAAAAGCAAATAGAAATTCAAGCATTTAAACATTTCACAAGCACCTGCCTGGGGTTATGTATCACTCTAAAACAAGTCATATACAAATATTTTAGCTTCAGTTATTTTTTAAGCTACACTGTCAGTAATGGCATGTGTTTGGTAGAGGGAGACTTTTCCCCATTTATATGAGTTAGAGCCATTTGGTTCTAATGAGCATCTTTACATTTTTCTGACAAATAAAATACACCTGTAGACCTAAATTTAAAAAAAAATGTAAATAAAAAAAGGAAAAAAGGAAAAAAGGAAAATAAAGAGAAAAAATATGTAATGCACAATGGATTAGAAAGCACAGTAGAAAAGAGGGAGTGAAAGAGAAGTCTGTGTTTAAAAATGATAGAGGAAAAAAGACAGAATGAGAGGGAGATTTTGCATTTCCCTGCACAGATGGAACGGGTGAAATCTTCTCTTCTTGCTCTTGAAAAGTCAGTTGGAGGATCCTGCCAGGCAGGACAGGCAGGATTGCTGTTGATGCTTTAACACAAAACAGATCCATAAGTTCTGTATTATTATCAGAAATTTAGTTCATTTAACCTATCTTTTTATTTGCTTGTCTATAAAATGCTGTCCAGGTATATGAGCAAGAAACTTCACAGTTATGTGAACATCACCTACTAATGTACCCAGCTAGAAATATTTCTTTTTACTTTGACTTACCAAAATTGTTGTGAACTGCCTGAATGTACATAGTAATTTCCTATTTTGGTAGGCAACAACAAAAGCTGAAGATAGAAACGATCCAATTCTGCTGTACAATAAAATGACACTGGCACAACTCCAAAGCAACTTCTCAGTGGAAATTAATCATGAGGTGAGTGATCAGTAATCTGATATTTTAAGGTGATGAGATTAAACTATGGGATCTGACAAATGGGTATATTTTTAAGACTTTTTTTTCTTATATTTGAAAATAAACAAGATTCCCAAAGCAAACAGTGTATTTTACCTGAATACTGTGCTTCTGTACCATTTGTCCTCACTCCTAGGCAAATCTTGCCTCTCTGCTTCAATATAAAGAGATGTAAAAGGAGAAAGGAAAAAAAGAATTGTGAGTTTGACCTTCCATAGTGGTAGGTCAGGAGACCCAGTGGGCCCAGGATGAAGTTGAGACTCCAACCAGCAATTTATTCAAGTATGTTATAGTGTAACAGTGTAGGGCCTCTCTGTTTACCAGAACTGCAGATTTAGAACAAAGTCCTGTTTTTCCGGCATTCCGGGTGCAGGACAGGCTCCCTCAGCAAGCAGAGGCGGCCCATGAAACAAGAAAATTCTCCCTTCCCTCCCACTTGCTGTTTCAGCTCTTCATTTGCTCCGACACTAAGGCATGTGCTGTTTGCAGACTATAATCTTTAATTCATGGTACCATAAAGTTCAGCTAAAGAATATCCAGGGATATGATAACATGGGTATGCCTCCTCAGTAAAAGATCACGTCTTGCCAGCCATGGGTATTTTTATCATAAACAAGTTCAGTATCTTGCACACAAGCAGGTGAACTTGTCACCTGGCAGACACCATGCTCAGACTGGCTAGAGTGCATTACTGAGTTTGCTAACTTTTGAGGCCAGTAAGCTACTATGAAATATTACTATCCTTACCAAAGTTTCCTTATTACTAGCATTTTATTGATTTCAAATTCTTAACCTTAAACTTTTTGAAAGCTCCATTCTGCCTAGTTTACACAGTTCCTCATTTTATGATGTACCTTCTCCCATAGATCCTACTTGGGTAATTATCATTACAGTCATAATATCATCATGCACTTAGAGTGCCAGAAAAGAACTAGTTCAACTGGTTCAAACTTAAAAAATGATATTGCCCTGGTTATTTTTAGTTCCTGGAGTACTGCAAATCAGCAATGATCATCTGCTCTAAATGTATCCAAAAAATGCTTAAAAGACACATTGTGGGAGTTGGTAGTGTTGTTCTAATGGTTCTAAGGATAGAACAGCCATTGTTCCTAAACCTAGCTAGAAGATTGCTGTTTCTCTTTCAAACCTGAGGGTTGTATTCCCGAGAGCTTAGCTGCTGTCCCCAGCTCCAAAGGTTTGTCTGATGAAAGGTGTTAACTCTCCTAGCAAAGCTTTCTTCTCAAAAGATTCAGACTTGAAAAATATCAATATTTTTCAAGCTAACAAGCATAACACAAAGTTTTAAAATTAACATTTTTTTTCCTTCAAAGTAAAACTGAAGTGAAAATATGACCCTCCTTTCTTAAATGTGACACCTTCCTTTTCTTAGAAGGAGTACCTTCGTGAGCGGTCATGATGCTGAGAGCTTCTAGAGTTTCGACGCGATCTCTGTTCGTTTTCAGCTTCTTCTCTAAATCGTTTTCCCAGGCACGCTGGGGCCCCCAGAAACTCGCAGATTGTGGCCCCAGATTAGGAAACTGTGGGCCGATGTGAGGTATTAAAAGCAGTGTGTTGTGTGCTGCGAACCAGCCCAGACAGGGCCGTTCACTTCAGAACCGAGTGGAGAAGCTGCGGGAGGAGTATCTAGCACCGCAGGGTCAGCACTCCGAGCTGAGGCATCTGTCCCAGCCAGTGCCATGCAGAGTAGGTAAATAACATTTAAAACTTGCGCAAATACTTAGATTGCCACCAGCTGCAGGTACTAACTTCTTGGGTAGGAGGTTGCTATTAATATTAATTTGGTGCTTTGGGTCGTATGATGGAGGAACAGACGTGTGGCTGTCTCAGCCCAGCCGTTTTCCCATTTCTGGCACAGCTGCATGGGTCAAGTTCTAGTGCTGTCCCGGCTAATAGTGACCACATCCTACACTTCCTAAGAAAACAGAAGCAAGAGAATGATTCTGTGTTCTCCTGTCAGTCCTTTTAACCATTTATTCTCCGAGACACACAGTATTAACCCAAGAATTGTCACAGGGAATTGCTACTCTTAACAGAAAACTGGTTTAAAATTTCAAATTGAGATTGGCCTGTATTAAATACACCTTACTAGCATATACTAGTATATTAGCATAAAGAAACCAGTGGTTTGGGAACAAAATAAAAAATAAAGGGAAAACTATTAGCCTGAGATTTGTCTGCCACAGTGCACTGCACACTGAGTTACTGGCAAATAAGGTTTTTCCAGTGTCTAGTAATATGGCGTGCAGAAGAAGTCTCATTATAAACAGCAGATTTAGTGTAGGTCTTTTAAAGCCTATTGAAATGAATCCCTTTATGCACTTCCATCGACTTCAGAGCAGTTCCTGACCATGTGCTTCAGAATGGATCCTCGTGCACAGTGAGAATGTCTTGCTGCCTCGCAGCCACAGAACCGTAGTGTAATGGAAATCAGGCTATTAGTCACGGTTTGATTTCAAAGTTCTTAGCAAAAAAGGCAAATGAACTTTTGCTTAAAATAACATTTCTGCTCTTCCAGGCTAAAGGAAAGGATTAGAACATGTTTAATTGCTTTACTTTGAAAAAAAAAGCAATATCTGGACCCTTTTTGCTAAACATCTTTGTTTTCATAGGATTTTAGAGCAAGGAAGGCTAAGTTATCCAAGAGCAATTATTATTATTATGATAACACCATTTACAAGTACTGTGTTATTTTTATGATAACACCATTTACAAGTACTATTAGGAAAACTAAAGACATGGCATTTGTTTCATTCAGACATACTCAAACTGGAGAAAAAGTGTCTGAAGTCTGTTTGTTTATGATTAACAGTAACGCATATTGCCTTTCCAGGTATTCAACTGGTCCAAATTCATAAATACTATAATGTCAACTGTACAAATCTATGTTGAGAATACGGAACAAGTGGTTGTTTATGACCCAGAATACCTTTTCAGGTTGAAGTCTATTCTTAATAAATATACTCCCAGGTAGGTATCCTAGGTATTCCTTTTAGTTGCATTTTATTTCCAATATACTCAAAAACCTAAAAGCATTGCCAGCGTTTTCTTTCTCTTTCTCTCCCTTTTTTTTTAACAGAGAAATTCAAAATTACCTGATATGGCGATTCGTAATGGATCTTGTAAACAGTCTAAGCCGAAACTACAAGGATACAAGGAATGATTTTCGTAAGGTGCAGAAATTCATCTCTCTTTTTAAATTATAAAGATGACCTTTATTAACAAAAGATAAATGTTTTATATAGCTTTACTATATTTACTAGGATTTCAGTGTTCCCCTGGAGCAGGATAACCTTCTGTTATATTCCTTGCAAACCATTATCTGGTTTTCTCTGCACTGTCACTGATTTATAAGTTATCACGACAAAACCCATGCACACCTTGTATTAACATCACATAGTTCAAACAAGCTTCTATCCCAACTACGATGCTTTCTGCAAGCTACCAGATGTGTGAGGCTCTGGTAGAAGAAGCTGTACAGCTAAGGAACACATGGGTAGACCTGCTGGGTGGGTGGAAAACATGATCTTACGCCTTAAGCAGAGATTCACTGCGTAATTACAATGGTCCTGTCGGAGCCAGGACTGCAGTTCAGATCCCCACAACAGTGAGAGTTGAGTTCAGTGCATTTCTCTTTAACTTCTTCCATTCCTGAGTTTTAGAGTAATTTTCTTCTCTCTACCTGTCTGACCTTTACTGGATGAGTCTACCTAATTTCCATAAATCCTAAGTGAATTAAATGCATGTATTTAAGGTCAGCTAGGCCACTCTGAAACATGTATATGTCAGGCATCATCATTCTCCTTCACCTTTTGCTGACCCCGATGTCACTGTTCTATCTAACGTTTATATTTCACAGGCACTTTATGGCACAACATCAGAAACTGCTGTTTGGCGTCGTTGTGCAAACTACGTCAATGGCAACATGGAGAATGCAGTGGGACGGTTATACGTAGAAGAAGCCTTTGCTGGAGAGAGTAAACATGTGGTAAAGCTTTCAACACGCTTACCCTGTCTGCCATTCTAGTGGCTAAGTTTTACTGGACAAAGATTTAGTAGAGATTAGTTTCCTACTAAAGTGTAGAAACCCAATCTCATCTCATTCTAATGTCAACACACATGTCTAATTATAGAGGAAAGTCTGTCTTGGAAATGGTTATAAGCTCTCCCACTTGACATTGCTGGAAGCTGTTCATTACTACTTGACTCCAATGCAAAGAGATCAATTAAAAAAAACAACCACTCTCTAAAGACACATTCTTTTCAGAAATTCCTCAGCACAAGAAAATCATTCTATTGTATAGAATAAATGTTGTGGAGTATATTGTAACAGAATTATCATCTAAGTGGGGATTCAACACAATGAAAACCAGTATTACAAAAAACGAATTGTTATATTCAGGCTTTTTGAAGCTTATTTGAGAATCAGATTAGAAACTGCTTTTCAACAATATGTCAGTAAACATGAGTGTCAGCAATCTGCAATGTTGGGATTGGATGTTTTGCATAGACAGGCAATTAGCAAATGGTACTATGAACAGATGTCACTTAAGATTAGAAGAAACCACTAAACATACTGTGGAAGGTTTCTTAAAGCTGGCAAGATAAAAAGATAGGACAGTAAATTTGATTGCCTTTATTTAAAGGAACACAAGATATTTTATATCACCGTAATATTGTAATGTGTAATGATATTTTTCAATTGTTCATTCTTACTAGAACAAACACAGTCATGGTTTGCTCTTTGAGCCCCACAACACGTCCTGCTGACAGGGGGCACAGGGACAGTCAGAACGTGGTTATTTTTGTTTGACTTAAGTCACGGAAAAGAATTGTTTCTAACCTGAAGTTAAACCTCAGTTGCATCCTATCACTCTTTTGCAATCCAAGCTTAAAATATACCATTTTCTTGTTGCTGACATATATTCGGTAATTTGATCAGATGCATAGGAGTGGATGGGTAGCTGACAGAGTTTTTGTACCCTGTGTAGAGCTGCTGTCATTTGCACTGCCTTACTAGCCCATGCCCATGGCCTGTCCTCCCACAAAGCAGCAAAAGCTCTGCTTACCTCCACGGCCAGACCTTGCGTGTGGCCTGTGAACAGCAGGCTCTCAAGCTGCTCTGCTGCAAGGAAAACATAGCTGGAGTATACAAAGCATGTCTTTGGAAAAAGAACTGTAGTATTTTATGTGCATTTGTAACATACTGCTGGTTTTTCCAAGGTTCAAGAAATGATTGCTGATATACGTGAGGTTTTTATAAAAACCTTAGATGAACTTACCTGGATGGATGTAGAAACCAAAAAGAGGGCAGAACAAAAAGTAAGTGAAATCTTTGATTTGAAATACTATGTGTTTCTATAAAAATCAGTATTTCGATTGTTAAATCTTCCTGAAAAAAAAAGAGCAGTCACGTTTTTCACTGCATTTATTGTGATCTAAGTGTCACACTTAAAAATGCATTTATCCATTTATGTGTGTTTATGTAAGTACCTGCAGCTTGCTTCTTGTATCAGAAATTAATTATATGGGAAATGGCTTGTATGAGGCTAAGCAAACAAAACAAGATAAAATCAGATGGAAACTGTCTAAAATGGAAGTATCAGAAGCTTATATACACTCCAGAGGTTCCTTATATTATCCAGTTATCTTTTGGTGGGAAGAGCCTAAATCAGACAACTACTTGTATAAATAATATTATTTATCCACTAACTATATTAAGACATATTTATATGAAAATATCAGAAAGAATTACCATAGAATTATTTACTATTTGCTTTTTTAAAATTTATTTTTATTGCTATGAATCAAAATGAACATTTAGCTATTAAAAAAAAAAAAAGTAAAGTTGGGGTTAAAAAAACCTTGTTTAAGATATAAAAAAATGAAATATTTGAAAGAAATATTTGGAGACATTTGAATGTGCTCATTTACTCCAATGTAAATGTGTAAGCTAGTTAAGAAATTTGGATACAGATACAAACTGAGGTTCTGGAGATTTGAGAATGCACTTTCCCATTAATTACTCAAGTTAAAAAGATTCCACTCATGAATTTTGATTTTATTTTAAATGCTGTGAGATATATCAAATACTTTGGGAGATCGACTGTTTGTTTAAAAAAGGCTTTTTCTACAGTCTTCCATTGTTACAAAGTGAAACACTAAACTTGATAGTGCTTTCGGTGAATAAAGAAATGTTAATAAAAGCTATGCATGGCTAAAGTCCTGGCTTCTCTGCAGTTTCTTCCATATTGCATTCATTATGTAATATATAATCAATTTTAAAATATGATTGGATTTGTTACGGAGATCAAATTATTTTTTTCCTTAGGCAGCAGCAATTAGAGAGAGGATTGGTTATCCAGATGAGATCATGACTGATAACAACAAGCTGAACAGTGAATACCAGGAGGTGAGTAACCACAACCGGTGGCATGATCAGAAATGGGATCTTAAGATAAAAACTGTCATTCTGCCTTCACACCCATGCAGAGTCACGTGCCTCTGTACAATGTAAGTCAATCTTGTACTCACTTGAAGAGATGTAAATAAAAGTGTATTAAAACTCATTCTAGTACAGCTGATCTAATATAGATAGAAGATGATTCATATTTGATAATATTTCATGGAAACATAGTTTCTAGTGGAAGTGGACAAAAATAAAACATAGCAGATCGTGTCCAGTTCAGTACTTCTAAATCAGCACAGACTGATTTAACGCTGGTTAAGTGGATATAAGTACACATAATTTAGTTAATGTGCTTGGTTCTTTTGTGGATTGGAAGCGTCCCCTGATGTGATGTGACAAATTATATAATTTAAACTCAATGATGTTCCATAGCACTGTAAACCAAGTTCTAATCGTGGACCAAAAAATACTTGTAAAACTGCATTGCTTAGATCAGCATGCTCAATAATAAATTTTGCTCTTTCCTCTGCAGCAAAACAGTAACACTGCTACTAAATCTTTCTTCTCTTCTCTTTCTTTTCAGTTGAACTACAAAGAAGACGAATACTTTGAAAACATTATTCAAAACCTGGTATTTAGCCAGAAGAAAAGGTTGAAAAAGCTTAGAGAAAAGGTGGACAAAGAGGAGTAAGTATTTAAAAATACTGCATAAAACTTTTGACCCAGTTTCCACAGTAAGAGCTAGTTGTCTGGGGGGGTAAGAAGTGAAGATTTCACGACCTTTTGCACTTTCTCTTCCTTGAAGAGGAAAGGTAGAAGGGAATTGCTCTTTTCTCCAAGGCTGGATCTACGTTAGTAAGCATTGCAACAAAATAGGAGCAGCTGTTTAGAGCTGAAGAGTTGGTGCCAAAGACTCAGTATCCAAATTTTCCATGTTTCTGGGCACAAGGCAGAAGGTTGAGCAATCTGCAGTAGCTCTAGTCTGGTGCCCTAGCAGTTGGAGTGTCCTTTTTCTGGACAGTGGAAAAAAAACATCTACAACTGTTCAGAGTCCTTCCAGGGTGCCATCTTGCACCTTCAAGCTTTCACCTTTCAGAAGGTGACATATATTTTACATCTTTGGAATGGCCACTATGAAATTCCCCAAAACCACATTGCTCAAGTAGTTTAGCTAGAAATGAAAATCTCTAAGAACAGAGAAAAAAATACTAGAACAAAGGTTGAAGTATCCATACACGTGTCCTCGTGACTCTCTTCCTTTAATCAGTTGAGCGGATCAGGATATACAGTGACTGGAGGATCTTCCTCTCTTTTTTTTATAGACTTCCTGTGCTTTCAGCGGGCTTCTTAAATTGATCAAATACGAAGACCTAAAAGTGATGGTCACTGGTGTCTGCTTTATTGAACAAGTGGCTTGTAGCTAACATCTTTTCACAGCTATAGACATTATTTTTAATAAACAGTTTAATCTATGGATTTTGCAGTTCTGGACTTGCAGATCATTAAATTAAAACTTTGCTGCACCTAACAGCCACTTCATTTCTGCTCTGTTTTAACCCAAAGCTTGGAGTTGGACTTGCTAAGCTGCTTCACATTATTTTAACACAATTCTTATTTTGGTCTTAGAACAAGATATCAGCTAAGAGTAACTATCATAAATTTAATTGCATTCAAATATTACATAAATGAATCTGGAAGTATCAACCACAAATGATTATTTTCTAATAGTCATCATTTGTTCTGTAAACGAATGTTCACCTAATAATGAATCAGAAGCTTCCACACAGTGAAGTGAGTTTTTTTTCTAGTTTAAGTAATAGACAGTGTAGGAATACTTTTCATCACTTTTTATGAGTGACATAGGCCATGCAGTTATCAAGTAGATCATTTACAGCTTCACGCTCTTATTCCAAATTCTGCAATGAAAAGACAGGCTTCCATGCTTTCAGCATGCTTACAGATATGGTAAGTATGATAAAATTCTCAGACTCATAAAGCTCTTGCTTGTCTTCGTAAAAGGAAAAACCTGCTTATCAAAAATCAGTGTTTTGGTTCATATCCTCCAAATTGCTAAGACGTTCCGGTTTTAATCTAAAACAAAGATGCAAGACTTTATTTTTTTCTTTTTTGTTCCTAGCAGTTGCTTGGTTAGTGACTATGTCCCAGTATTGTGCTAGCACAGGCCAAGAGGCCCACAGATTAAGCAGATAAAATAGGGACAGCTGTACATGGTAAAACACAGGGAACAGTACAAACCTTATGAAACGAGAGAAAAGAAACCTGTCTCCTGTTAGCAGTGCAGAAACCCTGCAGCCTGTCTGTGTCTTGTTTCTGCTTCCTGATTCTGTAAATTAAACCTTTACTATTTAGCATGGACTTCCCGAAGTCAGCAGTGAGCCTGCTCTATCACCCTGCTACTGATAGGTGACTACCTACCTACTCTTGCTTTGCAGGTTGTTGGTTGCTTTCTGTAACTGGTATAAAAATCCAATAAAAGCAAGGTGAAGCACAAACAGAAGCCAGTCCTTCTTCGGCCTTGTTCTTTGCTCGCCTTATTGTAAAAGTGAATTTCGCTCTGAGAACATGAAGCCAAAAAATATGACTTCAGTAATGCAAGGCCTAACCAGTTTATTTTGCAGAACAATGCCTCATTTTCACTAAGATCTTTTCTTAAATATTATTACGTGATCTAGTAATGATCCAAACCATATCTCCACCCCAGCATGTGATTCTAGAAAATTCATCAGGTGTTCCCAGATAAAAGCTGGTAAAATTGTAAGCCAAGGAAGGGGTTGAGACTCTTCAGGTATTTCATCTACTGGCCAGACTCAGATAGGGCCTCTGCAAGGAAGGGAGATGCTGCTGAAGCTGGGCATGTAGGACTGTGTCTGTCACTGATCTCACAATGATCTTCGTAAGTGCTTTCATTCCTCAAAAAATGTTGATGAGAAAATTATCATAGTGTCCAAACTGGTTCTTAGGATGCAGTGATGTTTCATATAGGTGACTATATGGCCATGATAGGTGACACTGAAACCCATGTAATTAAGCCAGATGCTGAGCAGCTTTAATTCTCCATTTAGTCAGTGACAGCTAAGGTTTCAGGATCATTTCTCTTTTATTGCTTTGAATAGCTTTTTACACTTGCAGTAAGTTTTTATTAATTAGATTGGAAATTTTCTCCATTGCAGATTTGTTCATTTTTCTTTGTTGGCAGGGGCCCAAAATTATTAGCATGTCATAAGTAAAAGTCCATCATCCCAAATATTAAGGTACCGATATAACCTCGGCTTCTGTTCTTGGGTTTCTTTGGACAGGAAGTTTGGCCTGTAGTGTTGCAGTGTGAGCAGAAACAGAAACAAAAAACTGAGCAGCATAATGAACCAGTGGGGATCCTGAAGAAGCGCCTGAGATAATCAGTGGATCAGAGTGTCTGACATATGGGGAGAGGCTGAGGGAGCCGGGGGTGGTCAGCCTGGAGGAGAGATGGCTCAGGGGGATCTTATCCATGTGTATAAACAGCTGGTGGGAGCGTGTAAAGCAGATGTCATCACTCTCAGTGATGGAATGAAAGGCGGTGCGCACAAACTGGGATATGGGAAATTGCATTTAAATGTAAGAAAAAGCTTTTTTACTGTAATCATGGTCAGACACTGGAACAGATTGCCCAGAGAGTCTGTAAATTCTCCATTTTTGAAGGTAGCCAAAACTCAATTGGATGTAGCTCTGTGAAACCTTCTCCACTTGACCCTGATCTGAGCAGGGAGATTGCACTAGACGATCCCCAGTACTCAGATCTCCAAGCTCAGTGATTCTGTGATTCAGTTTCTAGATTTGTTGAAGTATTGAGATAAGCCTGCTGTTAAAAACTAACTTTCTAACATGTATTCTTCTGTATTATCATTAGGTGGATAAGTGGAGCTGCTGTTGTCAATGCCTTTTATTCTGCAAGTAGAAATCAGATAGGTAAGGTTTACCAACTTATTAACTGGATACAGCTCTAATGGCCAAATTATACATTTTCTAAACACAAGATGTGAAATGAACTACGGTTGCAGAAGGGCCTGAATAGAGCAAAAGCAGAAGTTCCACTGCTTGAGAGCAGTGACTAGCATTTTCTTCTCATTTACTGTATTTCTTCTGTGCAAAACAAGGAAGAATACCCAGGATTCAGCTGTGAAAGCACGAGCAGAGCGGTGTAGGTAGAAGTTCACTGACCAAGTAAATTTGGCTGTGCTACACATTTTTTATAGGATGAACAGGCGTTTCAGTAACTCTTTTATCTGAAGGAAGAGTCATTAAAAGAAAACTACAGCATTTTCTTGCCATGTGGCAGATGTGGATTCCATTCCTTATAACCCATTCAAAACCCTTTTGTACAAGCTTATTTAGCATGGCTTTGGGAAGGATGCTGAATTACATCCTGCTGGTTAATGAATACACCAATTCATCAACTCAACTTAAAATCCTGTAATGTTTTGCATGTTTAGGCCAGAATCACAAACCCCTGTGCTTGTTCTCATGAAGCAGTACCATTTTTCTGTAATTGCCCTTATGGAAAGCAATCGGGCAAGTCTAAAAATGTCCTTTATTAAGTCAACAAATGTGCTCTGCATTTGATGACTACATAATGTTGAAATATTAGCACAAAGACAGCTTATTCCCATTTTCTATTTTCCTCAATTCCAGCTGCTTTGCTTACACAATTGCAAGATAAAGTGCTCAGAAGATGCAGTGTTGTAGGAGCTGTGCTGAGCAAACTGAGCAGGGGTCTGTGCTCCTGGAGACATAGTCACTGTCCAGAGCTGCTGCAAGGCCAGCTCCTCTGACACTAACCCTACATGATTCCTTCAGCACCTCTCTAAGTAAAGTAATCAAGACAGTTTGAAGAAAACACACAGGGCTCAATGAAACCAGTTTTCTCCAAAAGTTTCTCACCACCTATCTCCGTTTAGCACTTCAGGAAATATCGATGACCCACAGCACCTCAGAGCTCTATACTAGTCATGTTTAAATTGTCACATTCTCAATTGTAAGCATTGCCTATCTTAAATGCTATCTTCTATCATACATTCTTTTATATGCAGCTTAGTGAAAGTTTAAGGAATTTTGAGGCATCTTTGATTACCGTTCTCACGGTGTGAAGTGTGCCAGAAGAAGACTTTGAATCCCTCGTCTAAAAGATGCGTCATCTTTACTTAATTCTGCTTCTTTTTTTGTTGGAAAAATGGAAATGTAAACCTGGCATGCTAAAACAAGAAAAAAAGCAGGCTTAAAAAAGAAGGGAAAAGATCAGTAATAATGACATAGTTTAAGTAATGATTTTTAGGTATGAACATTTCTATTGTCAGCCTACCCAAAACCATAGCTAAAGTAATGTAGAATAGAAGAGAAAGCATTAAAAATGTTTTTAAAGAAGTACAAAAAAACCCCAGTTATAGCTGGAGACTGTTATGCAAAGAAGAAGCAACAGAAACCTCTGGAGTTTCTCTTCTTGTGCCAGCTCTCTTCACAGTGGTGCAAAGTCTTTCCGAGAGTCTCAGAACAATTTATAATGTTAATTATGCCTGACAATCTTCCTGTTCTATCAAGTATCTTGAACCATTTGTGAGACACTATGACCCATTTATAACTCCTGAAAAAAAGTCTGAAAAATGAAGGACCTTGTCCTGTAGGCCTTTGCACAGGAATGAAACAATATTTTTTGTTTATTTATGAAGGCTTCCAAAGAAAATATTTGGTTGAGACATGCTATTTTCATTGCCAGGGATGGAATTACCATTTCTTTTCAGGCCTCGGTAACAGCTGCCTATGTAGTCCTACTTCTGTTATTAAATAGACCATTAAACCAAGGTGAAAAGTGTCAGGCCGCTGGGCGCGCTCGGTGCTGGTGCAAGAAGCGATGTCAGTGCCCTGCACGATGCGCCCTCCAGCAGGAGGGAGGCTGAGGCCTCATTTTGGGGCCGTTTATCATCCTGCACTGCAAGGAGCACTCTCTGCTCAGCACAGCTGCACTAAGCCAAATGGATGCAGTTTTCTTCTAGCTTTTATAAGGTGTGTTTAATATGGTATGCTAACATTTTAATGGTGGGTCTTTCCTGTGCAACAAAAAATACCTTCAATTTATTTAGCACCCTTGATGGCATAGGTCTTGATAACATACCTGCAGGCTTAAAGGAATAGCATTGATTTTTCAAAGGAAGAAATCAATAAGGTCAGATTTTCTAATGGGTTTCTATTTCTTTTTTTCCCTTTTAAATTTCTTCTATTCCCACTGATGAGTTAAAAAATAACTAAAAATAGCCGCGCAGTCCTAGGTTTGCGGGTTTGCCTGAGTTAGGTTATATATTAAACAGGCGCCTGCACACACGGTGTTGGCTTCTTCCGCAGGCCTGCAGCGCTTTGCAGGAGTTGGCACGGGCAGAGGCACCGGAGAAGGGCTGCGACCCGCGGCACTGGGACCGAGCAGGGTCCCAGTTGGTCCCACTGGGCAGGGCTGTGGCCAGGCGTGGCAGGCAGGGCCGGGCAGATGAATATGCCTATGAATATTCAGCTTACGCTGAGTCTGATATGATATTCAGAATAAAAATCTGCTTGTAGGTTTTCTTTAAAACAGCTTTGGTCAGAAACTTGTAGAAGAGGAATTATAATTTGGAAGACTGAAGCCGGTGACTGGCAGTTAATATGAGCCATAGATTTTTATCTCATCCCTTAGCTATGGCCACAGGATAACTAAAGCCTTATGGTGTTCTCAAAGTTGAGACACCTGCCTTTTTTGTCCCCAAATAGTTGCACTTACCTCTTTCTTCTTTAAATCTGTATGAAATTTATCACACAGGAAGAGTAACTGTCCACTATAATACAGTCCACCTGTATTACATAAAAGCAGCCATGGACTATTGTTTTTGAAGGATTAAAAAATAATTACATATATATATATATGTATGTATGTGTATGAATTCTGACAGCTAACTGCAAATATGCATGAGGTGACAGTGTTAATTAGATGGAACTGAGACCCTGCAGGATGTCTGCGTTAGAGAGGGAAGGTGCTGCTAGGATATCAAGCCAAAGACAAACTGAGCTGCAGTATTTCAAGCCACGAGGATTAATGTGCATAATACCGAGCAAATGCCTTGCCAGCAATAATCTCCCCAAAAGAGTCTTCTGATGCTCTGCTCTAGATATTGCTCCGTGTTGCCGGCCATTAAAATGTCTTTGCACAAGTTATGGCACTTGCACTTTTTATCTTTGCTGTCAGTGTTTCATGAAAATAAACAACATTTGGACATTTGATTCCATGTCAAAGGAGCAATGCAAGAGAATGACCATGTCCGTTGGCAGCAGTAACGGTTTATTTTCCAACCTTTTTATTAAATTTAAAATTTCCCATGGTTCTTCTTGTGAGATAAAAGATTAGAGCTGCACTGGGATTTATACAAAAATGCAAAAAGTTTTGTTTATTTTTCTATGTGAAATCTGTCATTTAATTTCACCTTTTTATTCAAGTTTGGTGATGTAATAAAGATGCCACAGATAATAAAGAATTCTTTGTACTGCTGCAGCAGAGTGAAGTAGAGGGAAAAGGCCCCCATGAGATAAAAAGTATAACAGAACTATTTATTTTATAACTAAGAATAAAGTTTTCTTTGTGTTCTTCTTTTAAAGAAAGATCACAATTGCATCATGATTTCTTTTTGCTAATTTGATTTTTAAAGGCATAGAAAAATAAGCATGGATGCGGGCGAAAAATAGCATTTTTTTCCAATTCTTCTACTGCCAGCATGACCTGTTTTTATTGATTCTAGTAGGAGTTACTAATATTTCCAGTGGGAGAATAAATTTTCCTGACATTGGCTTGTGGAGGGGGCAATGATCAAATGATTCATTCATTCTAGGGGAACACCCTCCTGTCTTTGAAGATATTGTGAGATTTATTTATTAAAGATGCCTAAGTCTGATAGTGCTTAGTGCTCTATGCTGAAAAATTAAACTGCTTCTTTGCAAAGTGAAATAGTAACAAAGACTTAAAGCTGACCACAATTTTGCAAGCAATTGAAGAGCTATTTTGCTTTCCTCTAGCCTGGATGTGAATGAGGGGTGGAGGGAACAGTCCTGCTGAACTGTTCCTGGTACAGCCACTAAGATGTGTAAATTCACTGCTGCTGGATAATCTGACTTCTTTTCGTAATGACGTGACTGAATCCTGTTGGTTTTTTTTTTGCAGTCTTCCCTGCCGGAATTTTGCAACCCCCTTTCTTCAGTGCAACCCAGTCCAAGTCACTGAATTATGGTGGCATAGGCATGGTCATCGGTCATGAAATCACACATGGTTTTGATGACAATGGTAAGGCACTGAGTTTATAATGACAAAACTGCAGTACTTAGTGTGTTTTACATATTGTAGTGTTTAATCATTCCACAGAGCAGATAACTGGAGTTAACAAATTTCAGGCCGAATCTGGATTTATCGTGCTTATGGCATTCTTCCCCATGATGATTTCCAGAAGTATCAGCTGAAGAAATCTGCAAAGGCTGCAGCAACAGCACAGGATGTGGCTGCACTCAAGGGCTTAGTAGAAGGTTCCACAGGTTCCATCAAAAATACTCATTAGAGGGTAGAAATGATCACAAGCTGTGACTGGCTGCACACAGGAGGTGTAACTAGGTCAGCCTAGGTCTGAAACCAAGAGTCAGGCCATGAGCCCTGCTGTCCAGTCATGTTCCCTTTCTAGCCCTACACTAGGGGCAGTTTGGCAGCCGGTCACAGAACATGCCAGGCTTCCCAAGAGAGCCTTAATTCAGTCTTGTAATTCAGAGTGAATTGGTTTCTCTTCCTCCTTGGTGGAATACAGCCCTTTTAGTAAAAAGAAAAAATAAAAGAGCATCATCTGTGTGACTAATTCATTACAGAAATATTTTGCATGAGTTAAGTATACTCAGTACCCTTCTTACTGTATCAAAACTGTTGCTTACTGTACATAAAACAGTCATAACTGAATACATAACTGTGTTATGTATTATTTACAGGCAGGAACTTTAATGAGAATGGAGACCTCATAGACTGGTGGACTGAAGAATCAGCACGCAATTTTAAGGAGCAGTCTCAGTGTATGGTGTACCAGTATGGAAACTTCTCATGGGACCTAGCAGGTGGACAGCATGTATGCCATATTTATTTGTAGCTATCAATGATGTTTTAAATAAGAAAACACAAAATCTTAAGTCATTTTTTTTGCAAAGGAGTTCGTTTTCTCAAAAGAGAAAAGAAGAAAATACTAAAGATAATGGTGAAAAATGCACATAGATGCTGACTGTTGTGGAAGAGGCAGGTTTTACATTCTGTGTGACTGACAGCCCTTGAAGCCTTTGCAGTGACTTTGGCCCTCAAAGGCTGATACCCTGTGAGAAGAGAAAAAAGGTAATTTATAAGGCTGAACCTGATTTCCCTGAAGTTTGATGCTCAGATAATATATATCCCCATTTCCAGCGCCCACTCCAGCTTTAATCATTTACAGATAACTTAATGAGCTCTGCAGTGCTGCCACTGTGGTACCGGAGTGGTTTTCCTGTCGCAGGCTGGCGCTGCGGACGTGCCAGGCCTGCACAGGCAGCCTGCAACCACAGTTGCTGGCTGAGGTGCCCGTGTTCTCTCAGCGCAGGTACACACTGCTCCAGTGTGGTTATTTCACACTGCTGCAGCTGCCACACAGCAAGGAAATAGCAACGCCAGGGGGTCATTACTGCACAGTAAAGAAAGGCAAGTTGTTGGCTACAACAGAGCTCAGTTGCGTTGTGATCAAATAATTACTTTCAACATCCACCTTGGTTATTTGGGATTCAGTAAAGAAGCCTGCAGCGCTGATCTGTGTCACCACCTAGTCTGTAACGAACAAAATTTCTCTTGAGTTGGACCTTCTGCAGTAAGCGCTAAATGGGAAGACACACGCAGGAAATACTTCAACTACTACTCCTACTATTTTTTAGCGGCTGACAATACATTCAGTCACCCAGAACAGGGAAAAGACAGAACTCCCTACCTGGAGCCTGTTTGCTAAATTGACAAGACCACCAGAGTCTTTTAAGGAAGAAGAATCAGTCAACAGTCCTCTATTTTTCTGCCATTTTGCCACACATCAAATTTAATATAATGATGATGTGTTAAGTTTTATAGCTTTAAATTATCACAGCCCAATGTTCGGGATAAAGGTCAAAAATATGATTTCTCAAAAGTAAAGTTCTCCATTGCCAAAGCTTCATCATGTTCCATGATACTGATTTGCTAATACTATCAGCTGCAGGTACCAGTTCTAAATATCTTGCACCTGAAGAGCTGCTTAACTTGCCTAATAAACAGCAAAATGCTCAGTGGTTTTACAGCAGATTTGCTGATGACTGTGAACTAGTCATTTAAACTACCTGGAGATTGGATTTAACTTGTTTCATCTAAATTCTACAGACAGATTCTGCCCTTTTTGTCTAACTGGAACTGTGATAGGAAGCTGAAGGTTAGAGAGAGACAGAAAATGGGCAGAATGAACAAATGAATCGGCCTCAGAAAGTCTGAGCAAAATAGATAGGAAAGCCTAGAGAACTGCGTGTATGGGAAGGAAGGGAAGGAGGAAGATCAGGGAAAATCATAGTATCTGCTGGGGTTTTGAGACAAGGGAGGTAAAGGCTCTTCAGAGATGTTAACATAGTCTTCTGCTGAAATCTCAGACTTAAAAAAAAATGCAAAATTTAGCATTACACATACTGGATAAGTCCTTTTTTTGACAAAATAATGTTTTTCCTTTCTGTCTTTGCAGCTGAGTGGGATCAACACACTGGGAGAAAACATTGCTGATAATGGAGGTGTTAGACAAGCATATAAGGTAAGAAATATCCATTTTACTACCTCAGCTGAAACCCACACAGATTAAGAAAAATCACTTCAGAGCCTCTGAAGAAGAAGCAAGGTTTTGTATTAGGAACAGGACTATACCGCTCCGTTTCTGAGGCATAGTTTAAAATCACAATCAGCTGTTTTATTTCTTTCATCCTATTAATTATTTCAGAGTAGGTATTATCTCTTGCTAGCACACTCTGGCCTTTTCAGCTCACTTTTATTGTTTGTGAATAGGGAATTTGTAGAATGAAAGCATTTAATGAATTGGTGTCACATCCAGACCTTCACCTAACTAATCACCATCACTAACTGATGCTGCAAAACATCTGTCCCCCTCTGGCCATCTGTCTTGACCACTTCTGTTTCCTTCAGAAAGGAGGGACAGAGCGATCCTGTTCCCAGCTCCAGCCATCGAAGTCTCTGCCTGCACAGGACTCTATTTCGTGCCGTCTCACACAGGACACTCAGGTCACCTGTGCAGGTTTACGAAGATGTCAGCAGGTCCTGCTGGCCACTCCCTGCTAAGCCTCCCAAGGAGCCCGCCTGCTTTTTGGTTTGCCTTTCACTGTCTCCCAAAAGGGATGCTTCGCTTCCTAGATTTGCTTCTTCTGAGACTGAAAGTGAAAACAAGTTGAGATCTTCTCTTTGTGACTGCAGGCGGAGAGGTGGGAAGCAGCTGGCTTTGCCATGCCCTGCTACTGTCACACAGATCTGGATCTGTTCGATGGTGCAGGCTCTTGTAACATGATCTTCTCCCTCTTGCCGCAAACCCCTCGTTCAATATCTGACACCCAGGCAGAATTCCTTGCTGAGGCTGCCTGGGGCGGGTGGGTCAACTCACACTTCCCAAAGGCATCACCACCACTTCTGCAAACAAAGCCATCAGCAACACTCAGCTCACAAGAAATATAAATGTGTGAGGATGAATACAATTATTGATAAGAATTTAAAGTAGGATTTGGCACCTTAAAGACTATGTCAGTATGACATATTAGTCTGACCTTTGATTACTAGAACATTTGTGTGTAAACAAAATAGTAGAAGCCTATGAAGGAATATACCCCATCTGAAAGGAATGGGAGTAGCCAAAAGGAAATGATGAAATCAGAAGTTATAACAAAAAAAAAAAGACATGCAGAATTATTACAACATCATATAAGTAATAGGCAAAATGTCCAGAAAAAAAAACTCTTGAAAATTTATCTAGTCCTCTCTCCATCTTGTAGCAGAATCAACTAGATCTGTGTCATTCATGTGAGCAGTAAGAGAGGTTCCAGTAGCCCCCACTTGCAATTCAGGTGCTATCACATCTTTGCTTTTGACAGTGGAAGCAGTGAGCAGCCTGTCCCTTTCCTTTCTGCAACGTGTTAAGTATTTGAAGACTCTTAGATACTTGAAGGCCAAGACTTCCCTTCTTTAGACTAAACAAACCCAGTTCTTTCAGTCTTTCTTCATAGGTCGTGTTTGCTGGACCTCTGCTCATTCTTACTGCTTTCTTTTGGACCCTCTCCAGTTGCTCCACATCTTTCTTGAAGCCTAGTGCCCAAAAGTGGACGCAGAGCTCCAACTGAGAGCCAGCCAGTGCCAAGTAGAGGGGAAGGATTCTTTCATGTATCTTATCTAAGATTTATTAAATTTATTAAAAAACAGAACAAAACCTGTAGGCTTACTTCTAGTGTGCCAAAAATATTCAAAGTTCTGCTAGGACGAAAATTCTCCTTTTCACGGTTCTGCATTAGCTATATAACGAAACTCTTTTCTTCACTGCAGGATGAGTTTTATGCTAGAAAAACTGGATCCTGCATTGCATTCCCTTGAAACTGGAATTCTGCACTGTATGCAGAAGTGTTATCTGTGTTATCAGAGGCATATTATTTCAGACTCTAACCCAGTAGGTGGCAAAAGTATAGGAAATGCATTTATATAGCTAACTAAGGAGAGAAAAACAAATGATCTGGAAACAGAACAGTACACATGGTTTATAGAATAAGAGAAAGATTTTTGCCACAGTTGAACCTTGATGTCTTTAACATGTCTTAACTCTAGTGGCAAGAATGAGATGAGGGAAGGGTGACGGGTCGGAGGAGCATGGTCCCATTCCTGACCCTTTGGTCACATCTGGATGAGGGTCTTGGAGGTCCCTTGTTCCTCCTCAAGCAGAGGCGTGTGGACTTAGCCCCGGGACCCTCAGCACCTGTGCCGGGTGCCGCACAATGAGGCGAGTCCCAACTGCGCTGGTCCCCGGGCCGTCCCCGAGGGAGGCGCTCGGCCGCGGCGCCTCCCCCTGCAGGGTGCAGCTGGGTGATGGAGAGAGCACAGAGCTGCAGGAGAGAGCTGCTGAGGAGGGGGCTCACATGGGCCGCCCGCGCTGGGCGAGGGGCCTGCGAGCCGCTGCATCACGGCGCTGCTGCCGCCTCCTGCGCCTCCCAGCACCATGACGACGGGGCATCTCAGCCGTTTCCATTGATGAATACACTCTGTTTTGTGTGTATTTCTTTTAACGTGGAACAGTCTTGCCTCATGCAGCCATTAATTAATCATAAATCTGTGATTTTCCAGAAAATACATATAACAATTCAAAGGAATTGAATGCATTGAAGCCCAGCTGCTGTAGCTAATATACTTCAGAACATGATTGTCCTTTGCATTCTTAAGTTGTTTTTCCAAATGAAAAGATGTATGATCTGGTTACCTGGTTAACCCATCTTCCTGAAATCACTCCATTAACTCCTTTTTTTTTTCTTCTTATGGGAGAAACAAGCTAAAAGGCGACAATCTACTATCATTTATTGCAACACGAGTTGGGCAGTTTCACTAAGCCCAGTATCAATCACTACTGTACAGTCCATTCAGTGAGAAATCCTTCCTGATGCAGTCAGGCCACTTGGGTTCTCATATTAAGAAAAGATCCCTCTTTTCTCTGCGTCAAGGTGGCAGCCAGTTTAGATGGGTGACCAGCACACCAGTCGATGCCAAATTGTGTCGAGGACTCGCTATTGCTGCTTGCCATCATCTCATTTTAACAGTGTAGACAGGAGGCTGTAACATTTCTATCCAATTTTGCAGGCCTATGAAAACTTTGTGAAAAAGAATGGGAAAGAAAAACTTCTTCCTGGCCTTGAAATGAACCATAAACAGCTGTTTTTTCTGAACTTTGCACAGGTAAGCTATAAAAAGCTTGATTGAAAGCTATAAAAAACATTTTCAATTGTGTTTTAGCAGTATATCAGAAAGGACTTTTTCCATCTTAGCACGAGCTGGCCGAGTCGCTACGCTGAGCAGTGCTCACTGCAAAGCAGAGAAGACAAAGTCCTTTCAGGCCTCTCCCCACACATGAATACACCCAGGAATAAGTCTGGTGGGCGGTTTCGGGTGCCCGGGTGCTTTAGAAAGTTTGACAACAACAGTGGGTTTTTAATTACAATTTTTTTTCCTCACAATATTCTAATGTAAAATTTATTCTCACAGCATTAAGTATTTCATAGTGCAATGAAAGCTGGTGTTGTCTTCAGAAAGCTTTTTCCCGACAAATCCTTTTCTTTGTTACGTGCGTAGGTTTGGTGTGGAACCTACAGACCAGAATATGCTGTCAACTCCATCAAAACTGATGTGCACAGCCCAGGCAAATTCAGGTCAGTATGTACAGCAATCCTCAACACAAATTCCAAGTGCAGCACCGCTTTTATTTATGGATTTCAGAGAAGCCTATGCCAGTCTGCCAGGGTGGATTCTGGCATATGGGAAGTGTCCTAGGGTGGCTGCCTGAAAATGGATGAGAGGCAGAGACTGCCCCTCCAGCCATCCCAGCATGAGCACAGCTTTGTGATTCGGATGCTTAGCTGGAATTAGAAACCCCTCTGCCAGAACAACCTGTTCCAAACTAGGGTCTTTTCATTTAAGTTAAGCCAGAACAACCTGTTCATCACTAATGTAACTTTTTGCTCTACTAAGTCTGCTTGGACAAGTCCCACGAGGTCCCAGAGCACAGCGGACATCCCGACGGCTGCTGCCTGTGAAAGGCTCTGTCCTCTCCCCGATCCACATGCACAGCGCCCGGTTTCTTTCCTGATACAATCCACTACATTAATTCCAGTATCTTTCTTTCAGCGGCTTTTCACCAAAGGCTTGTTCTGCTAATCCCACACGCTCAAGTATTTGGTGAAGGCAGTGGCTGTTGCCTCCCCTGCCGTCTGACCGGGCACCCGTGGGCGGCTCTGGTGCCGCATTCCCTGGAGAGGCGCCCGGGCCCCACGCGCTGTCCTCGCAGAGCTGACCTGCACTGTCACATTGTGCTGGTTGTTCTTGCCTGACTCCTTCAGGGCTGGTTTTCATGAATATTTTTATTTGCATAGTAAAATCTTAGTCTATGGACTGACACCCCTGAGTTCTGGACAAGTAGAAATTTTATCTGCTAAAAAAAAAAGAATCATACCAGCCAGTGCTAAAGTGTAAGTGCAGTAAGAGTCACAAGTCAGGCCCTGGTGATTTAGCAAACCTCGCTGGTCCTGGGGGTGCCGGTGAAGGAAGCAGAACTCCTATTCTAGTGACTTTTTAAAGAAAGGTATCAGATGTAAACAGTGTTTTATTAAACACCGACTATGTTTCTGCTCCGTTTCTGGTAAGCCCCAGTCCTGGGGTGCAGCCCTGGGGCTGCAGGAGGGTTGCTGCCTCACCGCAGCCTGTGAGGGCTCAGCTCAGGAGAGAGCTCCTGGTTTCTCTGTGCAGCCTCCTGTGCGGCGCCCGACTGCTGAGGCCGGAGAACAAGGGGGTTTGATCTGTGGGAACAGTCCGGTTGTTACCAGTGTCTGTCAGCTGCTGAACTTCACCTGTTTTGTTCACCACTTCTTTGCACACTTCATGGTTCTGCTGAATCTTGTCATCACAATTATTCACAAATTTATCACTAATTATTCACAGAATCAGCTCCTTAAATAATTCCTGATTCGCAGTCAATATGGATCAGTAACTGGGTTTGACATTTAAAGCTAAAGTTGTTTTGCCACACAGATATGTGCCTCGTGAACCTCCTTCCTGAAGAAAGGAGCAATGCCCAGCATAGAGGTGCTCAGTTACACATTTAAAATCTGTTTTAGCTGGATGATCTTCATGATCACTTGAAACCCCCTGTTTGTGTGAGTTTTTTTCCAGGAAATTTATTCACTGGAATATTTATGGAGACTATCCAGAGAAGCGGTGAGATCTGGGTTAAACTTGACTGCTTTGCAAGTGCACACGGACATTCCCCTGCAGCGCAGGGCTCGGCCCCCCTTTCCCAGGGACCTGTGGGACAAACAGCTGTGAAAATTCTCAGTGGGACCTCATGGCAGGCAAGGAACCTAGTGCTAGTGACACCAACAGGAGTATTGTGAGAGCCGAGGGACAGGCCTGTGGCTTGGGGTTTGCAACACAAAAACCAGACCAGAAGCTGTAGCGTTTAGGTGAAAGGAAAGCTGTAGTCAGAGTTTAGAAATAAGGGCATTTCACACGGTATTTTGGATGAAGCAAAAACAGTTACAAAATGTGAGGTTGGGAGTTGTTTTAAACAGAATTAATAAAGCCAAAATGTTTCTGTTTTGTTCTAAAGGGTCATAGGATCATTGCAAAACTCTCCAGAGTTTTCTGAAGCATTTTCATGCACCAAGATGAACTACATGGATCCTGCTAAGAAGTGCCGGGTGTGGTGACGGGACAGTAAACCTTGCGTCTGAAGAAGCTTTACGGAAAAACAAATCCTAAACTGATTTTGAGAACGGGAGGAGGGAAGAAAAATGAGGGAAATACACTACAAAAGTCACGGTAATGGCTGGCAAACAGCCTAAGGTAAAGCAGGCTCCTCAGAACAACGTGCGTGCCCGCGGAGCGGCCGCAGGCCGGGCAGCAGGGAGCGCTGGCGCGGGCGGCAGCGCCGTGTCCGCGGCCCCGCTGCCCTCGCGGGCCCTGCTCCCTCCCCGTTCCTGCCGGGAAAGGGGCTCCCGGCATCGCAATCCGACCGCGAGCTCACGGTTCACAGCAAAAGCGTCGCCTCGGCACCCTCTGCCGCTCCTCAGCTCAGCTCTGCAACCGCTGCCATTCGTACTTGAACCCATCGAGACAGGAGGAGTCCAGAGACCTGTTCTCACTCACACACGGTGGAATCATTACTGAGAAGTTACTTAACGGGAGTCACTATATACATGTTTTTATTTACTGCTTTCCAGCCAAATTAAAATCGTAGGTAATTTATTAATTTTTCAACATATAACCTGTAATATTGTGCTCAAAGATCCTTTCACAATTTTCTAAGTTTTTTCTTGCTTTCTCTAAAGGCTGGTCTTTTTTAAAATTTCTAGTAATGTATAAATCATAGTTTTTATATTTAATTCTGAGCTACACTTTTGACTTGAAGTATTGTAATATACTTTATCAGTGGCTGCATAAATTGGGAAAGTTGAGTTAATCATGGAATGAGGCAATAAGACCAAGTCTGCCAACTCACACGTTTCCAGACTGAGCTCCTCAGTGTTTGGGACCCAATCCTGCACATCCTTTGTACTTGTTCTGATCAATGTCAGTCTTCACATCAGTAAATTTGCACAGCTGCTTGCAAGAATGGAGCTTTAAACAAGACAGGTAAAAGGCTTTAAATCTGCAATAATAGGTACTGAACATTCTCATGCAGGTTGCAAAGGAACTTACTGCTTTGTGTATCAAAGCAAATTGAGATTTCCAAAAATAGGTACCAGATACCTCAGATGACTGCTGAAACAGGTATATTTAAAAACCTATGTTCCTTTTAGCTTTCCGAGTTTGTCATCTGATAAAAACATTTTGATAATAAACTGAAATAATGAGTCAAAGGTAATGTGTGTTCCTTATGGAAAATACCAAGAATACGTTCCCTGTGCGAGTCCCTACACCTGCCCCAAGCACATGCTGGGGTCTGTAACACCTGCCAAAATTTCACTAGTCTATAAGATACCTGCAGAGACTGATTTGATCCAAGTATTTATTTGACTAAGAAAGGCTGCAAAGAAGGGAAGAGGGAGAGCTGGAGAAGGCAGGAGGAACCCAGTACTCCCAGGTGCCCTCGTGGTGTGCACGTACGTGTGTCCATCCACACGTGGGCCGCAGAAGCACCGCGGCGCTGCCCCGTCGCTCTCGCGCCCGCGCTGGCAGCACCGAGCAGGGCCCGGAGCCCCGAGAGCAGGGGAGACCACTGGGGCCCTTGTGGGGGCCCTGGCTCTGCGGGCGCTCCAGGTGCTCCGGGAGCTCCGGATGCTCCGGACGCTCCGCCAGCCGGGCAGGCCATGACGCAGAGTGACTCCCATATCATGAAACTATAGTCATTCCCTCACGCGGATTCTGCTGGATTTGTATTCCTCGCTGTCTCTGGGACTCGGGGCTGGTGCACGAAACCAGACACGAGCATCTCTCTCGGGCCAGTGTTCCCTGCACTTAGGAAAGACCGTGGGCACAGTGAACACAACGCAACCCCTTCCAGCCTTCAGAGGCGCTCGGGTAATGGGATCTACAGAGCACTTCTTGGTGATGAAGCCTCTTACGGTAGCAAGATGCAGCCCTTGGAGTCACGTCTGCTGTTCCACACTGGCCAGCCGCTAGGTCCTGCACTGCTCCTGCTGCCACTCAAGTGGCGACTGGATATTACAGAAACAGGTACAACAGAAAATACTGAACTAGCTAGGAATGATCCTTTGGGAGATAGCACACAATGCTATTAAATGGATCTTGTTATTGTTCTAAAACTTCCTTCCTTCCTTCCTTCCATGGGGACGTCACTGAAGTTCTACGGTTCCCTGGCAGGTCTCTAAACCATTTCCACTCAGCTGATACCACCACATTCTCCCACATTTCTGGCCATCTTTGGCCTTGACACGCAGCACCAGAGGACCGAGGTGAGTGCGTGCTGCACCCAGAGCTCCAGCCCCTGTTCCTGGTCATTGGCTCGCACGCAGCGCTGCATGTCCACGCGGGCAGAGACGGGTCACAGCAGCAAGCACGTGCACCTAGAAAACCATCTGATACCGGTCCCACGGGCCGTGTATTCCAGAGCTCCTTCCAGAGCAGCTCCCGAGAGGGATCTCTCTCCTCCACAGCCACCTGTGGAGCAGTCACACCCTGCTTCGAAAAGACACTTGCCAATTTAACTCTTCCTGCAGAATTTTTAGCTCTTCTGGCCTCGTTTCAACTAGAGCCTTGAAGATAAAGACCGACACCTGCAATTTGACTATTTCATGAAAAACTAAAGTAGAAGCAGCAGGCAGCGGTCCTGCTGGTGCGAGGCCTCCCTGGCTGGGCTTTCCTGTGGCCCAGGCCCCGTGCCCAAGGGTTCCACCTGCCTGTAGACCAGCTGCGAGGTGAGGAAACGAGGCAAAGTCATTAGCTGCTGTGATGAGCTACGCTAACCTAGACAAAACGAGCTCGCAAACCTCACTCACCGCTGCTGTTGGGATGAGCGTGTGCTCGGGAGGAAGCCGGCAGGCATCGCCAGCCTCCTCACCAAATAAACCAGTTGTTTGGTTCATTCAGCTGCCAGCAGCTGATGCTACAGAAGGCTCCGGACTGGCTAGAACGTGTCCACCTGCTTCCAGGGCCCCATATGTTCATGAGAACAAACTAATGTTCTCTGCAACTGTGTACGGAAACACAAAGCAGGAGCCCCCAGAGTCCTTCCCACAGCGGGGGCCAGCAGTGTGGGGCGGTGGGCAGGGCTGTGGGGCTGCGGAGCTGCATGGATGCAGGGCTGTGGGGCTGCGGGGCTGCATGGATGCAGGGCTGCAGGGCTGGGGGCTGCAGGGCTGGGGGCTTCAGGGCTGCAGGGCCGCGGGGCTGGGGGCTGCAGTGCTGGCAGCGCAGCCCTGTTCGGCCGGTCGCACACAGCGCACAGAGCAGCCGGCGCCGCGGGGCGGCCGGGGCAGCGCAGGGCGCCCGCAGGAGCCACCGGTGCCTGTGGGCAGCGGGACCCCGTGGTGTGGGGACGGTGGCACTGCGGGGACGGTGGCATTGTGGGGACAGTGGCACCGCAGGGACGTGGCACTGCGGGCAGGGCCGCCACCAGCCCCGCGTGCGCCCGGCCCCGCGCTGCGCTCACGGCACGGCACCGGCGTCGCGGCAGGGACCCGGTGCCGTGGGCGCTGCCAGGGTGCCCAGGGCTGCTGCTCCGGCCCCGCAGGACAAGGTGCCCGTGCTCGGTGGCACGGGGACCTTCCCGAGAGCAGCGCTGGGAGCGCGGGAGGCCCCGCAGGGCCTGGCGCTGCCCCGGGCCAAGAGGCCGTCCCGAAGGGCAGCGCGAAAGGCCGGGCCATGGGGCCTCTCCACGGCTCGGGGGCTGCGTGTTTGCTTGGAATAAGCATCTTTCATTCCTCTAGAAACTGGCAGGAGGCTCTTTCCCTTTGTGCAAGGAGCACTTGACAGTATCGGAGCCACCCTAGAAATGCGATTTGCTTTGCTCCATCATCGCCTTTTGAGCAGGGCTTTCAATTCATTATCTCATTGTTAGATATGTAAGAGAAAAACAAACAACACAGAGAGGCACTCAGATCAGCTAAAGCTTTGAAGGGAATAGCTACAGCAGTGTTTGTTTAGCTTTTCCAAATCACATCTTTCTGCTCTCAAAAAACAGATAAAACTAAAACATATTTTCATGTTTCTACTTTACCTCTTCACATCTTACTGGAAATGTTCAGCTGCTAAACATTCTGTGCCAAACGTTGTTAAACACCTGAAAACGCTCTCTGGCTCGCTTGTTTTTTTTTGATGGACTCTGTTTCCATCAGCACCTGGTGTCTAAGCAGCGATGTGAAAGCAGAGGGAGGCTGTGAGTGTCCTGGCTGCCCTCGCGGTGCGCGGAGCCGGGGCTCCAGCAGCCCCTCAGGTCCCCAGAGCAGGGGCAGCGGGACACGCTGCTCGGGACGAAACCACTGCCCGCTCCGTGCCCTTGAAAGGGAAGGATGAGCTCATGAGCAAACACCTAGACGGCGACTTAACAGAAACGCAGTCACCGAATTCCTCGGAATTGTGTTTTCTGGAAGAATTCTGCAAGCACCAAGGAACTGATCTACAGTGTGCGCCTATCTGTCCGTGTCTGCAGCTGCCTCCCCCAGCCGGTGTGTGGACCCCAGCAGGAGCAGAAGGCGGTTTGGGGGCGCGGGGCGGTTGGGAACCTCCATCTCTGCAGGGCTCAGCCCTGCCGGGGGCCACGGCGCTGCCCCCCTTGCTCTTGCGGGAGTCACGAGGGATTTCTGCGGTTGTGCCATGAGCAAATACATTTCTGGGCCCCTTTTCTCTTCATTTCCCTAAAGGAGACCAGACGCTGACCTGCGGTGTCTCGTTGTCAGTGTGCCTCCTCACCTACTTGGCTTTATACAGATCACTTGACCAGTGGTCACAAAATACCCCTCTCCTCCATCCATCCAAGCCCATTAAGATGTTTTCACTTTCCCTTAAATATGCATTTTACCATCGTCTTCATACATACCTCCCCTGATCCGTTCTCTGCTGCTAGTGGGGACTGAGTCATTGGTGCTTTAGTCTTCCCAGAACGGAAACCTTTTGGTATGAAGAATTCCAGCTCAAAAGTGAGCCATCTGGAAGGACTTTGGCTGGAGGGAGCTCATGGTCACTTTGGATTTTAAATGACCAGGTCCCTGGAAGGTTTCAAGGCAAGGCACTATATAATAAAATATACCCAATTATATACATATATCTCGTTGTTTCCTAGCAGAGCTGGGAACAGGGACTGGGTGTTGTGTGTCTCAGTCCTGGGACTGTCCGTCAGGAAATGCTGTTCCTTATCACGGCATCAGTTCAGATGGAAGCACAGCGGAGTGCTCATGTCTTCCTGCACCCATCTCACATTTGGAGAACAGCCACAGAGCATCTGAGCTATGATTTTAGACAGACCTCCCAACTTCAAATAAATCTCATGTTTTCTTTTTGAAAGACATGCATGTCTCTGTTTCATAACAACAGAGACCGAGAAATTTTCCCCATAATAAGGCTAAAAATACCTCCTCAAGCCCCACAAGGAATTAATTCCTGCCTGATTCTAAAACGTTTGAAGTTCCTCAGCTGGTATCAGCTGTAGTAAATGTCTGATATTCAATAATGTCTTATGTGAGGCCAAGTTTTGGAAGGAAAGCTTGAGTCCTGTACCAAGGCTGATGCTGCCCACGCTGCAATATCATCAGATAAATGCAAGGAAGACCATTCATTATAGCACTTATCTAGCTGTTGTGTGCATGGCACAGTCTAACTCACCTAAAAGGCTGTGATCCTGCCAGCCACCATCTGTGAGAGCCTGAACTGCCTTGATAGCTGCACGTGAGCAGAGAGCTGCACAACAGAGTCCCAAACCTGGGAAAAACAGAGAATCAGCCCACACTTGTCCCTTGCAGATGAAACTAAATAAACGGTTTTCTATTTTTCCCCTAAATATCCCGGGAAGCATCCATGAGGTATTAGGAGCATGTGAAGCACTAGATGCATGCCAGAAGGCTCCAGCCCTCGCGGACACATAGCTGGTATGTCATGGGACTATCAAACCGTGGCGCGTTCACTTGCACCGTCGCTCCGGAGCCGCTGTCACCGCTGTGACAGCCCTGTCTCCCTCACGCCATCCGCCCACGCACCGAGCCCACCACCAGCACCTCCCTGCTCTGCAAAGACAGCCCCTCTGCTGAACCAGCACTAAAGCCTGGGTTCCCCTGTTTGCTGGAAGCAGTCTAAGGCTAGACCGTGCACTTGCCTGTTGCAAAATTGGGAAATTGGCTTGATGGTTCTTCCTAACTCTAATGAGCATCTCACACCTTTGTTGTAGATAGAGCACATTCTACAGTGCAGATATTAAAAATAACTCATTTCATACATTTTATACATATTTTAGTGGCTAAAAATTTCAATTCCAAATTCTGGAATTCAATGTCCAGGTTCTTTTAATCAACTTCATTGCAAATTCTTCTTTCCTGCGGGACAAAGGAAACTGTATTAGGAAAGGCAGCAATGCAAAGCGGAGGGCGCAGGGAGGGTATGTGATGTGACACAAGGCACTTACTTCCATCAGGAGAAGACGATGTAAACCATGAGTGCACAACCCACTATCCAGCCGACTCCAAGGAGAATCGGCACGACGAGACGGGAAAGAGGGACGGCTGCTGCAAGAGAGAAAGGGCCTTGCTAAGAATCGCACCAGATTCATTCCATCAACCACATCAGTTGAATTGAACATGCTAATTCCCACAGAGCAAGGTTCCTGCGGGCTTGGGCCACATAGTCTGTCACTGCTATTTTTATCATGGAGCCACCATATCTTGGCAGGCCTCCAAGTGAAAATACACAGCAAAAGCCCGAAGGTTTCCACTGTGGTCTCTGCAATGAGATAGGCACGAGGCTTAGCGCTTCCAAAAGCAGCAGGGAGACGGGAGGAGCCGGGCAGGCTCTGTCCTTGCTGTGTGCAGGTCACACGGGAGAACATCTGTAGAACACCTGGGTGACAGCAGCTGCCTCAGCAGCAGACTCAGACCACTGACACACAGCACCTTCTAGAAGCGTCACTAGGCTGGCAGCAGGAAATCAAAAATGGAACGATTATTTAACGCTATAGCCATTTAATTTAACATTAACATGCCTGGGGTGGCCGGGCCTAGGGACTGGCAGCTCCTCTCTGTGCTAAATCAGGGGCCTGGTTTAGTCACCTCCTGTCCCGCCACTGGTGATATGAAGGAGTTACAGTCAGTGCAATTACGTGTGCCTTTCCCCACCTGCAAGTAAAAAAAAATACCGTAGAAGTTTCCACTGTGGTGCAAACCAGTGACGTGGCGACCACAGGTCGGGGTTGGTCTTGCAGAAGGCACCATTTCCCTGGCTGACGTGGGCCAGTCCCGAACGCGGGATGCTGTGTCTGCTATCACTAGGGCAGGCCAGCGAGTAACACCAAGGCCATAAGGAATCCCGATGCCCTCTGCAGAACGAGGGCTCAGCAAGAGCTATGTCGCAGAACAGAGCTTTAAATAAATATGCTCTGCACAGTACCCTGCTGTCAAAGATCATTTTCTGCAAATATCAGAATCCTGCTGGAGAGCAATCGTATCAGCCTTTGAGATCATATTTGATACCACTGTATTAGAGCATTTTAAAGTACATTCTTCGCAGTTGAAAGACCAGCAGGTTTCTGAAAGGGTTAACAAATAACCCAAAACTAGTCATGGCACCTTGCCGAGTCTGGGCCAAGCTGACAGACCTGGCAGCGAGACGCACTGATTTCAGGTTTTCCACACAACTTTTTAAAGCTGCACACAACACAACCATATTTATCTGATATTCCTGGTTACACACACCAAGAGGGAGAGAGAACGTACGGAAAATCTGCATGTATAAAACCAAGTATAGAACCGATACGCAATCCAATACCGCAGAGGTAAAATCCTGCTGTGAAATGCTGGTATCCTTTCACTGCAAGGGAACTGCACACCTGCTTCCTTCAAAGAGCATTAATGTCTGGGTACCAGGTGAGGCTCCCGGGAATGCTTTCTCTTTGCTAGCCGCTTTTTCCAAACACCCTGTTCCAGATAAGGGCTGGATGGTGGCATGGAGCTCCTGGCGCCTTCACGGGGACCTTCCCGGGGACCCTGGGTTTTGTGAAGCCCTGCGAGGGCTGGAGAAAGAAATGACCACGAGGTCCCTTGCTGGGAGCTCCCGTGTCTGGAGAGCCACCCCTGGCTCCCGCTGCAGCAAAGCAGCCCCTGAACACCCTGTTTGACACCATGAGCGAGGGCCCCAGCTTGGCACTGCCCTGGGCGGGACATTGCAGCCCACAGCCCAGCTGCAGGGCCTCAGAAAAGAGGGACAAACTCCCTCCTGCTTACCTTGTTGGGTACCTGCCCCTACGCATGTATGAGACACGCACGTGCATACGCAATGGGTACCGAGTATCATGCGTGTATTTCTATCTGTGCAAGCCGCAGTATTTTCTTGGTCTTGCAGACTGTATCATTCAATGCTTTTATTCATTTTAAACATTTTTACACATTCATTTTAACGTGTAAAAAATTTACTGAGAGCAATATTGAAAAGCCACTCAAGAAGGGAGTTTTTAGCGGCTTTCGGTGCCCCCATGACGATGTCGATGACTTTTACACCTCTGGGAGGAAAAATACCACCTGACTACCAGTGTACACATCATTTTTATGCACTGTTTTACTATGCAAACCTCTTAGGAGTGAGGTAAATAGAACAGACAGTGAACATAAAATATATTGCTTTCCTTTTCAGTGAAAATCTGCTTATAACAGTTTAGCAAAGTTTCATTTTGCCCTGACTCTTGAGCTTTGTGTGTTTAAAATCTGCATTTTTAAGCATTCATTCAGCATTATACTCAGATTTCAGCTTTTTTTTTACACAGACGAGATTATTTGTTAGTCAACTTCAAGGCACATCTGACAAAAAACAATATTAAGGTATCTGAAGATGACCTCAGGAAAAAAAAAATCTATTTTACAGTGTTTTAATGCAGTTTTATGTTTGCCAGTGGGTGACATTAATTTTCAGTGCTTAACCCATGTAGTCAATCATCTCTTATTAGTCTCTCAGGAGAAGAACTTCAAAAAAGATTCAGGAAAAACTGTTTTAAAATCACAGCTACAAAATAATATAAAAAGCTGGTATGATTCAAAGGGAATTCAGAAGAAGCCAAGCTACTTTGAGCTCACTGCTTCTAACAGAATCAGCTTTTAGACTGATTGCACTTTTGCACTGAAAGGTAAAATGTATAGATTATCACACAAGAACTAGTATCTTACAAACAGCTGAATATTTTCATGTAACGTTAGCCTCACATTTATGGATTTTAAGAGCACATCATTACATTAACATTTAACTATTCCTCTTACCTGGCTCTGCCATTCTTCTCTCTGCCGGATTTACGGGCAGGTTTTAGGGTTTGTCTCTGCAGTTGTTCTTGTGAGCTTTAGGAAGCTTTAAATAGAGCAATATTTGGAACATGCTGCAGCTGCCCTGCTCCCCGATGCCAGGGTTTGGCTCTATGGATTGAACTGTTTGGAAGGCAGGAGTTCAAGGTATCCAAGGTTAGCGCTCCCTATTCCTGTAGCGGCATGTCTATTTTAAAGAAAGCCAAATAAAGAGGGGGCATTTTTGAAAGGAGCAATGACACAAGGGCAAAAGTTGCTTTATGGTCTCTCAACAGCTAGGAAATACTGCATGGCATTCGCTTGGCTGTTTTTTTTCTGTCCTACTAATGGGCATCCAGGTATTTATAGCAAGACAGGGATCCAGCTTGTTCTTCATTTCCCAGGTCTTCTTTCTTCCACCTCCTATCAAAAAAACAAACCAACCAAGTCTGGTTCAGTAATACTAGCATTTGTATTTCTGTTAATGCTGTTTTGCTAAGCATCAGCAGTTAGGCTGCACTCTGCAAAGCATGAAGACACAGTTAATGTCTTCTCTCCAAGAAGTTCCTTAATTCTGTGGGTAGCAAATAAGAAAATTCACGGAAGGGCCATTCCTCAAAGTGATTTGAGAATGATTTTGTCATGAAAATTATACACAAAAATGATTAAAAATCAGTGCAAAGCGCAGCCTCCAGCGTGGGAGAACAGGACTGCTCGGGGCTCTCCCACGTGAGATGGGAGCTCCCCACACATCCCTTGGCCCGACGGCTCCTGGCCAATAAACACGGGAAACCCACTTGAGGTTTATTAGGGAAACAAATTCCCGTGCACAACATCTGGAGCAATGCGCAGGTCCCATCACAGTTAGCAGGAAAGCACGGAGCAAAGGTGGTCCTGCAGCCCCGGCGGGCGCTCTGCCTCCCTCCCAGCAAGCTCGCCGCAGAGCTGCGCCTAGATGCACAAAACGGGGACTCTTCTTGCATGTTTTTGAAACTCAGAGGAACACAAACTGTTGATCAAAGGCCATTACACAGAACAGGTGCACAGGATGTTTTGAAGTGATCTAATCTGGATGTTTGCATAGCTCCGAGGAATTCATCGTGTTCTCCCAGAAGAGGAGGCACGGCGCAGAAACACATCGTGCAGATCTAAGGAAGATTTTTCCTTTCTCATATGCTTATTGATTAATGATGAAAAAGTTTATATAAACAAGTTTAACTTCAATTATGATCTTGATTCAGAACTGGTTCCTCCTTTACAAGGGCTACAGAGATTCCATCTTCCCTAGAGCTATTGTATCAGCCTGCAGAAAAGGAATTAAACCAAAGTCAGTCTCCAGAGTACGATCAGAAAAAAGTTGGCTCTTCAAACCAACGTGATCTAACTTGTTTTAAAGCAAGTTCATAACCGAAGTATTGAATTTTAATTTAATTTTGTTTTTTTAAAAGCAGACTGGAGCTGGCTGCAATGGAAACCGCGCTGCGCTGGTCCCAACCGAGGGAGATTCTGTTCCCCGGAACAGTGCAGCGTTTCAGGGACCCCCGTCCTTCCCAGGCCCCTGCCCTCTCACAGGGGCAGAGCAGAGAGCACAGCCACATTTCGAGGCTACATCTACAAAAGAGCTGGGCGAGGCCGTCTGCAAAACACCCATACAAAAGGCGGTTAAAATCATGGTCATTATTACAGGGAAAACACACAGGATGGGAAACTGGGGGCCCCCAGCTCCACACAACTTGCATCCATCTGCAAAATGCTTTCAGCTGGAGTGAGGGGGGAGGAAGAAAAAAAAAAAAGGATGGCAGTGGAATATTTTAAATGCAATTATTTGTATTGCTGTGATGAGTATCTTGGAAACCCTGCTAACATACACAAAGTGATTGAGCAGCGTTCTCCGCTGGCAAAACTTTACTGAAGACAGTTGTTTTACATCAATGATGAATTTAGCTTTGTATAGATTGGTTTCATTGCGTACTATAAACAGTCCCCTTTCTGGTCTTCTGAGTTTGGCATCAATCCTAAGGTGATTACAGGAAACATATCAGGTCAAGTCATGTCACATAATGGAACTTCCATCGCATTCTCCCATCAGTATTTTTTCTGATTTCTCCTTCTGTCACTTATTTGTTTGACATACATTAAACAGACCCATCACTGTCATATTCAGCTTTACACCACTGCAATTCTAATGCACTCACCAAAATTCTCAGGCCATAAACCTTAGGCCCTACGTAGCACTGCACTGGACTCACAGAGCTCGGGATAGGGAAGCAGAGTTTCCAAGTTACTTATTGACCATGAAGAATAAGAAGCCATTTTTATTTTCCATGAAACTGGGAAAAAATCCTGTAAAAAGACGTAATTAAAAATGTAATAACAACATTTTCAAACAAAGTTTATTGAAAACGAATAAAAACTTCAAAAACTTCTGCAAAAGCAGCTATTTTTCATAAATAAATAATGAGAAAATTCAAATGATCATGCTATTATTGGCCAACAATTTGAGCTTGTGTTCGTTTTTGCTCTTTTTCATTCCTCAAGGGGCATGCAGATTTATTTGGGAAACATAAGGGGAAAGAATAAAAAAAAAAAAAAAAGTTCTGCAAATCTGCTACAAATTATGCAGAGTTTTCTCCAGCAAAAACACTGCCAGTTTGTCTACTTCAGCTGCTGCTTCCTTCCAGGTGCAGTTTGCCAACATCTTAAAAAAATCAGTGATACAGCCGAGGACTTGTCTGCACTTGAGGGGCAGTGAGGGGGACCTGGTCCCCAGTTTTGCTCTTTGCCATCATCTGCCTGTTAGCTAGTTGCACCCTCCAGGTGCCAGAGCTGAGCAGAGTGAAGTGTCCTTGGCCGTGCTAAGAGGCGTTTCAGGCTGACATTTACCCACTGGTCCCAGTATTATCTATTCCATTTGCAATTAATTCAAACCTGTAGATCTTTTCTATGAAACCTTATTTTGCTCTTCACAAAGCCTGCACGATTAGCACCTTGCTCTACTGCCATGGAGGAGAGAAGATGCTACCTGTACATGGGGATAAGGCATCAATCAAAAATATTTCCCTTCTGCACATCTGAGATAGATAATTTTGGACGTACTTAACAGAATGTCTGAAACCTACCTGTGCCTCAGTGAGTTTGTATTTTCTGCTTCCAGGTTCTTGCATTTCTGCATTTCTGCAGAATGCAGTTCTGCATTTCTTTTTATTGTACCATTTTCAGGTCTGCAGAAACAACCGAAACCAGAGCTTTGTTTTCCCACTTACATGAGCTCCAGGGCAGGTCTCTGCTGGTGGCAGGAGTTAATCTTTGAGAGATCTGAAGGCAGGGTCACACTCACTCTTTGCACAACAGGAGCACAGGACTGGAACGGATTTCTCGGGACTGAAAGCTCCTCTCTCCTGCTGTAAAAGAAAGACCTTTTTCATAAGGTTTAGCAGCATCTTAAAACAACAGAATTTCTGACATGTGCCCCTTTCAGTGTACAGCTGTTTTAGACCTTTCCGCTGGTGGCTTCCCGAACACTGTGGCAGTGCTCCCCACATCTACACAGCTGTGGATATTTGCAGCACAGGCTCACGTAGTCCCCTCAAATAACAAACCCCTCAAACTAGCCAGAGGACTTGCACAGGTTTCTAGATCACTTTGATCAAATGATTCTGCTACTAACTGAAACAGCAAGTTCCTTGAGCACCAAAACTCTCCAGTACTAAATACGTCATCCACCTCCACCACTGGCTTTTGCCAATTTTCTGCATTTTTGAACAAGACCATTCTCTTCAAAAACACCCTTCTTTGCCCAAGCACTGCATAAAGAACTTGATCTGGTTGTTGCTCATGCAAAATCGCTATACTCTTAAAACAGAATTCAGGGCTGTATCACATTTTACCGTGTCATGCACAATCAACGTATGATGTAATTCTGAGAGAGAGGAATAAAATGCAAGCTTTCCCTTCTTGTAGCGGCTTTGCTACGGAACAATGCACTTCTTGGGATAGGATCCAATCTGTTGTAAAAAGAAATATGATTCTGTCCCTTGCGTAATACATTTATTTAAAAAAAGCACCCTCAGTGATGCAATAACTTCATTGGCTGCATAGCTATTCCCGTAAGAATCCTATCTATTGTGATTCTGGTTATTATATATATCTATCTGATCTAATGGAAATAATTTCTACCAGGAATCATGTATTCCTAACAACACAATTTGACCTTCACAAATTGGGTTCTTTCCAGGCCCAGTTGCTTTAAGCAAGGACAGAGAGTCATTGTTGTTTGCAGGAGTTTTGATAACTACTACCCTTATTTAGCTGCAAGCATTGTGCAAAATAAGTATTGTTCCACAAGTCTCGAGCACGGGGATTAAGGATATAAGAGTCGTAACTGCATAAAAATGTAGTGTGACAATTTAATATAGACATTATTTTAAACAATGCATCTGTCTGGAATGGAAGAATGAACAGCAGACCAATTCTACAACAGATCGCAGTCCAACAGCTAGAAAAAGCCCAGGGACAGTTTCAAAAATAAAATAAAAATTTCAAAATAAAAAAAAAAAGAGGACAATATACAATAATGAAGAAAAAACTCAGAGAACAATTCACGGCACATAATTTTGCCTGATGAAGAAGAATACACAAGGGAAACAATTTCCTCATTTTCAGGTTGTGTTTGAGATAACGTTATACTTTGTGTTTTCTTCTTTGTGCTGAGATGACAAAATGCTCGAAATTCAGATTTATGCTGTGATGGTTAATGCGGTCAGTCACGTAACACGGACGCTGAATGAGTATCTTGTTTTGCCTTCAGTTCACTGAGGTATCAAGGGTTTCTCCTCACTTAAAGCAATCCCTCGAGCAGCCTGGTTGACTATTAACTGTTCAAAGTTAGAAATGCACTTTACAGCACTGAGGAAGTATCATATACTTAAGGGAACCAGGGCCAGAATGTGTGTGCTCCTACCTGTGCCCACCACACCCAGAGATCGACCGTGCTCAAGCAGCAATAAACACCCCAAACCCCTTCCAAAAACACCCACCTACTGCCTATAAAATTGGCAATATTTATTGCTTAAGTAAATGTATACAAATGTTTAGACTACATGCTAATCTACGCAATTTTATCAAGCATAGAGCTATCAAGTATGAGAACATCCAATTTCTATATTTGTTAGCTATTCTCCAAACATCCAAAAATCCACATGCAGCCTCGAGCAGTCTGGCAAAGGAATGTGCTCCGTTTTCCAAATCTTGTATGATTCATTTAATGAACTGTAGGCTATATTTTTTACAGAAGAGGAAGAATGTTGAGAATATCAGCTGGTCTTCACAGGAGGACTTCAGCTAACATACAATAGATATATATACAGCTATATATAAATTTTTCAATATTAGTAGTTTCTTAAAATATCATATTTTTTCTTCTAAAGCCATTTTCCATAAAAGTTTACAAATAAATCAAAAGACGTATTTATATGACTTGGGATTATTTACTACTTTGCCATACTCTCTTTAGGCCTACAGACTAATATATGTCAGACTACTGCATTCACCAGAAAAAAAACTATAGATAAGACTTTTATAGGGAGATGCCTTTGTTATTAGTCATACCAGACTTTAAAAAAAAATCCCTTAAAGAATTGCTAGAGATCACTTCTGCTCGCATTTACATGTGAAAATAAAGACTGATTGTTGGCTTATTTGATAGCTAAGAAATTGAGGCACTAAGAAACTGTATTTATTAACTTATTAAGACTTTAAATCCACAGAGTTTTCTAGGGCTTATGGTAAATATATATTTCTCTTGGGATGATGATGAACAGCACTTCAGTTGAATGCTGAATTATCTGTTAATAATATCTAATAATAAAGCCACAGATATGATGAGGAGTGTTCCCACTTGGAGAAATGCTGATATTCATGTACACATTTACATGTGCAACTTCAATTCTGGATTGGTTCAACACAGGTATGCAAAAATAACGTTAAAAAAAAAAATTGGCTTTTTTCTCTTGCGTGGTTCCATTCTGCTGGCTGCTGAGTGGTTGGTAAACAGCCTTTTGGGCTGGCACAAGGGGAACTGCTGTGACAGACCTACCTGACAGATCCTTATGGAAAAGCCCCTCGGCGGGATGTCCAGCTCCGCAGCAGCCAGCTGCCCCGTAACGGGCAGTGGGAAGGCAATGCCAGGTTTCCACGCTGCCATCCAGCACCTACAGGACCACAAGGAGCAGCCCGGTCCCCACAGGCTGCTCAGCCTGTTCGCAGAGCTCTCTGCCCCGCTTCACATGGGGCAGAGGGCACCACGGGAGCAAGGAGCCAGAGACAGCTCCGGAGCAGCGGCCCCGCAAGCTCCGATCCCGCGGGATCCTAACCTGCTCCCGGGATCCTAACTCGCTCCCAGCAAACAGCTCCCGGGCTCAGGGCCAGGCACGGGTACCAAACTTTGCTGGATTTCTTACTCTCCAGCGATCATTATTAAGGAAGGAAACCCAATCCAATGATGCACGCTATAAATCACTATCAGATTTATGGCTTGGGAAATGTCAGCTTTGTGGAGGATCAATTCTAAGATTTATGCATTAAGGCAAACTGCTGGTATGGCCCTTATAGTGATGGCTAAAGAACAATTGGCATTTCCTTCATTATCCAAAGGCATTTAATGTGTCACTCAGTTAGGACTGCACTGAATTGAAACTTTCTATCCAAGCTGCTAAGTCCACGTTAAAATTCCAGCTTTATCATACTGCATTTTCGGTGTGATTTTTGTACTCTCACAAAAACAGGGAGTTAGCAGTTATTCCCATGCCACGTCTTCAGCATGGAAAGATAATCTGCAGCACACACTGTGCACAGCGAAGAGCCTAAGGAAAAGCCCCTAGCACAGCTCAGCAGTACCTGGCCACAGCTCATCCTCCAGCTGTGCTCAAGACCCCACATCCCTTGTAAAGCAAAGCTTAAGCAGCCTTCCTTCTTTCCTTTAGTGCTGAAGATTAAACCTTCAGCCCTTCGGCCTTTTGTTCCACTTCAGCCTCGGATGGGCAGCAAAAGCTTCCTTGGGTGCCTGAAGGAGCTCGGGAGGCAGCGGTGGGAGGAAGCCCAAGCAACGCAGAACCCTACAACAAGGGGCACCTAGAGCAGAGCAGTAAGAGAGGGGTCATTATTGCCAAGTACGTGATCTTTGCCATGATGCCCTCAACAAAGACATGGAGTCTGCTGAATATTACATGGCATTTTTGTTTGTTCCATTGTTCAGCCTCCTCAAAAGCAGGAACTGAACTGCTCAGCTGCGAGGCTGCTCTCAGTTCTTGGTTCAGCTCCGAACTTCCCACTTGAAAACAACTTACTTGACTGAAATTTGTGCTTTCAAAAACAAATGCTTGCTTGTATGATTCTAGCTCATGCGCTAAGCAAAGTCATGCACAGATTGAAAATATTTTTATTTGGTCTTGCCATGTCCTCTAGAGGAACATTAGATCATGCCAGCAAGGAATACAATGGCAAAACAAACAGAAAAAAAAGTATTAGCACAAATTAGGAAAGACTTTGGAAATGATGCGTGTATCTAAGATTCAAAAAAAAAAAAAAAAAATCATTTCTTGATCTGATCTTTTGACTGACCATAAACATTGGATGAAGATAAGGCAGGATGGTTTCACTGCCTCTTTCGAACAAAATGAAGGATTTTTTCAGAAGGTTTGTTCTACATTTTCCGTTGCATTTAAATAAATAAATAAATAAATAAATAAATTGAAGTGTAAATGAAGCTGGGTATTTGTTTCCTGAAGTCATGCATCCTAAACTCCACCTTTTCTAGTAAAAAACCTCCGTGGATATCTTTGCTCTTATTCTTACAGACAAGGATTTCATTCTCCTAAAAGCTGGAAAAGACAAGCAAAGGGCTGGCAGATCGTGAAAGGGGATGAAATTCCAGGCCTGAGGACAAACAACTTCCGATAAAGCCCAAACCAGCGAGGCCAGTGGAGAACTGAACTGTGGCGCCCGAGATCAGCAGGAAGGAAGCGGCACTCGAGCGAGCGGCAAGAGCTCTGGATGCTGCAAACCATCCCCGGGAACAGGAGCCGACTCCGTGTGGGCTTGGCGGGAGCTTCACGCTGCTCCTGCACGCCTGGGTTTAACATCACAGAGAACTCATCAAAAGCCATTTCGTCCCTCTTTTGTCAGGTGGCTTTTGCATAGATTTGCCTGGACTCTACACCAGCTGTAACACCATCTACACCATGAACACGTCCTTTGCAGTGCATCTAACGTGGGAGAACATGAAACATGATATTTTGACCCTTTCCTTTTTTACAGCTAACATTCTTATTTCTAAATGAATCCTCTATTCTGGGAAGATACGTGAATTCAAAATTACTTGAACAAACCATTCATTCATTCAAAAAAAAAAGTTTGCAAGCCCTGAAAAGCCATTAAAATGCACTAAAATGCACCCAAAATGCATCCAAGCCTAAATAAAGTCTTCAAAAACATCCAGCAGGATGCTCTCCTAACCGACAGCTCTGTCTGTAAGTAAATGACAGTAAACTTCATTAAACTGAAGCAGAAGACAGTGGTTCTGTGCACGGAGTAGAGGCGCCTGCTGTGCAAGGGGCTCCCCGCGGCGGCTGTGCCCCGACGCGCGCAGTGCTCCAAGGGGCGCGCGGAGCCGCGGCGCCCGCGCCGGGCTGCACTTCCCTCCTGCGCCAGGCCCGGGAACTGCAGCTCTGCCGGGATCCAGCGCGCTCGGCTGTGCCGGGCAGCCCAGGCGCAGGAGCTGCAGGAACGGAAAGAGCGTTCCCGGAAACTAAACACGCTGCGATTGCTGAACCGCTGCAAAGATGGATTTGGGCTCTCGGCTTTGAAAAGCTCATGATTGTTTCCTCACCTTGGGGTGTCTTTATGCACTTAGAGGAACTTTTATACAAGCGTATGAAACTCCAGTGAGCACTGGAGTGTGGCACCAGGGCCACATGACTCTCAATCCATGTTGTCCATGAGCACAAGCGTGAAGATTCCCTCAGAAATGACAGAGCACGAGCACTTTGGCTGCTGTTCAGATCACCAAGTACCTGGGAACAGTCCGTACGGAACAGAAATGCGGATTTTGGTGTTCCTGCAACTTAACTCCTTTCTCATTACTGCACATTCACTCTTTATTGAGAGTGTATTTTACCCCCGCCTGAGTTTCCAGGATTTGCCACCTTCATTCCCAATGCGCACCCATTAGCACAAGGGAGCACAGGTCAACTCCAATCGGCCTCCGCTTTCCCTGCGCAGCCACGGAGCCCGTTATCCCTGCGGAGCCAGGAGGTTGCGGCTGCTCCCCAGGCAGGCAGCAGGTCCAGACCCCGTCACCCCTCCTGGCCTGGGTGTGCTGGGGAACACAGCACCCACTGCTGGGTCAGGCTGAGCTGTCGCCCCGCAGAATGTGCCCAGTTTCCCAGCAGGACGCCGGGGTGCCGGGCACAGAACCGGGGTGCCGTGTCCCGGTGCTGCTGCTGCCGGCAGAGGGCAGCCCCACTCCAGAACCTGGCCACAGCCTGTGGGAAACAGAGTCGCACCAAGAAACAACCTCAGGTGAGCACCTGCTTTTGTAAAGGAAAAACATAAATAGGGGAAATATTCAGTTCTGGAGTCTTGGACGCAAGTCTCCTCTCAGGAGGATGTGCCAAGGAAGGAAGATAGTGCCAGTTCTCCCTCTTTCTCACCCACCTCCACACACAGACCTGCTCACTCCACCTCTCATCCCTCCACACATCGCTCCGAGCGTGGTTTGCTAGAGCTTCAGGACCAGCTCCTTCTGCAGCCCCCGATAATACGTCACGATCACACGCGACAGAGAATGATTTCAAATAATCACATCAAAAGACGCCAGTTTGTTTAATCACAACTTGGAGCCCTGCTCCTCTGCAACACTCCTCTTGGACGCTGCCACCCTGGAAAATGTCCCCGAGCTCAACCCCTGCCCTTATTTTCATGGAGCAAAGAAGAGACAATAAAACTCACCCTCTGCTGCTTACAGAAATCAGCATGTTTAGTAGAGCACCTGTAACAAGAAAGGCGGCCACAACCAGAACTGCCCAAACCCCGTGATGAGTGGCAACGGTGGCTCTTTGAAAGTCCATTTTACACAGACTATTCTGACAGCACCTCCATAGTAAAAGTTGCACATAGTAATAATATGACATATATGCAGGAGTTGCATTCTGCATGTTTTCACTGCAATGCCAGCCTTTTAATGAGCACGCTAACAGGAAGGTAACAAGTCTTATTAAGATAACTAATCATAGGCCCCTTTGGAGATCGGTGTATGTAATCCACATCCAAAATGTAAAGCTCAATGACCGCTTTTGCGTGGCTTTACTTACACACACCAACTCACCACCGTAGCTACTCACCACCACAGCTCCCCCAGCGCAGGCTGCGCTGCCCACAGTGCCAAGGCCAGAGCGCTCCGCTGCGTTACGGGGACGGTTACGGGTGCCACCGACTGCGAGGCACAGCTTCAAGCACGCCGAGACGCCAGGACCAAGCCACTTATTTCTCCTCTCCAGGGAAATGGATGAAACCGATAATCGATTCAGGCATGTTCTTTGAATACTGTATTTGAACCTGCCCTGCAAATAAATTATTCACACAAAATGGGAATTGCGAAGTTCCAAAGCTTCGTTTTGCATTAACAAATGCACAGGAAGGAAACAGAGGAACAGCAATTGCAAATGCATTTGAAATTTTCAGACCTTCCCCTAAGCACATTTGGCTGTTTTGCTGTTAGTTGTTTCTGAACAGGCAGCTCCAAGTTTAGACACTGTTAAATACCAAAAGATATTTGCTTCTAAATGAGCGCTAATTGAATTTGTAGTGTAGGCAATTACCTTGACTTTAAACGTGGCGCGTACGACATGAGATTCAAACTAGGACAGCTACTATTTAGCATCATATCTTTATCTTTCACCACTGCAATATTAATGTAGATCTCTTCTCTGTGTAAAATCATCACGTTAATTAAAGCGCTGCCCATTTGTCGATGCCTCGGCCCAGAGAGCTCCTCTGCGTGCAGCTGGGGCAGCGGGAAGGGCTCACGCTGGCACCGCTCCGGGCGGTCCCCGACAAGCCAATCGTGCAATGACGGCCGAAAACGTGGCAACCATATGCAAAAGCTGCATGAAAGACTTGCACGGAGCAAAACAGGCTTAAAAACCTCCTTGTCTGGCTTCTGTCCTGCGCCTTACAGCTGCCTTGATGCCAGCTGTATGTAAAGAGGGCTCTTGTGACACCAGCTCCTAGACTGGCTGCGGACTGATCGTCACACGGAAACAATGCTCAGGACACACTTGGCAGGGCAGCACTTCTGGCAGCAGCAGGTGAGAAAAGCTCTGTTCCTTTTACCCAGGTCACAGCCAAGGTGGCACATGAGGCTGGGATGGGTTTTATGGGGCTAATAACTGTCCAGGCATCACGCGTCAGGCCTCTAGAGACCTGCCCAGCTTGCCCCGTGCAGCGTATTTTTAGTCCATCTATTTTTATTTACCTTCCACAGCGCACTCATTGCTGCCCGGAGCTCCTTCATCACCCAGGGCCTAGGAGGGCCACAGTGTGTGGCTCATTGCACAAAAATCACATTAAAGCAGCCCAAAATCACACCTGAACTGAAGGGTAACTTTCTGAAGAGCACCCAGGAAACATAAACCAGGGGCAGCTTCTTTCTCAGCTCACTTATCCTGACACTAAGGGCACTCTGAAACACTGCCCTTCCAAATGCATTCGCTCAAATCTAGCATGAGATAATATCAGCAAATTCCTGGTATTGTACTCATCCCTTATTTAAAAGGCTTAAGATATTATATGCCCTTCTCTCTGCATAATTCTGTTCAAGTTACATAACGTATGTGGATTTGCTTTGACCTGATTCCAGACAGCAATATCTTATTCAGCCAGGGCTATACAATTGCAGCTTGGCGGAAAACAGGTCAGGATTTAATAATTTTCTAACATGCTGAAACTTGCAAACTGGTATAAATATTTCAGTATTTTTAAAAACACACTGCTAGAAACGCTGCCACTCGCAGCTGCAGAGGGCGATGCAGTGCAGAAAGCATCGCTGTGTCTCGCCAGACAGGGCACAGTGCTGGGGGCTCCTGTCACCGTCACTCACGCGACCACTGGAGACATCCTGGCCAGGGACTGACGGGCTGGGATAAGGCTTCATCATCTGCTCACACATCTATGCAGCTTCCTCAGATGGATGTTTGCCATGACGAGCCAAGCACATGAAGAAGAGCAGCAAGTTGCTCTTCTGTCAGCACAACTCTGACACTTGGGACTGTTTGTAGCTTTGGAACACGACAGTCGCCGAGATGACAGTGTGTGATAACGGCTGGGTGCTAATGCAGACGAGGACCCGTCCCGCAGCTCAGGCAGGAACAGGGCTCAAGCCACCGGGGGTCCTCATGGCTGGCACCAGGGTGTCCTCACGGGTGGCAGGGTGTCAAATGCTGCGTGTTTCACCCACCTGGCAGCAGTGCTGCAGAGAACACTCACGGCTCCTTGCCCAGAGCAAGTCCAAGGACCTGGCACAGGCTGGGCAGTGTTGCATCTCCCCCGCTCTCCACTGCATAAACCATTGGAAAGTACATTTCCATCCCAAAGAAAGCAAAAATGAGGCTGCTTGGAAGAGGGGCTGTGCGGGATATTGTGTTGCAAGGTGTTTCATGGGAAGGCAGCAGATGCAGCTCAGCTGGACACAGAGAAGGACATGGGGAGAAGCGAGGGATCCCCACGACGCCTCGCGAGGAGCAGCAGCCACTCGCTGCCTGCCGAACACTGCAGTGCCAGCAACTCCAGGCAGCGCAGGGAAGTCGCGAGCGGCGCTGACAGCGGCACCCCCAGCTGCAGGTGCCCTCGGCAAACAACTCCGCGGAGCAGACAGCACCGCAGGGCCAGCAGTGCCCCACAGCTCTGTTCAGGGTCGTCCATCACACCCCAAAGGCTGCAGAGCGGCCGCGGGGCCGGGTCAGCCCCTCCTCAACAGCGCTGCACAGGCTGCTCTGGCTTCCTAAGAAACCCCTTCTCTACAATAAAACACTTATACAGGAAGCGGGGCCTGAGTCTCTCAAATCACGTTTTACAGCCTTAGCACTATTTACTAGCACTATTTATTCTATACACATCTGCATCATCCTCAGTTCAACATTCTGTACAATACAGAGAAAATAGCACATTTCTCCCCTCCCTATTTTAAGGCAACTCTTCCTATAGAGAATTACAGATATACATCACCTTTTATTGCCTGATAAGTGAAAACTCATTGCATCACACATGAATGAATGGGGTTTCAGGGAATTATTAAGGTATATGAGGCGATAATCTAAGAAAGATAAAGCAAGACTACACAGCCCATTGGGTGAAATTCTGAACTCAAGACCCAGGCATGCTCAGCAAAGCCAGTGCCTCGTCCAGGTTTCACAGCCTTCATCCTTCTCAAGCTCCCACCTTCAAGCAGGGCTTAGCACACTGTAACCCTATCACTGCTACGTGGCACGTAAACCTAGGACTATACATGACCTAGGCTTTTCTTATCCAACAGTTCATTAATTCAAATGCAAATGGCAAATGAGATTTTCCATTGCTTTTCCTATCCGTGTAGTTACTGTCGCATACAGGTTTTCCAACCTCTCTTGTAAAAAGGGGGTTTGCAAGCACGTACCTCTTGGTTTGGCTGGTACAAACCTTCTGCACCCACAGCAGCGGCGGTGGAAAGAGTTAGCCTTTGCTGCAAATGCACATACATGCCTATTGATTCCACTGTATTTTAACTCCTCTGAAATATAATAGTCTGCATATGCTGCTTTGGTGGTGGTGTTGGGGAAGCCAAGGAAGTTAAAAGATTTGGAAAGGTACCAAAAAAAGGGCAGAAGTGGCTCAGTTATTTCCAGCTGCACCTATAGAGTGTCTGCTTGGCTTTATAAGGCTTCTGGTTTCCACAGTTACAAAGAATTGGAAAATAACAATCAAGCTTTACCTTCAATGCTCCAATGCAAAAGAAAAAAAGATTTAAAAAAAGACTTAGATAAGACAAAAAAAAAAAAAAAAAAAAAAAAAAAAAAAAAAAAAAAAAAAAAAGTTTTTTTCCTAAATAAATGGTGCCTAAATGCTATACTAGAAATAAAGTGCCTTCCTAACAACGACGCTATCCCTGCTGAAGAACAGGTCTATCAAATGTTGACAACGAAACAAAGTCATCAGCACAAAGCAACTTAGGCCAGCGCTGGCGTGTACAACAGCCACATGGACAAGCAAGCACCACACACAAAAAACCCCAAACCTCAAGGTCTTCACATGTGGGCTGCCCAACTGGAGGGGAACTCTGGCTGTAAAACAGCTTTATGTATTATTTTTCAAAAATCAAACCAAAGTAGATCAATAATTGTATTTTCAGCTCACTAGTCTGTTTCAAGGCAAAAGGACTGCAAAGCATTTTAAAATTCAGCAACTTTGTCTCAATAGCACACTATGGTTAAAGGAGAGAAACCAGGACATAGACAAGGGAGGAGAAACTCTAAACTGCTCCTGTGGACGTGAAATGACCCATTGCAGCTCATGCTGGCTAAGAGAAGGTCAGGCCTGTGCCGATGGGCAAGTAAAAGCCCGAGGCTGCTAAAGGCACCAGGATGACGATATGGGTGCTGACACAAGTGTGTTGGGTCTGTATGGGGCTGTCACAGCTACAGTCTGCAAGTGAAGACACCGCTGCTTGACAGCTGACGGTACTGGAATTTCCTGTGCAAAAATTACAAAGCCAATCTAATGTCTAAGAGAACAACTCGATGTGTGTCTGTTTGGTAGCTATTTAATGGCTGAAACATCATGATAACCAGGGTGGATTTCCCATCTGTTCTTCCAGACTCTTCCAAGGTCACATTTTGAACATTTTCTCCCACCTCCCATTAAGTACACGAAAATGGATGCTCTCCTCCTGCTTTTGCTAAGCACGACATTCTAAGACATTCAAAATCTCTTGAAATTTTCTTCAAACTCTTAAATGAAATAAATAATATTATTTAGGTGATTTATTTGTCTCTTGTAGTTTCTTTAAAGTTTAAGTTTTCCAAGCACTTGCTTCAGTAAAAACGTATTCCAATCGCTGCAGTAGTGATTTCTAAAGTGATTTTTTGATCAAACTAGTTTATCTATTTCTAAAAGAAGAAATATGTTTAAATTTCGGTCTTTTTAAATGTTTTTTTCATGGCTTTTCTCAGCAAACCCCTCCCTTCTGTCATTTCCTTCTCTTGTCATTTTGTGACAAACCAAGCTGCTGCTAAAATCTCATCTGTACCGTGACACACTGTGCTTGTATTGGCCAAATAACCAGATTTTTCGCGGCTACACACAATGTAATAAAACGCCTTCTCCCAGGCAGACAATCAATCACCTTAAATCAAAGTCCAAATTATTTATTAACAGATATTCTCCTTGTCTCTCATTGCCAGTCGCCTCTCCAAGATCTTTCAGCATGTGAGAGACAAGGGGATTTGTATGCGCAGGCTGCGCAATCCAGCACACGGATCTGACAGCAATGGCATATTCTTTCACAAAAAGTGACAGCATTCTAAGTGGAGATCTTGTTAAACTTGGCTACCAGTAACATAAGTGCTTATTTACTAATATCTCAGACTTACTGACAGCGCTTTACTTGCCAGCAGTCGAATATATTGGCAGCTGCTTTCTCCTAGACTAAAAGGAAAAGAAATGTTAGTATTTCAATTGTCCTGGGCTGGTATTTGGAAGCAAATCCGTACGGAAGCAATTTAGAGCAAAATGACATGACTAGANGCTCCAATGCAAAAGAAAAAAAGATTTAAAAAAAAAATTAAAAAAAAAAAAAAAAAAAAAAAAAAAAAAAAAAAAAAAAAAAAAAAAAAAAAAAAAAAAAAAAAAAAAAAGACAGCAGCCAACTGCTTTAACAGTTGAATTTTGCCTTCCTAGCAACGACGCTATCCCTGCTGAAGAACAGGTCTATCAAATGTTGACAACGAAACAAAGTCATCAGCACAAAGCAACTTAGGCCAGCGCTGGCGTGTACAACAGCCACATGGACAAGCGAGCACCACACACAAAAACCCCCAAACCTCAAGGTCTTCACATGTGGGCTGCCCAACTGGAGGGGAACTCTGGCTGTAAAACAGCTTTATGTATTATTTTTCAAAAATCAAACCAAAGTAGGTCAATAATTGTATTTTCAGCTCACTAGTCTGTTTCAAGGCAAAAGGACTGCAAAGCATTTTAAAATTCAGCAACTTTGTCTCAATAGCACACTATGGTTAAAGGAGAGAAACCAGGACATAGACAAGGGAGGAGAAACTCTAAACTGCTCCTGTGGACGTGAAATGACCCATTGCAGCTCATGCTGGCTAAGAGAAGGTCAGGCCTGTGCCGATGGGCAAGTAAAAGCCCGAGGCTGCTAAAGGCACCAGGATGACGATATGGGTGCTGACACAAGTGTGTTGGGTCTGTATGGGGCTGTCACAGCTACAGTCTGCAAGTGAAGACACCGCTGCTTGACAGCTGACGGTACTGGAATTTCCTGTGCAAAAATTACAAAGCCAATCTAATGTCTAAGAGAACAACTCGATGTGTGTCTGTTTGGTAGCTATTTAATGGCTGAAACATCATGATAACCAGGGTGGATTTCCCATCTGTTCTTCCAGACTCTTCCAAGGTCACATTTTGAACATTTTCTCCCACCTCCCATTAAGTACACGAAAATGGATGCTCTCCTCCTGCTTTTGCTAAGCACGACATTCTAAGACATTCAAAATCTCTTGAAATTTTCTTCAAACTCTTAAATGAAATAAATAATATTATTTAGGTGATTTATTTGTCTCTTGTAGTTTCTTTAAAGTTTAAGTTTTCCAAGCACTTGCTTCAGTAAAAACGTATTCCAATCGCTGCAGTAGTGATTTCTAAAGTGATTTTTTGATCAAACTAGTTTATCTATTTCTAAAAGAAGAAATATGTTTAAATTTCGGTCTTTTTAAATGTTTTTTTCATGGCTTTTCTCAGCAAACCCCTCCCTTCTGTCATTTCCTTCTCTTGTCATTTTGTGACAAACCAAGCTGCTGCTAAAATCTCATCTGTACCGTGACACACTGTGCTTGTATTGGCCAAATAACCAGATTTTTCGCGGCTACACACAATGTAATAAAACGCCTTCTCCCAGGCAGACAATCAATCACCTTAAATCAAAGTCCAAATTATTTATTAACAGATATTCTCCTTGTCTCTCATTGCCAGTCGCCTCTCCAAGATCTTTCAGCATGTGAGAGACAAGGGGATTTGTATGCGCAGGCTGCGCAATCCAGCACACGGATCTGACAGCAATGGCATATTCTTTCACAAAAAGTGACAGCATTCTAAGTGGAGATCTTGTTAAACTTGGCTACCAGTAACATAAGTGCTTATTTACTAATATCTCAGACTTACTGACAGCGCTTTACTTGCCAGCAGTCGAATATATTGGCAGCTGCTTTCTCCTAGACTAAAAGGAAAAGAAATGTTAGTATTTCAATTGTCCTGGGCTGGTATTTGGAAGCAAATCCGTACGGAAGCAATTTAGAGCAAAATGACATGACTAGACAATCTCTGCAGTGAAGGGGAGGAAAAAAAAAAAAAAAAGGTTTAGTTTGCTTGCTGCTGCTTAGGAAGAAAATAAGAAAATAATACCAATTGGTTTATAATCCTTTGTTTGTTTTGTTTTTAAACAGGAGTTGAGAATTCTATTTAAAAAAGAATAGTAGTAATGCCAAATGCAGAAATAAAAGGATTTCAGATGGCCTAGGATCTGACAGTTGAAGGAATTCCTCCTGACTTGTGCTTGCTCTGTTTTTCAGAGAAATCAGGTCCAACTGAGTCTAAAAAGAGCTTTGGAGGCTTTATGAATATTCTCCCCTGGTGTTTTACTGGAATGGTATAACTAAACACAAATCCTTTTGGATCCCTCCATGGTTCTGGGTCTAGAATGAATGCTGCTATTCCTTTTTTGGTATTTTCTATGTAAAAATACCCCCACCTTCTCTCCTTCTAGATTTCAAGCCATCATCTACATGCACGCGCCTACTGAGCAGGTAATGCAGGTATAAGAATATCCACTCATCTGAATGTAATAGAGCTGTGGCTGCAAAACTGGTAATTTTCTTGTAATTCACTGAGACACTGTGGAAAAATATAGAAACAATGCACGGTCACAAAAGGAGGAGGAGGAAAAGCCCCTTCCCTGGGCGGTGCCTGTGCAGCCTGCGTCCCTGCACATCCTCACGGGTCGCACGGACACGGACCGGGACACCCTGCCCTGGGTGCCCTGCTGGGGCAGCAGGCTCAGAATAGCTGCGCTCTGAAGACCCTTTCCAACCTCAGCCCTTTTGTGATTCTTTAATCCCCTGTCACTAGGGTACTGCAGCACGCAACTCTGCCCCCAGCTTCAATTCCAGCTTTAAAAGGATAATTCACATTGAGAGGAAGCCAAAAAGGCTTTAATGGACTTACACATTAAGTAAGCCCGCTTAGTTCAGTGTAATGTGATAAAAATATCAAGCATGCTTACTGTTATGGATATTTTTGTTATCTAGGTACCAGTACATTGCACCCTTGTCCTGATTAAGGCTTGTAAACCAATCAGTAAACCAACACTGATCTTAAAGAGTATAAGCAAGAAGCAAACCTCCATCTGTTCGCATCCTCAGAGGACAATACAGACGAGCTCTCTCAGGTCTTTCCACGCCACCCTCTCTGTGGGAAGGACACAACCCTAAAACATGGTGCCTTTATTTCCGAGACCTTATAACAGTCTCTGCAGGGGAATGCTAAGAGCAGAGCTAGCAGGACCTGCCTGTCCCTCGCCCTGCTGCTGCCGGCGCTCCCAGCCACGGGCTGGATGCAGAGCTCTCCGAGCCCCTTAACTCTCCACACTGGCGAGTACAGCAGGTTTCACTTGGGTGCTCTTCTCTCCTTTACTGCGTTTACATCAATTCTAAGCAAGAAAAGCAGCAGGCTCTTTGCATTTGTGGGCTGTGCTGCATATTATAATACCAAGTATTCTTGATTCTTTCCATAAAGCTGGATGAAGATGCACCTTGTCTTTGCAGATCCTCTACACAAATTTTTAGTTAAAGGTTTTCTTTTTAATCTTAGAGCTGATTGATGGAGCAGTCCAATTAATGACAATAAGAGGTACATAAAAAAAAAACAGGAAGTATTAACTAGAAATGGTGCTACATCCCAAAGGTCTGGCTCCTGTTTCATATCCTCTACAAAAATACTTACTTGCCATGAACCATGGAATTGGGATTCATATAGCCTGTTGTTATCGCGGCGCAGCTACACAAGCAACTGATTGATTTATCCTATTTTTGCCCGGACCCCCAGAGATGAGAAGAATTCTGCTATTAAATGCAAAATATTGTTATTACACAGAGAAGTGGCTACTATCTGCAAGCTGCTTAATTACAACCCCGTTAGACAGGTAATGAACCTCTAGCAGCCTCAGTCGCTTTCCTGCTACCTATTCCTATTACATGCTGTTGCACACTACAACCTGTTGCACGCTTCTCCCTTGCTTTATAGCAGCAATTACCTGTGAACTTCCTTCTCCCCAATCCCTCCATCAGGCATTATTATCCAGCACAGTCTGCTTTGCTAAGAACCATCCCCAAACACGCTGCAGTTAAGCAGCAAGCTTGCACACTTTTGAACTGCCAGGGTAAGCTGGGGTGATGCCCTCGTCCTTTCCCACCATATTCCCACTCCTCTGTTAGTGATATCTGGAACTGAAATATATGAGTCACACCTGCATTTTTCTCCCAATTCTTTCACTTTAAATGAAATGAAAATCTATTTGATATGGCTGAGCAGTGACAGTAAGAATTTCAGTCTCACTTATACAGTTGCACCTTGAACAAAATTCAAAAAAATATGCATATATATAGCTTTGCATTCAGAAGCCAAGCTTCTATTTATTCATCCTTGAAAGGATTCATCATCTCTGTTACGTGCATGAGAAACTGCTGCCAAAACCATGTCAGAGATGCAGACCATCTCCCTCAGCACTGGCACGAACCCCTCCACACGAGGCCAGCAAGGAGGTGTGGTAGCATCTGGACTTGAATTATTGGCAAAGGAAACACATCCTCTCACTTTTGAATAAAAAAAAAGAAGTACATTCCAGCAAGGAAACAGAAGGGACAGTTTAGCAGGCAGGGATATGAAGCTCCCTGTCTTTGCTTGTGCTGTCAAGCCGTGCAGTACTCCTGCTGTACAGTCTGCCCGGTGCTTGGTGCCGAGACAGCGGCACGCAGATCACTGCTGGGAATTTGCTTTTCAGAATAAAAACTAGGCAGACCAGGAAACCAGGAAATTCTTGGTCTAAAACCCCTTTGTTTCAAAAGCAGCACCTGAACATCTGGGGTAAACCAGCCCAGGTTCTTCCCTTCAGCAGTTGTTACATTCCAGTGAACAGACTCCAGCTTCAAAGAATCTTAACTAATAAAATGGTATTTTCAATTTTGATACGTGGTGGTAGCAAGCCAGGTGCCGTTTCTCCAAAGACACGGCAACACAATCACACACTTCACATCAAGAAATATTTCCCTTATTTTTCACTGTCTGGAGTAAATGTATTTTAAAAGTAGTGCAAATAACTACAAGTTTTGGAGCTCCACATTGTAAAGCAACATCCGCAGTTAGGCAGCAACCTGTTGAGACAGATTGCTGCAAAAAGTGTTTTTGAAACCAGTTCAAGGCTCTCGGATCAAAAGCACAACAAGGAGGTTGTTTTCCAGGTTTAACAAACAGAGCTGATTAATGCAAAGCCTCCCTTTATGCAAATGCTATGCGCAACTCACACTGCAGGAGGAAGGGGGCATCTCCACAGGTCAACACAGCTACTATTTATTTAAATGAATTCAAAACAGAGCACACAGCCCTAACCCTTAAGGAGACTATGCGCACATTTTACATATTTAACACCATCTCTTCAAGCCAAAAAAAAAAAGAGGGTCTTAATTACCATCTTTCTTACTCACTACTACCTCTATCGGAAGATCAGATATTCCAGCAAAGTATATGAAGTCTGGAAGCATGTTTTAAATCAACCTTTATCTCCAGTTTTAGTTTTAAATGGACTGACTCTTGGTCAGGGTACTGACTCCCAGGCTACCATGCACCTGCAGAAGCTCTATCAGATAAAAAGGGGGG
>VZSG01000407.1:340304-389344 GCA_013398315.1 Nothoprocta pentlandii
AGGGGGGGGGAAGGTTTAGCAAATAACTGTATTCCTGAATCCTGCCGAGTCCTGCCCTGCAAAGGGAGCCACAGCAGAAACTCCTGTTTCCCTACAATGAAAAAATAACTCCACGCTCAACTAGCTGGATGCAGACATGCCCATTTTCATTTCTTATTTCTTTCAGGATTAATATAGGACTTAAAAAGATACTCTCTGATAGAAATTCAATTTATTTCTGCTTCCATTTCGTGTATGTCTGAACAGATCTGTAATCAGAGTAATTGCTTTTCAGCACTGTCTCAGACATGTGGAATGAGGGTCCTGAGCAGTGCCATCCTCATAGCAAATAGCAAGTGTAACGGATAACTGCAGTAAAATCTTACCAAAACAAATATAAATGAGGGTTGGTGCAAGAATAAAACAAACACAACATGCTTCAGGGGGTATTCCGAGAGCTCTAAATGCTATTGATTCTTTCTTTGAAAGAAAGGTTTTGCTCTTTCACAATTTCATCTTATTTAAGATGATAATGGGAAGTGAATGAAGAAGAATGAATGAAATGAAGAAAATCTTCTGACATGAACATTTTAGGCTACAAAGTCTGTTTCTTACTAGGAGGATATATAATACCATCAGCATAAAGCTTACAGAGCAGTTTGGTGGAATGCCTGGCTGCTGCTGAGGGGCAGAAAGGGACCCTCAGGAGGTGCTTTCAAGGGCGCTGAGGTGCCTACAGGAAGCCCACGGGCCGGGCAGCAGCCCTCCCTGCTGGGCCTGGGCCTGGGCTCAAGAGCAACGTCTAATCTCAACAGCCACCTCCAAGTTTCTGCCAACACGCAGCCACGCGTGCAAGGTACCTACAGCTCCCTCTGCGCTGTGCTAGAGAAATCTTTGCCCTTGCCATTTGACTGACTGACTGGGACTCAGGGAGGGACATATATAAAAGCTTGCCATTATCTATGAGAGTTCCCCAGCAGTTAATTTTTCTATTCTGAACTAGCAAAAAAAAAAAAAAAAAAAAAAAAAAAAAAAAAAAAAAAAAAAAAAAAAAAAAAAAAAAAAAAAAAAAAAAAAGACACAGTCACACTGCCAAAAGACGAAATTTCATGAAATTTCATTCACACTACTTGAGAACAGGTTAAAGGAGCATTAGCAAACGCAGAAACATTCCAATCAACCAGTTCCTTCCTTCCAGAGCTTAATAAGAAGAGGCTGAGGCAGATGTCCTAGTAGTTAATTTTTAACTTCCCAATAATTCAGAAAGTTGTAGTGGAATGAAAGAATCAGAACACATGCCAAGAGCCAAGATTCAGAAGAGTAAATACAGTGATAACTTTGACCTGAGAGACTGATATGAAAACTAGGCAAAATAATCCGAACTATTTATTAAAGTGGGAATCCTCCATATAAAGAAAGAATTAAAAAAAAAATAGTTGGGAGATATGATGGATACCCAAATGAACTGATGCTTTCAGTCAGGCAACAGATAAAATGACTTCCCACATTACATTTATAAATGCAATCTGGTGCAAATCACATTATCTCTATGCATTCCACTGAAATAACTGTTGCTGACAAACCAACTGGTTCTGGCATGTACAGTTCTTGAAAGATGCTGAAAACTTGATGACCTTCCCAGAAAACCTCCAGGAAAGAATAAAAAAAATTCAGAAGAGATGCCAGGGGCTTGATCCAAGTGAGATGTCAAAGAGAAGGCTACGACCTCATGTTTATGTGAGAGAAATGTGATAAGAGACTGAGCAAACAGCTAAAACATGATCCTGTGCTGGAAGCTAATGCCAGATGAGCCCTGAGTAGGATGCTTGTTTAAGCACTGGGAATAATGGGCACTAAACAAGTTTAAGATTGCAATAGATGCTGCAGCAATTAAAAAGAGTGCATTTTTTATTTTTCACTTTTTCATGTTTTGGCCTACGTGCAACAAAGAAAAAAAAGTCAGGAAGAGCAAACAAATCACAACATCAATAGCCACCTGTTCATATTTTCCAAGTTACCCACAAGAAATCAAAATTCCACAGAAGACAGTGAGTAGAATTTAACCCAAATAAATTGCCTTAAGATGGAGAAAAATTTCTATGTAGTGAGACAAGTTTCCCTCTGGCATCGTTCCTCTGTGGAGGCGTCATTTTACTGGGGATGCATTTAGCCTAGTGCTTATAAACGAGACACTGCCTGCAACAGAGAACTACTGCACACCAAGAGCAGTTGCCACCACCAAAGGAATGTGCTCTTGTTTATATCCCTTCCATTAGGTGGGAGAAAATGAGGTTCATCAAGTTACACAAATAGACTGAACACTGGAACATAACAAATAATAATTAAACACACAACAGCAATTTCTAAATAGATACAAAATTCATTAGAAGGAGGATTATTACCTGGTACGGAAGGCAGTAGAGCTCCTGTAAAATAGTGAGGTTCTCTCAAAGGACTTCACTGGATGATGATGTCTGTCCAGCTCCCATTCATCTTTACCTTCTATTCAGCATTCAGAAAATGCACTAACTTGTAATTCATCAAAAACACAATGTCTTTCTGTTCCACTTCTATTCTTTACCTGGATTCCTACTGTTTGGAAGCTTAAAATTAAAATTTATCAATAGATAAACTGTTGCTTATACAAATAGCCTGTCATCTAGGAAAGAAACAGAAATGTTATCTGAGATCTTAAGCATCTTGGATGACTACTAAGAGAAAGGTTCCTAATTCTTAAGGATTAGGAGACCTTAATCACAAATGTAACATTAAGCATGGAAATAGCTTCTGGATTTAGACATAAGTCTAACCTAGTATTAAAAGAGGAACTGGCTTACAGTGCTGTGCTTGGCCTGGCCCCGCGGCACCCGGCCGGGCACCTGCACGCGGGGCCCTCCTGGGAGGCTCTTCACGTCCCTGCTCTGCAAGGGAAACACGGGCTCAGCTCCTCGGGGCCTCGGCTGCTCCCTTCCCGGCTCAAATCCTCTCTGTCTAGTGAATTAAAAAAGACATGGTCAAATGGGTGTTCTGTGAAGATGCTGGCAAACTTGCTTTAATACAAAAGCTAAATTCAATACAGATGTATTAAAACTGCAAAATGGTATATTGGGTTTCTACAGTATTTTATGTTTATTATTTTTTAATTTTATATTTATGAATATATAAATGAATTTAATTTTATACTTATCAATATAAAAACAGCGGATATTATCTCTGTGGCTTTGATCCCTCTTTAATTCAAAACTGTGAAACAGAATGCTTGCTTCCTGCCTTTAAAGTACCCTACCACATCTTCAAAGAGAAGAGACCTACTCAGAGAGCTGGTAACACAGGCATCTGAACGCTCCGTTAATGCTCCCCAATTCTTCCCTTTCTAAAAATTTATTACAAGCTCACGACAAGAGAGATGTCTGCAATCACAGAGTACTCCTAATTCAACTGTAATTGAACTGTAATAGCTCAGTAAATATGTAGCCAGGTGCTTAAAAATCTATTTTAATGGTATCTCCAAGAATAATAATACTCTGCATTACAAAAGAAAGAGGTAAAAGGTACATGTCTTTTACATATAAGAAAAAATTACTCACAGTGAAGGCAAAGCATATCTTAAAATCAAAATAAAGCTATGTTGCTCCCTAAAGGGAAGCCTCGGGTATTTTTGAGATTACTTAATCATTTCACTTTTAATATTCATAGTGAAAGATATGAAGGTGGACAGCCAAAGTAGTTACACTACCACGCTAGTTTTAAATATCCCACTGTCAACAATTTAGCAGTAAAATTACAAATATACAGAAAACAACTCTGCTACCGTATTGAAGCTACAAGCACAACCAATAGCAAAAATACATAACAAAATGTGCAGCAATTTAGTGTTTTCCATTCATAAATGCAGAATTACTCCTACATTTCTTTTCATTCCACTCTGCTCCAAAAAGAGCATTCATCATGTTGACCAAGACAGACAACTATCATCATACTCTGTAAAGTGGATGGAAGACAAACCTACGCGTTACTTAGAATTTTAGTCTAACTCTACAAATCCCTTGCTGTAGAACCGGAGCTCATAGGTGGAACCAAGTAAACCTGACACTTAGCACAAGTCAGACTGGCAGGAGCTCCACGATCGAGGGCTCTGAGCCTGAGAAGGAGCCTGTGGGCAGAGTGAGTTCAACCCGCAGCCCAGCTCCAAGGAACTGCCAAGACCAGGAGGCTCCGCGCTCAGCAGAACGTCCCCCCTTGCTCACTACAGTCTGCAAGACCGAGGTCAAAAGTGATCACTGAAAATAGTTCTCCAAACAGCAGGGCTTTCAGAAAACAGGAGAATACGACTGCATTCACTGCACCGTTGTGCCCTGGAGCACAAAGTGCTTGCCTGTTGAAATGACATGCATTACAACTACAAAATGCTACAAAGGTTTTCCGCATGCAAACCAGCTCCAAATCAGCTCACTTTACAATTTCTAAGTAATACAGACATAAGAACGTAGCATCATTTCTATTTACATCAGCTTTGACAGGAAAGAGCACGCTAAATCATGATCGAATCACTAGCATAAAATTGTATTTCTAAATAATTTAAATTCTCAAGACAGTATTTCTTACTAAAAATCCTTCATTTCAGTGAAGTAGCGTGTAAACATTGAAGATGTACATTTATACAATCTACAGTCTCAGCAGGAAATATATTTCTGGCTTATCATCACTGGTGGCTTCGAGCTGGAGGAGGGCGTGCTGCGCGTGCAGCTGCTCAGCACAGGCAGGGTGCAGCGCGGCGCACGCGCCCTCCGGCATCCCGCGGCCTTCCGCATCGGCCCCGGCAAAGCCATTCAGGTACCTGGCTATGTAGGAGCCTGTGGAATGCCTGTTGAGCGTGTGGGATGGTGCCGAGGGCTTGCTCCGGAGAACGACTCCTGCAATGTTACCTGCATTAGTGCATTTTTGCTTGCTGGCTTCCTGCCTCTCCTTGGCACGACTGGCTATATTCCGCACTCGGCTCTGGCTCCTGGATGACAGCTTTCTGACCAGCGTCTTCGGGCACTCATCATCAATCTGCCTGGAGTACAGTGTTTGACAGCTCTCCTCCTGGTCCAGGGATACCAATTTCCTCAGTTGCTCTGTCAGAGCATCTGTAGAATGGGGTCTCATATTCTTCATAGCAGCAAGTTTCTTGTCTCTCATGCCAGATGTGATAAAGCTTCGACTTATGTACTGATACTTACTTTCGAAATTGCAGGAAATATCCTCTGACGTCAAGTCACCCAGACTCTTGGACTTGCAAGGACTGGTCTGTTTGATGGCTGCAGGTGGGAAGGGCAAAGCATTCTTTAGTCCAGGCGAGTGTACATTAAGCTGGGATGTACATGATCCATCTCTGTGTGTGTCTGAAGTCTGACGATAACCATGTAAAAAGCCAGGGTTTCCATACGTTGGGAAGGGGAACTGACACCCTGCAGTCCTGAAGTTATCTGAGCAAGCCAAGGCAGCAGCACAGAGCTCCTCAACGGGTGTGTTATAGCCAGAGCACCTCTCACCACCATGCCCCGGGTCCTGCTTTTGCCTTAGTTTCAAAGGAGAAGCCACCTGGCTCATGTCTTCTCTTTTGTACTCGCACGCAGTGACCAGCAGATCTTGAGAATCCCCATCTACTTCTACCAGACTGCTGCTTTCTGAATTTTCACAAGTGGGAGGGTCAACGAGCGTATCTTCAAAGACGAGGCTGTCTGAAGCAAAAGAATTGGCAGATTCCAGGGCTTCCCAACTTGTGCCACACTTTGTTTTGGGATTTGCATTTAGCAGAGGCTTAGTACAAGCAGAACAAGGCAAGTTATCTTCTACGCTGTCTAGGTTGTTTGTGCAAACTAATTCACTGCGGGTATTACATTCAGAAGCTGGTGTAAGAGATGCCTCATGGATAATCGTGTGCATGGGAAACTCAGTAGTCTCAGGGCTGGAGAACACAGTGGTATCTGGAGTTGAGAAAAGAGGGGATCTCATGGAAGTGAAGTGGCTCTTACATGGAGTGTTCACATCCGGATGTGCAGACACCACACTCAAGGTCTGGCTGCTGCTTCCATGGAGACTTGAGACCACAGTGAGATCGGTTTGGTCACCTGTGACATCAACCTGCCCAATCAGTGCTGAGACAGAGCTATCCATCTCACTCGCATTAACTAAAGAAACTTCATCTATAAGACGAGAAATGTCACTGTCCTGCAGGGCTGAAGTGGAATGTAAAGCAGGAACATCAGAGGAGAGACTAGAAGAAATACCTGTCAATGAAAAGGTTGCTACGGTGCTTTTCTGGATGATGTCAAATTTGTGATTTTCCATATCCTCTACTTTTCGAGAGAAGGATGTCTCCACCAGTGTTACTTTCTCCTCTTTAGATAAAAGGGAAGATGACACAAAATTATGTCCTGCACAATTTTTGCCCAGTGTTTTTCCTGTGAAAAGTTCAACACCACAGTCCTGTATTAGAGGGGCAATTCCACCAGAAAGGTGAGTTTCATGGTGCCCTGTGAGGTGACGGGTTTCATTTATCCCACCTGCAAAAACCACGTGCTTTTCCTGCAGGAGTGGTACTGGAGAAGAGCCAGCTTTGGTTCCCATCTGCAGATTCTCCCTTTTCAAGACAGATGACAAATCTGAAGTAGCTGTATTTTTCTCAGAATAGGTAAAACCAGAGTCTTTTAAGCTTGCTTCCTTCTCAGTTGTAGCATCACTGTTGGCTAAATTAGATAAGAAACATATTAGTTGCAATCGATATTTTGTGTTGTGTTTATTAACAAGCATTTTGTCCTTAGACAGACAAATGGAAAATGCAAAATTAGGTACAGTTGTGACAGAACTTAATTATGGGGTTGTGCAGGTTCAATACAAATTATTTGAGTGGCATGAATAAATGGGAAAATACAGCTGCAGGCACTTCACTGAAGCTTCCTTTGAATGCCTATTACATCAAGCAAATGATGTAATATTTATTGCAAATAATGTTAATGAGGTACCATATCACAGTGTGCATGTGGCATTACCTTCTGGTGTGTTCCTATTCAGATTTGTACTATAAAGAAGCATGGCAATAAAGACAGAACAAAACAGCTCTGTTAAAAAGCAGAATACTTTGACACAAGATGCATGCTTAAAAGAGCTCCGACAAAAAGCATCAAGTAGACGAACTCCCGACACACTGTTCATTGCATACAGCTATTCCGAACTGTTGCAGCTTCAACTTCTACCAGCATAGCATATTCATATGACAATAAAATTTTGAATTCCATGAAAAATACACATTAGAGACACTTTCTCCTTCAAATTGTGATTAATATGTCTCATATGTCTATTAATATTAATCGCAATTTATATGTCTCATATTATTTTTCTTCATAAGCCAAACCCTAACTCCATGACTCACTCATCACTTTGGTACCTTTTCAATTAAGGAAGGACCAAAGAGGTAAATTTGACAGGACAGCCTGTTTCTAGCTTTCACTGGGATTCAGGTGCCCTAGAAAGGTAAAAGAGAAGCCCTGCTCACTCACAAGCAGTGCAAGAGAACCCCCTGGTACAGTAAGAGTTATTTTTAATGAACATGGCATGCAGGACTAGTCTCCAAATTATGGAAAAGCAAAGTTCAAGCTTTCCAGTGCAACTACAAGGGATTTTACACAGCTCTTACATGAGAATGGAACAGTAAAAAAATTTCTTTGTAGATTCCTTTCTATAGAGAACAGAAGGAAACAGAAGACTCATTTCCCACATGATGGGATTCTAATTAACACACTATATAAATTTAGCCATAGCGTTAGCAACAAAGGTCTTGGGTGGACACCAGCCCTCTTCCCTCTTCACTGCACCCTGCCACGCAGAATGTGTCTTCTCACTAATTCCTCCCTAGACCAGAAGTCTCCTCCTAGTCTCAAATATTTGGGCTTGAATTACTTCCTGAAAATATCCCAGCCCATTCCTACATGGCACAAGGCTGTGCCACATCTCATGCCCATGCAAGGGAAGCTCTTGCATAGAAAAGGGTCCAGGCAGCTATTTCTGTATCCCGCATTAAGCCATACCCTGGAAGCACTGAGAACTGGGGACGGCAGAGGCCTCTCAGGAACAACTTCTTCACTGCTGACTTCTTTGTGCCTAAGGTGGTTTTTGTGAAGGTTTTCCACTATGAGTGAATACTCGTGACCTCCGAAAAAGGGGAGGGAGTTTCCTATAATGAATTTGCCTCATTTTTCTATAGTGTCTTTAGGAAGAAATCTGTCAGAAACAATCATATCTGTTGCTAAAAACGACTGAGCAGCCCCAGCTTCATTTGCACAGTTAACTCCCATGACTAGGAATATCCTTGTTCCTGTCTACACTTTTGTTCCAGGGTGGTAGAAACACTGCGTGTTTGATTTTGCTTGCTTTGTTTCTCCTAAGCAGCTTCTAAACAGTGCTGTGCAGATCAGGGGCTCCTCCAAAGGCAGGAGGGGAAGTCGGCACCGCAGCTCACTGAGAGCTTCTCGTGCCAGGACAGCCCCGGGGCTGTTCTGCTCTCAGGTGGCCGCTCTCCATCAGCTGAGACCACCTGCAGGAGAGCAGTCTCTGCCCCCAAGCTCTCGCAGGCTCCCCGGGGTCCCAGGGCAGGGGGCAGCTCTTCTGGCTGCCCTGCAGAGCCAGGGAACAGTCCAGGACAGACCTGGGAAAGCTGGTGCGTTAGACCCCATGGGGGACAAAGCAGGCGGCCGGCCGCGGCATCCCCCTCCACCCAACAACAGACCACAGAACACTTAAGGTTGGAAGGGACCTCTAGAGACCGTCTAGTCCAACCCCAAACAAGCAGGAAGAGCAAGGTCACAGCAGGCAGCCGAGCAAAACCAACCCCAGCCACCAGCAGCCAGGCTCTAACGGGGTCTAATGAGGCACAGCCATGACATCCAAAGCTGCCTAGACCTTTGAAATACTCAGGAAATCAGATACTAGGCAGGTCATGGCAGCACAATGCAGCTTTGCTACAGTCAGGGGAATGGCTGCAAAGTACTGGATTTCCAAACTTTAGAAAAAAATGTTATTTTAAGAAGTAAATTGTGTATAAACAATACAAGACTCAATTTTTTTCCTAACACACACTTTTCGTATAGTCAAGGTTATTTAATCCAGTTACTTTAAATGGACGAAGTCCAGGCTGCTAGATAGGAAGTTTGACCTTCTTTAGCTCTTCTTGGAGGCACACGCTCAGGCTTTGCGGCCCCCTTGGACAGGGGCAAGGCCACACTGCTGGCAGCGGCACCTCCCCACTCCACAGCAGCAAACCAGAGAGCGGGGAAGGCAGCTTAAAACAGCAAAAGCAGCTTGACAAATGTCCTGCTAAGAGCACTTCCTGAAATTATCATTATTATTATTCCCTAACTTTTTAGGCAAGCAGTTTGAGGTGGCCTAGAAATGCATGCATGCTGATAAAACACTACACTCCAAAGCACGACATTTTACCTAGCAACTATTTGCACATAAGGACAGCACAATCAAGCTTTCTAATATAGTATTTCAATTTGTTACCCAAAAAGTAACTTTACCAGATGCATTTTCTTTTCCTCCGGCTTCTTGCACAGCTTCCCCTCCCGCGCACGGCAGTCCCATGAGAAGATACTTGTCCACGGGCATGGAGGCAGGCCGGGCCTGCAAGCTCCGCGCCGTGCGCCTTACGACTCCTTCTTTGTCCTTCAGGTCGGCCGGCTCGGACGCGCTGTCTTTGATTTCGATGCCTTCCACGACCCCCATTTTACTTTTCTTTCTGCCTTTGGCCGGCGCGCTGGCCGTGCGCCGGAGAATTCGCTCGCCGATGGATCTCTTCCGCACATAGTGCCCGTTGGTTTCAGCAGAGCTGTGCTTAGGGGTCTTGTTAAACAACCCTCGCAGTCCTATCAGTTGCTTATTCTGAAAGGACAAGAATAATTAGTTTCAGGCGAGCCCGGCCTATTATATAAAAGAATGCAATGAGAAGGGCTGCTTCCATTTATGAATGATGGAGACAAAATTAAAATGCAGCAAAGCAAAAAGTCACACCAAGCAACTCACATCTACTCTGACCAAGGAACTATCAGCACAGGGCTCCATGAATTCATGCATGTCTTTTCTCCTCATTAGGATGGCAGCCTGCCACCATTACACGGGAGCTTTTCTGGAAGTCTCCTAATCAGAGGTGACAAGACTGCAGGAAGTGGACTGCAGTGACAGGCACACATTAACTTGGAATTTTATGCATGGGCTTCATCAAAGCAATATCCAAATGTTTCAGTCCGCATGAAAAATGATGGAGCTTGGTAGTTAGAGGCCATGCGATTAGGAACCACTTGAGCCTAGCAAGTGCAAAGCGCATGCTAACGAAGTCTACCTTGGTGGCTCCTAGAAAGTGCAATATTGTGTAACTGGGGTTGAGGATTAAAGGGCTCCACTGAAAGGGAAAAAATGCAAAAATGTTTGGCTAATGTTTTCAAGACTCTTGATACAAGCAATAAGGTAACAGAACATCAGCTGTAAACATAACCCTGTAGAGTAAACCACTTAGAACTGTTCACTGGCCTTACGTTAGCCTTCCTCAAAGAAACTTGACCCGAAACCTTCAACTACAAAGATGCAAAAGTCCACCAGCCTTTATTATAGCTTGGAAACACAGTCATATAGCTCACCATTAGATCAATGGACTAAATTATACAGAAGACATCAGCAATCACTGTTTTTGTTTGTTTTTCATTTTCTGCTATCATGATCATTCATCTTTAATATGAAGCTGCTCAGCTTCCCTGACCATATTTCCTCTTTGAAGAGCACGTGAGGAAAGAGCAACAGCCAAACAGGCCTCCCTAGAGACTATCACCAAAATGGTATGTGATTTACATGTTCCCCGGCATATACTGCAAATGTTTATATTGCAAATGTATTCCATGCTGTTTAATACTATCAACATGAATGTAGTAACGATGAAAACTATGCTGAACACTGAATGCTTCTCTCTCTGCACAAACCCCATGTGGGTCAGATCTGGTCAATGCTGCTCCCTCCAGCTCACAGCCACTGTCCTTCCTCCCTGGCCAGGGGCAAGGGCACATGAGGACACTGAGACATGGGTCCCTGCGCCGACACCAACAGGAGACCCACATCTCCTGGCTTGCACTGCCATGACGACATCTCTCAATTGCCTGATGGGATTGGTGAGAAAAGGGGCAGCAGAGCTGAGCAAGGATCTGGACTGTATTGACTCAGTCCTAGGCCTCCTCTGTGCTCGTTTGCTCGTCTGTCCTACTCACTTCTCTTAGGCGCTCGTAGTGCTGCAATTCTATGTACAGAAACACTACAGTGCTCCAGAGCAGACAAAAAGCTGGTGGCCAGGGCTGGTTTTGACAAGACTTTCTCTGTATCCACTCTCAGAATGGAGAAAGGAGAATTATATTTTTATAATAAAAAATATAATTTATAATAAAAATTATAAACATTGTTAACAAAACTGCAAAGGTCCATTTTATTTTAGCACGCTCTTGAACTGGATTAACATCTCTGTGCTGGTTATCTCTATTGACCTCTTGTAAACTTTTGAAAGTGGTTAAAACGGAAATACAAGGAAAAAGACACTGTATTTTTGTTTTAAAACTTTCTATAAAAGTTTTAAAGTGATAGTCTTGCAGAAGAGCAGCAACGCTAAACATACTACAACTTGAAAGATATCAAAGAAATTAACAGTTAAAAATAACTTGTCAAGCACCAGGTCCCGGTGCAGTTACAGCTCTGAACAGGTACCTCTAAAGTAAAACTAATAAAAAATTAAGCCTATAGGGCTGCATTTTAACTAGATCTGAAATGAGTATTAGGTGGCAACAGTAAGCAGATTGAGAAATCTGCCTGCTAAGAGTAGTGCCAGGGAGTGTTAGGCTTTGAAGCTGATCACCTGTCAAGACAAACAAGAAAACACGCCCATGCTTTCCAGCCTCTGCTTACTGAGCACACACAGATGGGTCTGCACTGTGAGCACAGAGTCTCAGAGACACAAATGTGCTACTGGACACGCGTCCTGGCTCAGCGCTCCTCAGCAAAAACGCTATGAGCAAGGGAGAGCCATTGGCTCCCCTGAGCAACATCCAGCAGCACAGGCACATACCTATTATATAGGTAACACTGTAAACAGAGGCATCAGGTTCAGGGCAATACGGAATAAGACATTAGGTCTTTCCATGTTGCATGTTTTGAATAAGTTGTTCTTTAATTTTAGTTCTAATTAGTGCCAGAGAAAGACAGACACTATTGACCCAGTCTTCAAAATATCACATACCTAGACTGTAAGAATCATTTACAAACACCACAAAAGTCCTGGGAGGTTCTGTGGTGCATTTTAATCCATGTCTGCCAAAAGAAGATAAAAGATGTAGCTTCCTAGGTGTACCTACCTTCCCATAGATGTCATTAATGGTTATATGAACAAATATGGATGCTTCTGTCTGCCCATCTAAATACACATGACGATAACCTAGCGAAATACAGAAACAGCATTACAATTAATCAGCAGTATTCACTTTAGGGACGACTGGCAAGGACTGGCTATAAAAAAAGCATGATATACACAGCAATATCTGCTATTTTTAATAAAAGCTACTATCTTCCATCTTTACAGATTTTCCAAGCCTTCCAGTACAAATTACGTCCAAGTTACAAATAAGATAAAAGCTGAAATGTCCAGAAACCCAGCTACCCAGAACTCCTTGATATCGGAGGCAGTTCTCCACCCGAAGATCCCAGGTGAAATACCCGAGCTCACACACAAGGTCTCAGAGGGGCAAATATCCTGTTCTGATGGCTAGCCTGGCACTTTGAATTCAAAAGCATCTGACTTGAGCTGCATGCGAGTCAAGGAAAACAGGCGGCACCAACCAGGCACAAGGCTGCTGAAGGCCAAAGTTCTTTGTCCAACAAAGTCTCGCCCAATAGGGTCATGGTCCCAAACAAGAAATCGAACCAAAGCGATTTCAGGCATGTGGATGGTAAAGGTGAGTGTTTCCTCCCAAACAGGATTAAACCCTGGGCAACAAACAACAGAAATTGTGAGAAGCAGCCGTGGCACCGTTAGCCTCAGTTTTCACAATGCATGGCAAGAGAAACACAAACAAACCAAATAAACAAAAGAACACTCATTGTCTACTGCTCATCTAGACCTAGCATCTCACATAACCTCCATAACACATGTAATTAAAAATGAGAGTTTATTTCCTAGACAGCCTTTATAAACAAAACGCTTCTGGCTGGGCAGCTGGCAGGGATAGCAAGGCAGGCTGCTGTTTTGTAGCTTTATGGTAAAAATGAAATCAAAATGAAGAGGTTCTCATTTCCCCAATGGTACTGCAGCTGCTTATGAGAACTGATGCTCACTTCTCCTGCTAGACCAGGTTATTCACCTCGCTTCTTTTTCATCTTACTTCCATGAAGGCTGATACGACAGTCAAACCGCCTAGGACATAGTCTCTTTTCATTTCACTTGATATTATACAGGTATTTCGTATCAAGAAATACTTGGAACTTCTGCACAAAGGACAGCTATGAAGAATCCAGGAGAAAGATACTGTCGTGAGCAGTTCTCTTCTTTCACCTCTCACTTCTGTCTCCCTACCTCAGAAATTCTACCCAAAAAGCAGAAAGACAATTATTTGGTCTCCCAGGCTAATAAGCTTTGCAGTTTAGAAAGTAATAAAATACACAGATTAATTTATAATTACTTCATATTTTACTCTAAGAAGGGACGTCAGCTAGATTACTTACCATTGTCGTCAACCACCCTTGTCTGATCTTTAGAGCAGTCAACAGGTAATCCAATAATTTCCACCTCAACAAAGGGGTCTATTATCTATTAAGAAAAAGAAAGTAGTTTAGAAACATTCTAGTGATACAAATGAAGGACTGATTTTAATAAAATACATGTGTAGAAAACTCACTACATTCAAAAACCTTTGCTCATCACATATATTCTAAGCAGCACAATCACAGGAAGTGACTTCATGGACTGTAGGTTGGTATGATGGTTACTCAGCAAAAAGTAGTTCCCTTTTACCCCCCAACAAGAAACAAGAAATTGATTTCTAAAGATAATGTGAAGGATACAGGCTTCCTCAGAACATGTAGTATTTAATCATCAAATTCTTGACAATATCTGAAGATTACTGGTGTACTCAAATGAGGAGAAAGTTCTAGTCACACACTGACATATCACTCCAGGACTTCTCATGGAAGCACTGGTTGGTGTCACACTATTTTACCTCTCCTCTGTCTCCTAACATCGAGTCGGGAGGCTTAGGTAATTGCTGTCCACTGATGATTTTCAGAATAAGCTGCTTTTTAGGACTGGCGGGAAGTGGATCAGCAGAGTAGGGGTTGAAGGTACCTAAAAATTAACGAAGAATGAGAAAAAAAGACAAGAAAAAAGTATATAGAACAGATCTACAAAAGAAAGATTGACGCAGACAGCCAAAATCCAGACATAAAGGAGTGACTTAGACTACAGAGGACTTATCTTCCAAATCCGCTTGGACCCCACCCTGTGCCACAAGCTCTAGGTGACCCTGTGTGTCCAGGGAGGTTGGACTAGATGGATCTCTAAAGGTCCCTTCCAACTTTAAGCATTCTATGATTCCATCAATGAACTGTTTGATTCTATTCTAGTTTCTTACAACCATTTCTGAGCTGAGCAGTCCTTGCTTATATGATTACGAGACAGTAAGGCTCCATACAACAGGTGAGTTTTACAAAACTGTCTCCTTTGGAAAGCTTTTTCTCTACATCTGAAGTAGCATCTTGAGAAGACATCAGTTCTAATCCAGAAGAGCACTCTGATCGTATTTCGTGGACGACTTTATGAGTCATAACAAGAACAAGCAGCTGGGGTGGAACAAGCTGCTTCCTTTAGCAGCAATGCCTGCCTGAAGAGTTCAAAATTGCCTCTGGAATTTCTCGAGTAACTTTCCAGCAACACTGCTGTAATGTGTTTTGTGGTCACATTAAAGATAACTTACAGATGTAGGGACACAATCAGATCCCAAATTCTCAAATAAATGGAGGGATGTTCATTCTGAAACACTGAAAAATCAGACTCCTGCTCCAATGTTTTGAGGACTGACCAACTTCTTTCAAAGACAAGAGAATTGCACTGACTTGCTTTAGAGTTGGACCAACTCCTAGAAACTCAGTCCTCGTTCTTGCTTACAGCTGGCTATCCTTGTACCCAAACTAGGTTACGACAGTACTTATGGAAATGAAGAAAAGATTCTATATATGTTATTTTCTTTGTCTTGGCAACTAATCATGGAGACATGTTCACCTTGACACTTGCAGTAACAAATGTACTGTGGGACATTACCTTTGCACATCTGCTGAGGCTTTAGGACATAACCGCAGTTGCCGTTGACCCTAAATTTTGCTTCATTTATTTGCATCATGCGCCCCTCAGACTGGTAGTTCAGTGCCACTGTTGGGCAAGAAGATTGAGGTGTTATTGATAAGGATACCAACAACTTCACAGACGGAAAGGGGGAAATGATACCCATGCAGCACCTACCTAACTGACAGCCAACATTCCAGTATGGTATAGGATTGAAATTGCTGGAGTCAATCCGATAGGCAGATGGATACACCCTTGTAAGCTGTTTCTGGTTGTAAAGCATGAACTGTTCAGCTTTCTGCTGCACTGCTTGGTGGGCTCTTGTTTCACTGAATGACAGCACATTCCCTGTTGTTCCTGTATGTATTGTTGAATTAACAAAGTTAAAAAGCAATCCCAAGGGATGGAGACTTGAACTCAGACCTCAGCTATATGGGGATCAATCAAGGAGAATATTAATTGATTTGAAAAGAATTCGTTCAGATTTACACTGATGGATAATCTTGTCACATGCAAATCCTGTATGATGCATAAGGGAAGCTTTCCCTTCCAGCATCATCCTCTGTTTTGTACTTAAGTTTCCAGACTTACTAGGAAAACCGAGCAAGAGCTCATGCTATTTGCTACAACCATTTCTGAAACTCTACAGGATTGTATTCTCCTGACATTTATTCGACTCAGTTTCTCTACAGTATTTTCATCCTCTCTTCTTTCTCCCTTTAGTTCCTGGCAGGTTTTAGTTCCGCTGCAGTTATAGAATTTCTTTTAGCTTGTTCATGTATTTTTGGCAACCTTTCTATCAACCTTCCCAACTCTCTCAATTTCCATTTTGCCTCTCTAATACGTTGAGCAGAACTACTTTAAATATTCTGGTCTGGGACCACATCTATTTCAATTCAAACCTACTGGACTATCAATTTTATATAACAGTTACATTAAAAGATGATTACAAATCCCTCAAAACTGTTAAACCAGGAAAAATACCTCCTGAAAAAGACTGATTTTTAAAATTGCTCCTAAACATGAATATCGGGAGAAATTCAGAGAAAAGGTACTTCTTGGGAAATAAAAGGTGGTGCTGTATTCTTTTTCTCCATAGCTAACCAAAGAGGACAGGTAACTAGTCACGCTATTTTTGAAGCGACTTTGAAAAAAAGGGCAATAAAAACATCCAAGCACAACCATGTTTCCTGTCAGAATATGTAACCAAACAGAGAAGACACAAATGCAGATGTAACTCTCCACAAGCAGCCTTACCATCATCCACTATATCCTGGGCTGCCACAGAGTTCGTGTACACCACCAGGTCAGACAGAGCTCGGCACAGCTTCACAGTTTTTCTCCGACGAGCCAGTCTGCTGTGTAACATTTAAGATAAAAAACAAAGACAAAATGTTTCAATACTTGAAGCATAATTCATTCTCTTTTCTATTCTTTTCACCATTAAGGAAATAAACAGCTACACAACTCAGGCTGAAAAGCAAGACTAATAAACAGGGAACCTCATTGAGTAAAATTGTCTACAGAGAATTCTGAGCAATCTGAGATGACTGTTCCCGTTGCATCTCAATCTACACATCCACAGGCAGAAAATTTTTCATTAAAAGCATAACGAAATAGTAAAAACATAATGAAATAGCAGCAACATGGCTCTCCCAGACAAAAACAAAGCAGACAGCTTTGAGCTGTATTTGAAAAAGGTACATTTTAGCATTCTTGCTGGTACTTTTTTCATTCCTTGCAGCATTCTCGGATGTAATAAAGCTGGTCGGGCTGTGATGCACTCTTATTTAGCCTAAACAGTTTCTCTGTTCACTATTTAGAGCATATTAAATATAACCTGGCATCATTCCATTAAAAGAACATTACTAGTGCATTTCTTTTGAGCTGAGGAGGAATTGCTATCTGCAATCCATAAGACCTCCAGAACCAAAACACTGGGGTACTGCAATAACAGCAGAATACACCTCAACGGTGGCAGCATAAACAACCCCTCTTTAGAACAGGCTTCCCTGGAGCATCGACAAACCAGCAGGACGCAACAACAGGACAACAGGAGCAACATTCTAATGGAGCTGTGCAAGTATCACATTCCACTCTGCACCTGTGAAGCTGTCCTGTTTCCTTTCCACAAGCATTTTGCTGACTTTCTTCATCGTCAGATGTACTTTGGGATTTGGATCTTGCCTTCACAGCTTTCTGTTAGGAAAGAAGCAAACAGAGCTTTGTCAGTTTACGGGGCAGTGTCCTAAATGCACCACGTTACTGGAAGGTGTCAGGGGTGGGGTGGGTGCTGCAGCAGCCCACAGCACAGGGCTGCCTTCCCAAGCTCAAAACGGTCTCTAGACAAAATTCTCCAGCATCTTTAATTTTTTTTCCGTTGTGTTCTGAGCCACACACAAGAGCAATCAAATTATTCTAATTTATTACAGCATACAGTGAAGCTATTAGCTACATTAAAAAGATTAAAATTTTAAGAGCACCTCCTTTTCCATAAGCAGCTATTCTTTGATACAGCTCATATTTCAACATTACTGTTTTGTAACACTGTAACTGTAGTTCAAAGAGTTTCTTTAATTCCCTTCTCATCAAGAGGTAGCATAATTGAGAACTCCTTGTTCTTCTGTTCATATGGCTAGATAATAATTGAGCACAAATTTCATATCTCCTGCTGTGATACGCCAGCGATGCACATAATTTATTTTATAATTTAGTTTATAGTCTAATTTGCTGTGTTCAGTGCTGAAATAGAGTTGACCATTCTGGAAATCACTTGTATTGTTTAGTGCTGGGAATCTGAAGGTCTGGATTGTAGATGTTTTGTTCAGTGAATCTGCAGGAATTGGGAAAAACGGGGAAAAAGAAAGAAAGAGGAAACAGGAAAAAAAAAGGAAAAAAAGAAACGTTCTGCCTTTTTTTCATCAGAAAGATGAAATGACTGGGTTTTCTCACTGCCTATATCCAATTAGAATAATCCGTTGAAACAATTACATTATTGACACGCTTTCTAGCTTATCATTCACCTTTTGGTTTCCTGCAAATCAGGGGTTGTGAATGTGTGCATTTGGCTAAAGCTCCTACAGGAAATATAATCACTTTAAACTGCTGTAAGCTTATAACGTAAGCATAACTATGGCTCTTGGCACTGTTTGCTTAGGGAAATTTTGGTGGCTCCTAGCTGGCTTCAGAGCAGGTAAGTTGGCAGGCAGGTTGAAATCTATAATGTAATTATAGAATAATAATAATATAGAATCACAATTGCCATTTTGCCTTAAATTGCCACTCAGATTTTCAGTTACGTAGTGTGCTTGGCTGCATCTTCCATCACGGATGGCCCCGATTCCCCTCCCCTTCTGAGGGGGGCTGCAGCCCTGTCACTTAGACCTTCTCCATGATTAGCCTCTCGGCTGATTTATTTACTTGCTCTCTGCTGATCCCTCTGGAAGGAAGGAAGTCTTCAGCTGTGGCAGCTCACGTGGGGGCTGCACAATCCCTAGACTCAACCCATACGGCAGGTGGAAATAAGGCAGGCAGACAACAGGAACCTATTTGTCAGGATATGGGAGTGAGGAGAAACATGGGTGTGCTGTCCCTTTGGATGGCTGTTATTCAGCTGGCACAGCTACAGTGCAAAACCCCATACCCATTTAAATTATACCAGCGCTTGCTTGGTTCAGTAGAGCCACCACAGTGAAGAGGCAGTGAAGTGCACAAGCTGCTTGGCAGTGAGGCAAGGACACAAATAGCACAGGCAAAACCATGAGGAGATCAGAAGAGAAAGCGCTTTTATGTTTGTTGTTGCACCCAGCTCCATTCCTCAATTACAACAACTCACAAAAACAAGCAGAAAGGCGTGAAGAGTGCATGCTGCTGCTCAGAGCACAAACTGGGCAAAGCCGGGCCCGAGACGAGGCAGCTGCATGGACAGAAGGCTTTGGAAAACAACGTTATGTGAAGGCACGTGTCTGTGTGAGTGCTGCAAGTTTAATCAGGAAGCCAGCAACTGCACATGATTAGTGAACATGACCCTTCTGGCCAGGGAACGGTGGTGAGTCTCTGCAACTGTCCTTAAAGGGTCTCCTTGCTGTTCCCGGCGTGACTGATACACCCTTCTTGTAAGCAGCAATAAACACAGTGAATGGAATCAAACGACACATACCTGCAGTCTCTCCTCACTGCCCACCTGCATCACCACGCCACACTCACAAAACAAAACATGCTCTGTGTTTAGGATGTCCTGAGACACAACACAGAGGTTTTAGTCTCCAATTTTACTTACCTTGTGTTTACCAAAGTTGCCCATTAATGATCGACCATGAGACTTTTTTCCACCTTCTTTTGCATCCAGGTTCTGGGCAGAGAAAGAGTGCATTAAATAGCGTAACTGTGAGGTATCCACCTTAGGAAGTTTCTTTTTCTGCTGTAGTCTTTAAAAGACCTATTTTGAACTGAACATGAATTCTGCTATGACAATCTGACTCATGTCATGTGATTCTTAATTATACATGAAAATAAAGGTAACAGTGAATTGAAGTCTAAACACAACATATTGCCCTTTGAACACAAATTTAAATCCAAAATCCATTACAGGACTTTTCTAATTGCTTTCCACACTTGATAGCATAGCAATCCTCCAATAGGAAGAAAAAATGTAAAAACATTAAAATTCATCACAATAATCAGCCGTGTAGAAAACCCTACCAGACATCAATAAAGTTACCCCCAAATGTGTGACCGTGCCCATACAGGTAACCACAAAACAAAGAGAGGGAAAAATCTCAGGCAGACACATGCAGAGCTCAGCGAGGCAGCCTGACATCGGAGCCCCACGTTCGCAGCCATGCCCTGGCACATCTGCTGGCCCCATCTAGCCTTTCCTGCCAGAAAAGCACATCAAGCACATCCCTTCATCCTCCCCAGAGTAGGATAAAGACCCAAAGGTGCTGCAAAAGTCCCCCAGCATCTCGCAGCACATGTCAGTGAACTCGTTATTCAGCAGAAGGCAGCCTCAGAGCTCACATCTGGTTACCATAGGAAGGATGCTGGGTGCTTTACTCGGGTCCAAGAAAGTCAGTAATTCCTGTGCCTCCTATTCAAACATTTATTCCTAGCTCAAGCTGGAAGTCTTTGTATGGGAGCTGTAGAGGAAAGTTAGACAGATAAAGTACTTGTCTCTCTCAGATGAGAGGGAATATCTGATAGTGACAACAACCACAACAAATATTAAGCCTAATACCAGACAATTTCATGTGAGGCTTTTGTGATCTCTTCAAAAGTTAATTTTTAATCAGTTTCCATTTCCCAGAAGCTCCGAAAGCATGTGAGCTGCCAGAGAAGGGGGGTGCCTGTGGCAACCAGGGGCAGCTTTATTCCTTGCCTGAGCCGAGGCTTTCCCGTGGGAGAGGAGCCTGCGCTCCGGGCCGGGGAGGCTGCATCCCCACGCAGGGCTCCCCTCGCAGGGCTCCCCACGCAGGGCTGCACCCAGCTAAGCCCTCTGCAAAGCCACACGCACCCCGTGGGGCAGGCTGGAGGGCTCTGTCCTTGCTTTCTGCCATCCTCCTACCGCCACGACCCAGCTTTGAGCAGAATCTCAAGGGCACCATCCAGACAAGCAGAATATATTTGCTGTAGGAAAGCCCGGACAAATGTGACAGGTCCAGGCTCGGAGCAGGAGACAGCAAAGACCTGCATGTAACCGAAGTGGGAGAGCATGCAGGAAACAAAACTACATGGAGCCGGCCTCAAAGGAGACTCTACCTGTTACAGAGTGAGCCCCTCCTTGCAGGGCAAGGTACCCTCTGTTTATCATAACTGGTCCTCACATTCAGTGCAGATGGAAATAGGATAACCACAGATTCAGGGCACAAGCTATTCATGCACTCAAAAGTCCAAAACATTTTACATTTCACTGTTTTGCAATAATAGTTGGATGCCAAAGGGAAAAGAAACACACACAATTGTGAATATAAAACAGTCTGGGCACAAAAAATACTCAGAATCTCGCTTAGAGCAGTAAAAGCAACAGTCCTGCATTTGAGTAATTTCTGTAGCATTGCTGACAACAGGAAAGGTGGCTGCCTGCTTTTGGGCACCATGGGCAGCCTTGATAACAGCTAGGCAGTACAAAAGGGACCCTTCCCCAATAGCACAGACACAAAGCGATTTGCTTGAGAATCACTTGCAATATCTCCATTTATTGAATTGAAAACCTTTAAGCTTTACAAGGAAATTAACTTTGCACCTCCATACTCTCCACCTCTAACTGCTCAAATCCTCTCAGGAGGCATTTCTTAAACAATCTCCAGTTCACATTAAAGAAAACGTAAACAACTTGGAAAGCTCTTCATAAATCATTAGCTTTCTACTTTGATCAATCTACAATGCACACTGCATTGGCTAATATCAAGAGAGCAACGGGAAAGAAACCCACGTACCTGTTTCAGGTTAACATTTAAACCTTCATGTGTTGCCTTGAGAAGTGCTCTCACAGTGAAACTGTCAGGGTCTTCTTTGTCCCTGATTTGGGATTCTTTTATCAGAGATTCAAGTTTTGTTCTTATAAAAGATTCCACCTGGTGCTCAGTTGCACCATTACTCTGAAAGGCATTAAGAAATTCTGTTAGAAATTCAGTATCATTTTCTGGATAGCCTGAGGAAATACTATACGTGCTTGAGGCCAAATAGTGCTCACAACATCCTTCTGTCTGTGCAAGAGCTTCTTGCATAATCCTGCCTGATTCTGCATCTTTTGGTGACTTTTGCTGCCTTTTTTTTCTTTAGTCCACATGACAAGGAATTTATAATGCCTTGCCAAAGCACAGCCCACAATTTAGATCACTCAAGAATCTGTCCCTAGCATTTGCTCCTCATTTTGAAAGTCCTTGACCTCTTTCAGGGCATGACATGAATTGCCAGCTAGTGCACTTGTGCAGGTCCTCAAAAGTCAAACAATCAATATTTCCATCAAACAATGGAAATATTACTAGATTTCTTCTCCAGCAAGGAAGAAAGAGGTTAATCATGGTTATTAACAGTAGTAGAGACTAGGCAAACATAAAACAGGCCCATTAAGGCACTTAAAAATGGGCTCTCTATATAAAAATGTGTGCACCTTCCTTTCTTCCAAGGAAGGTGAGACCTCTCCTGCCTTAGGAGAAAGCTCAATCCCAGCGTGCTCCTTTACTAGCCCCAAAAGTCCTGCTGTGTTTTGCATCAGATTTTGCCTGGGCTCCTCCTGCCTGGGAAGCAGCAGCTCACCACAAGTGCCCAAGACACGTTAACGGCACAGACTGCTGCGTTATGCACCGGAATTACGCCGCTTTCAGCACTCGTTGCGCAATATCTTAACAGAACTCAAGTTATGGTCATTTGACGCAAACTCTCTTCCCAGACTTAACCCCAAAGATATACACACATGTACTTAAAATCAATTGGATTTCTGAGGATTTAAGGGATCAGTGTATTCAAGCTTCCCCTGAAGTCCGTTAAAAATTGAATATTTTCAGTGCAGTAGGAAACATTAAAAGTAATATTCTAAGTCATTGATAAGCCTGATTTTATCCTAGGATTCATCCACTTGATGCAAGGCTATAGCATGAAGCTATACATCTAACATGAAGCATTAACATAAAGTGCTTTTTTTTTTTTAACATAGGGAAAAAAATTGAAATTGATTCTCTGATGTAAAATACATGAATCTTGTAACGATTGTGCTGACACTAGCATTTTTAGCAGTCAGGGTAGGGGGAAAGCTGGCATGAACATCTGCTTCCTCTGAATCAGTTCAGACAGCAACTTCTGCTACCTGAAAAGCAAATCCCAAGCTATTCTGAACATATTAAATTGGCAGTAGCAGACACAAATAATGCATGCAAATTAAAAGCTCAATATGCAAGCCATGAACAGCAAAGGAAAACTTTATGTGCTTCTATCTGACTAAAAGGCAAACTCACTGAACTACAATCAAAACTGGAGATAAATAGCATTGCATTAATTTCAATTTTATCTATTCTTACTGCCCTAGATCAGAATTTTGAACACAGAAGGCAGATGTGACTGCCTCCTGACTGGGGAAAAGTACCTGCTAGATAACATGCATTCGCATTGTGCACTGGTTTCAGCTGATAGCAAAGAAAGTGTTAATAAAACTAACTGCAGAAAAATAAACAAGAGGTAAGAATAAAAAGGAACAGAAAGAGCTTGTGATGACAGATAAAAAAAAAAAGTAACAGGAATTAAAAAAAGATTAAAAAAGATAAAAAAAAGGAGATTTTCATCATTCCTATGTCTCCTTTCATAACTTTTGCCTAGAATTTGTACAGTTAACCAAGTTGTCCTTATCTTCAGGACTACCCGTTTGTATCTGAAAGAGCCTAGCATGCTTACAGTGCCAGCACCAACATGGCCTAGTGCCAAGTATTTAAATCTGTTGTTATGTCTTATGTGTCCTTTAATGACAAAGTAAAGATGAAGGTTCCCAGAACAATTTCATCCATATCTAAATGTTGAGTTATATTATTTCCATATCCTAAGAACCTGCCTGAAGAATTTAGTCTGCTAAAAGCTCTCAGTGGGATTATGGGATATGGATATAAGAAATGCTGAGTTGTTACAGTCCTGGGAAGTCTGTATATGCCCATACATAGCAGAGCTTTAACTTGCAGTCATCTTCTATTTCATCAGCGCTGTCCTCATCTGAAACTTCTCCTTCCTCAGCATCTTCTCCAAGACTGTATGGCAGCTTTTTGCCCTAAAAATGAGAAAAGGGTAAGAATGAGGAAAATATATACACACATGGTTAGTGTTATCTGGGGCAATGCCTAAAGCAGCATGTTCCCCAAATATTCCTTATTTAAATTGTAACCACAGTCTAGGATTCACTTTCAGAGCCTCAAAACAAACTGGCTCAAGGAACCAGATTATCACAAAAAAGGTTTTGTTGTGGGAAGGGAAAATGCAGACACAAATAACTCACTGCATGTAGCGATCAACATACAGAGCTGGTAAGTAAATAAAACCTATTTTGATACTGCGTGCTCATGTAAAAGTACAGCCACCCAGAAGTAATTCATTACTATGATGGTCTTTAGCTCCATTAGAAAGGAAGTACTTTAATTCCACGACTAGTTCCCAGCAACAGAACAGTGCCCAGCAGGGGTTACTGGCAACTTCTGGAAAAACAACACACGCAAGATAGATCAGCAGTTATTGAAATATATCCAGAGTAAATTCAAACCTAAATTACGAATCTTTACAGACAGGTTGATATAGAGAGTAGAGGAAGCAACAGTATCTTCAGGGCTCCATGTGAACTGATTGCCCTCGTGCATCAAAGTAAATTAGGAAGAGACGATCTAATAAGCTATAATCGTATTAATTGTCCTCTCAAAGCCCTGTCTAGCATTTCCTTCTTATTATATCCATCATGGCCTTTGAAATTCCTTTCAGAAATGATGCTATCTGCTTATATTTACAAGGCTCAACTTATTCATGGTGCATGTGACATTCTAGAGACGTTCTCCCTAGCGGCTGCTCAGCCATCTCTGAGGTGCCCTTCCCTCTCTCCTAAGCACAGGATGAACCAGGAAAACACCACCTCATTTCATGGAATGCTGCTGATAGCGAGGTGGGGGTGAAATGCAAGAACACGCAGGAATCGGTTTCAGATGTAATTTTATATTATTCCAAAATATTTAGGACAAGTAAAGACTGTAGGACAACACATAAATACTACAGAGATACAAACCACAGAGAAAGAAATACCTACTAGTAGCATAAATTATACCAATTTCAAAAAGGCTTTATCAATAATGGTTCAGGTAACTGTCACATTTCACCCTATTCATAAAGATTCATTTTATATCACTTCCCCTCCCTCATAATCAAATGCTAGCATTTAAAAAAATAGCATCTCTCTAACTGCTTTTGAGACTCTCAAATAAGACGCTTAATAAGCGGGAAGAATTTCCTTATGTTGGAGTTGTTATTGCCTGTCTGTTAAAATATTTATGGAAGTATCTTGAGATACCTGTCAAGTAAACCCACTTCCGAAGTCCCCGAAGTGAAAAGCTTGGAATTTTAACTCACTCTCTGCATCTGTTCTGATTCTCATGCTACTGCCAGAGAGGTTCTCCAGGGCCAAAGGGAGAGGAACCAGGATAAACACCACATGCCGACTTTTAGCGCGTTTTGAGCATGAGGCCAGTAGCAAGTTACCTTCACTAGGATTTTGCCTTTCAAATTCTGAGGGCTAGGAAGCTGTTTGGAGTCTCCGGTGATGACAGATGACAAGTCCAGTTTGTCACCGAATATCTCCTTTAAGTACTGAGCAATCTTCTTCTGTTGTTGAATACTGCAGTGATTTTCGATGGACAGTATCACTGGAAACCTAAAACAAAACCCCCAAATAATATCGTAACAGTGCTTTGCAAGGGAACCTCGCAAATAACACAACATAAATTTAAATAAATTTAAGGATATAAGAACAGCTATAGTGAGTCATGCCAACAACCCCTGCCAAAGAATATCAGGAGAAATATTTGCCAGGACCTTCCAGAATATTCTCCCAGGCTCCAGGAATTTGCAGATGAAGTTTTCTGAGTCAGAAGCATTGTATCTATACATAACATCTTATTTCTTCCTTCTGCAAATTATGAGCAGCCCCAGAATTGTATGGTAAGGAACCCTACAGACTCACAATACACCAAATAAAGAACTGGCTCCTGTTCCTAACTGAGGACACCTAATTTTCCAGCTTGGGTATCCCCCCACACCTGTTGACTCTTTTATTTGATTTGATTCTTTTAAGTAAACATCTACTTTCCCTGCATCCTTTCTAGACTACTCAATATTTTATACATCCATTCATGATTTCTGAGGCTACTTAAGCACTCCATGATATTCATAATAATCTTTGCTACAAAGTAGTAAGATGAAGTAGAAAGAATTATACCTGATAATCTGTATTTCCCATGCTACATATGAGACAGCTTTTCTCTTTTACTGCTGAAATAAAGAATTTTCCCTAGGTAGAGAATGCAGGAAAATGTTTTATATATATAAAATATGAAATGAGATTATATCAAACAGAAATCTTCTCGAGTTTACAATGCACTGAAAGCCTTTAACTTAGGTTGAACTTTCTAACTTGATTGATGGGAAAGGTAATGAGCTTGCACAGTTGAATAATAAATATTTCATGGGCAATAAATGGGAAAATAATCACCCTTGCACTTTTTAGGTGCATTTAAAGGAATGCACAGATTTTCTAATGTTGTATTACCACATGAGATTTACCACACAGGACAGAGACAGGTCTAGCTTCAAAATGACCAACCTTTGTAAAAGGACATTGGGAGAGATACTCGGCTCTTCACTTACTCGTTTTTGAGGAAGGCGTATTTATTGATCGTTTCTGCCACATCACGGAAGAATATTTTAGAAGTCAGGGTATAGCCATGGTGCACTACTGGCTCCCCATCTGGACCGTCCCAGCAATCCACTGTTAAGAGAACAAGCCCTGCACATTAAGACATGCCCACAATCTCAAGCATTTCTGCTCACCTTGCTTGCCAAGAGAACCCAGGTACATTATTGCACCTTGCAGGTGCCAGCAAGTTTCATTCACCCCATTATGACTTTGCACTGAGTTTAAGAACATACATAATGTTTTCTTTTTTATATTAAATAAACGATTTTCATCTTAAAACTGCTTTTTCCCCCCTTATATTAAACAGTAATGTAAAATCATAAAGGTGCAGTAGATCACAAAGCCTACAGCTATCTACTGTTTGCCTCAGGGTTTGCCTGAGATGGTCATTCTCAATATAAAATTTCCTGGTTAGATTAGTCAAAAACAGAATTTACCCCTAAAGTTGTTAACAAAAGTACAACAATATTAAAACACAAATCTGGTGGCAAACCTAAATGTTCAATAATTTCCCTCACAATCCCCAAGCTGCACACACGTTACCACGTTACCTTCAATGCACCGACAACCGTCCTGCAGCACGCGCGCGTACATCTCCGCTCTGGACTGCGAGAGCAGCTGGTCCCCCGTCAGGTAGGTGTTGTGCGACGAGGCAATGAAGTAGTTACAGAGGGGCTGATCCATGTCCTGGTGCACCTCGCAGTGCAGCGGATTGAACACATCACAAGCAGGACTGCGCATAAAGTTGGTGAAACCTTGGAACAAAGAGGAACAGCTTTTCCATGCGGGTGATCTATCTTATCAAACGAGCAATCTGCACTCTCGGCCCCTGCTCACCCTTGTCGCTGTTAACTCAAGGCTCAAAAGCTGATGAACGGCATAATCACATTAATCTTGAATTGCATTTGCCTTCCTATATCTCATATTCTCAGCATGTTAACTGCTGTCTAGGGTTTGCCTACTTCATGTGCAAGCTGCTCTGAAGAGGATGTATAGACACCATCTACAGCTCACATGAACAGAGATAATCCTCACTGAAGCCTACGGGAGTCCTCACGACTTTGAGGAGAGCATATTCCCAAGATTCAACCTCTGCCTTTGGGCAATTTTGAGAGTTTTGAGTTAAAAAAGAGAATGCAGTCTAGGAAAGCACATTTATGCTTGCTGAAAAAATAACAAGCATTTGCAAAACATGGCACCAAGCTAAGAGGTCATACCTGTGCCATATTCTGTGCCATACCAAGTACAGAATCATGTCTAGGCTGGGTTCAAATATCTCCAGGGCTGGAGGCTGCCCAGCCTCTCTGCACAGGCACTGCCCAGGGAAGGGGCTTTTCCTCGTGCTCCGGTGGGTCTTGCCATGTTCCAGGTTGTGCCTGTGGCCCATCACTGAGCAGAGGCTGGCCCCGGCCCCCCGACCCCGCTGCACTCTGAGGAGCCCCCTTCACCCTCTCCTGCAGCCTCTGCTCTGAGCGACGCTCCAGCCCTCGCGGCCTGTGCTGCACTCGCTGTAGTGGCTCCACGCTGCTTTCCAAATACTCTTCTTAAATGTCACAGTTTGTCTGCTCTGCTTTATTTCAGCTTAAAGGAATTGCCCGGAGTCACAGAGGAAGCTTCCTGCAGAACTCGAAGGCTGCATTCAGGCTACGCAGGGTGGAGGAGGAACCCCCCTCCACCCAGAAGTCATGCAGCAAATTATTCTGCTTCATGACAGCCCTCTCAGCAAATTAACAATTCACAGTGGAATTTAATAATAATGGGACTGTCAATACACCAACTGCAACTGCTTTGGCAAACAAGGTGAACAAGTCACTAAAACACAAAGAAAACAAAAATCCTTACTTTATTCTTTATTTCACATAAACATAAGAGAGGATGGTATAGGAGGGGCTCCAGATCTACAGAGACAGAGAGCAGAATGCAAAAAAAAAGAGCAGAATACAAAAAAACGCAGCTGGGGTGGGTAGCACAGCGCTGCTCGGGCGATTCACCCCGCCTGCTCTCCCATCCCTCTGACAACGCACAAAGAGGCACCTACCACTACTGACTGCTGGTCTCCCAGGTAAGACCCTATCACAACCAACAAATATTATAATCTAGACCCAGCGCTAAAGTTTTCTATTCCCCTACAATAGAACAAGACATGAAAATAACTTAAAACTCAAGAAGTTTACCTTCAATACCCAAAACATTCTGCTCCTTGTTTTCTTCTGAGACTTCAAACTTCTGTATGATGTCAAGGCAATATTCTGGTGTCACATTGTTCATCTGCACAAAAATGACAAAGTTGGTGAACCTATTTTTATGTGACCCGCTACCTAAAATCTACTTCAGGCCTCTTAAGTCCAGTTGCAAGTCTTGTGAGCAGTGACTCATGAACATGACTGAGAGCAACAGTTATGCTACCATAGAAGGACCATTCCTTGATTTGATTTTGTCAGTGTTTCACAAGCCTCTTATCTGTTTTACCTTTGAGAAGAAAAAATAGGATTGAGACAGTGATCACTTTGGAAAATTATGTCAGTTGAGCTTAAGAGTTGTTAAGCACAATAATTCCTTATCAAGTCTATTGCTCAGCACAATTATGAAGTGATATTCTTTGATACAGTTTACTTTCAAAAAAAAAAAAAAGTGGTTGATTTTATTTTCATGTATTTTCCTTCTTCTGATCTCATTGCTTCCACGAGGGATACCTGTAACAAATGGGCTATGAGATAAATAACCAGATTCTAAAATCAAAGCCATCAGTCCTTCTGAAATGAGGATTTTATCAGCAGCTTCAATTGCCCCACAACTGAAGTCCTAGCTGACTTTAATTGGGCCAGAATGTCACATAGACACTTATATCTCCTCTAAGATTACAGAAAACCAGCAACTTTTTACCCATCTTTTTTCCCCTCCTTTCCACCTCTTTCCCTTCCCCTCACTAAATCATAGAGAACCCAAATAAAAACATAAGACTGGTCATATTTTTTCCTCCGTTAATATCAGAGCATGGCAATGCTGACACTTAGCAACTTGGGCAGCTTTTCCGTAGCAGCCGCATCTCTCCTGCCGGTTCTCAGCAACCTTGGCCAACAGCAGTGTGAACCCCTTGCCTCGAGCTGACACTTGCAGCAGGCTGGAAGCAGGAGAACGTGCAGCTTCCTTTCCTGAAAGCGTTAGCACGTTAACCCTGCTAATGGGACTGTGTGAGGTTAGTCCTGCTGCAGGTGATGCAATATCGAGTGCTTGGGAGCAGTGGGAGAGTCTCTAGCCCGATGGATTTGGTCTTTCCATAGCATTTCCAGCAGCAGCATTCAACTATACAGAAATCTGCTGAAAAAATGACCAAGAGGGTCGAATCTGTCTTTAGGGCCCAATTCGGTCACGTGCTGAGCTCCTCCTAAAGGACCCTGCGGTCAACTCAGCTGTAAACTTGTAAAAGTCAGTTTCTCACAGAGCAGGTTTATTCAATGCAGAGTTGGATTATATACTACGGGCTCTCAGGTATGCTAACAGAAATTCTCTCTGGCACAGCATTCAGAGGCTTTATTCATCTTTATTTGTCTTAATAAAGACATAGTATCCTATCCTTTTTAATACTGTCAGGTCCACGTGCTTTACCTTGTCTTCCATCTCCATCTGTGTTTCATTATCCTCACTATTTCAGAATGGCTTCACACCTCAGATAGTATCACACTACCTCAGGAGTTCTTTTTTGTTTTAACATTTTGAATTAGTTCTAAATTACACCATTATAAAACATACACGATTATAACTGTCATTTCCAGTGTTCTTGACTTGACAAATACTCAACATTATGTTGAGGCTGCTGTTAACACAGCTTGCTTTAACACTACATCTTATTCCAGTCTATACTTAAGTTTATCAAAGTGCAAAGCAGGCTAGTTAATGGGTAATTCTGACAATCTGCCCAACCAAGCTCCAACCCTGCAAGCTTGAATTCCAACCTTGGAATTCAATATTAGCCCCATTGAATGTATTCTTACCGGGAACTCTGCAGCTTGTTGCCAGCGCACACCTGTAACGAGCAAACGAGATGTATGGGAGATGAACCAGCTTCCTTTGGTCCGAAGGGGATGCCCGTGAGCGCGGCAGGAGCTCCAAGCTCCAGCCCTACCCTCGGCAGGGCGGGCGGCAGCAACAACCGGAGCAGCCGCCTGTTGCTCCCTGGGCTGGGAGCCGCCTGGGCCCAGTCCAGACCGCGGTGCCGGCGGCGCCCCGGCCCCAACCCAGACCCAGCCAAGGCAACATGGTTTGGGTGGCCAAAGGCAGGAAGGCTGCGCCCACAGGCTGAGAACTGCTGGCCTCAGCCTACTGAAGGGGAACAGGGGCTTCAAGGAGCCAAAACAGACCCTTACAGACCAGAATGTCTAACGAGCATCTGAATTCTGGACAATAGCGACAATTCTACAACAGAACTATGCTAGAGTCTGTCTTTCCATTCACATCCTTCTTCCCTACTCCTTGCCCCCTGCATTTCTTGCACAGGAGAAGAACGGCTTGGCTTTTCTCCTCGGAAGATTTTATTTATATCGGCCAGCTAAGCTGACATGATGAGATGCCAACGAGAATTACACAGGATAACAGGAACGAGAACAATTCAGTAAACAACTGATCATCCCAGCACAAGTATATGTTGCTGTTTGATTACAAACACTATTTGTAACAGCCTCTCCTACAGCACAAGGAGGCTAAAATTAACTTTTTCATTATGTCACATGGCTCCTAGGCATCTGACGACAGGGTACTTGTGCACTTCAGGCATTAAATCATCTAATCTTGTCCAAAGCTGCATCTGTTGAGGAAAGTTCACTGACCTGCACTTCCTAACTCTGTCTTGGGAGAGATTATGACTTTGGCTTCTAACTTGCTTTTATTAAAGTCTTCTGTTAAAAGCTATATATATAATAATTCATATATATATATGTATATATAAAGAGATGTGCAGTAGTGACTGAATATTTAGATGCATGAATTATTGGGAATAGTCAATACTGATTCTTTCCAAAAAACTTGGATATACAGCTATTTTTAAAATAGTACTTCTGATTATATGTTCTTTCAAAGGAATATCAGCCTTTGAATGTCCAGTGAGACCTTTGGATAAGTGAATGAATTAATTTACTTTCCAAAAATAACATCCTTCAAAACTCTACAAGAAGCAACATTATCCCCCAATCTGACAGGGAAGAAAAATCACTTCTGGTTTCAAGAACCTCCTTGCAAGCAGGGCAGATACTCAGTTTTTGCAACAGAATTACCATGAGAATGGTCAGACCGCGGCAATGCCAGAGAAGGGGAGAGCCTTCTTCTCCAGCAAGCCCCGAGCAGAGAATGGGAAGGGAAACGAGAAGAGAGAGAAGTAGGAAAGCTTGCCTCAAAGGGAAGAGCAAATAGGAAAAGAAGTGCAATTCTAAGAGTGAGCATTTCTGGACAGGACTACAGCCCACTGAAGCGTTTCAGCAGTGGAACACAGAAAGTTCTGCCTGAACACGAGCACAAGCTTCTGTGTGAAAGCGACTCAGCACTGGAACAAACTGCTCAGAGAGGTTCTGGAGCGCCTGTCTTGGGAGATGCTCAAAAGCTGCCTGGACTCACAATGCCATGACAAAAGTCAACACAGAAATCGCCAGGCCAAGCAAGGACAGTTCTTCCAGTTTCAATGTAAGCCCAGTGCCTACAGCATCATTACATCAAAATATCAGAACATACCAAGGCCAGTTATGGTCCTTCCTGCAAGTGTATGAGGAGGAACAAGAACCAGTTTGGTTTCTGATTAAGAGTTTATACTGCTGCAACAAGCATTCCTACAGAAAGAAGCAAGGATTGACCAGGCGTCACGACCGCGTTTCATGCTCCTGGTGCAAGATTAACATGATCCAGTCTTCCCTTCTTTTCAAGGTACATGCACCAGCATCAATATTCTCATTTCTTACTCTTTTCAGGATATTAGTTCCTGCTCTCTTTCAGTATATGCTCCCCTTCAATTCACGTCCTCCAGTGTCACTGTAAAGGCATCATCCAGAATGACTCTAAAGAAGATTATCACATACAAAAAGATGCCATTTACTTCCCTAACATATATTGACTCACTTTTTATCTTTAAAGCCAAATCCTGGAGAGCGAGAGCAGGTATAGTAGCTTCAAAAGTATCCCCTTTCCAAACATTTATTTAATGCTTATTTCCTAATGAAAACATGACAAAAGCAGTATTTACTGCAACACTAGCTATTCCTGTGACCATATAATTAGTGTAGGACAAAGAATAAGGATAAATTTATTCTCTTGAGCAGGCTTACAACTCAAAATCCACTAACCCATATTGAGTAGCTAATGCAAAGCTTTACAAGATAAAACGCACATGTTCCCAGGGTGTAATTGTAAAATTACATCCTCTTTGGTCCTGTTAGAATGCCCGAGGGCAACCAGCTCCACTGCTCAGCATCAGGGAGCCGTATTGTCGTGTCCTCATGCCCTGCCAGGTAGAGAAGCTGCCAGGATGCAGCCCTGCTCACAAGCTCCTCCTGTTCCCGGGGGGCTTCAACTCCCCTGCTCACTACAGAGGGCACCAGAACCAAGTCACCAGGGGGAAGGAGCCGTTCTCCAAAGCACACGCATCGCGTGTACCTGGAACACGCAGTTTGAGGATGCAGATGCAGCCTACCAGGGTAGGGGCCCCTCCTGCCACCCCAAGGCTCCACTGTGCACAGCACTGGCTCCCAGCCACTGAATCCATCAGTTTGGTGCCACTAGACCAGCACGGTGTGACATTTCCATACGGAGACCGTCACTCAGTCACATGATGGGGAACGCTGAGCGGTGCATAGAGCGTTCCCGGGGTGGGCACCACCCAGACCACGGTGACAGGCAGGTCTCAGCAGGCTCTCCTTTCCCTCACGACAGATGAGAAGCGTCTCACAAGGTAACTGAGATGGAGAAAAACAGCAGGTGCAAAACGGGCACCCAGAGAAACCTCTCTCCATATATTCTCTCACAGAAAACCCAAACTGACCATTCCAGGTGTGTAACCCAACACAAACCTGGCAACTACACAAAACTTGACGTGAGTATCAGAGCCTGTCATTTCAGAGCACATCAGCGTCCCAATCCGGACACCGGTGCTGGTTCTTCAGGAAGCAGCACTGCTGAAGGGAGGACTCGCTGGCACGCAGACCTCACCAGGGATGCTGGCCAGAGCGACCCCTGGAGCATCAGCAGCCACTCCAGGAAACCAACCTGTTTTCTGCTCCCTTATGCCGAAGCCATATAATTGCAATTTCTGTAGTGAGGAAGTGAGCTTAACTGCACTTAGGTGAAAACAATCTGTTTCATGGTGAGGACAACTGGAAAATCTCCTTAAAAGGCAAGCTCATAATGTTAAAAACAACCTCCTCAAAAAACAAAAGAAACAAACAAAACACAAAAGCAAAACCCCACCTAAATCCTCTACCCTCGGGCTGCAGAACATCCAAAAGCCTTGCCAAAAGAGTAGCAGATGGAGTTGTATGGACTGTCCACAAATATCAAGCAGACAGCTGACAGCAAAAATTAAATGACGTTTGGTTGAAGGCATTTTAGAGTTGCATTGTGATTTGAATTACTACCATCTTTTGAAAGCAGCCTCACACTGCCTGAAGACACTGTTATCACTCATGTCCGTGTTGTGAAAATGTGAAAGGGCAAGTCTGCTCCAGCACTGTTAATACCAGGAAATGAGATAAGACAACAGGAGAGAGGAGGCAAAGCAAGTGTAAGGCGCTTCTTAGCCTGCTGCCAAGAGACTTATGTATAGGAGTCGTATTTTTCTATATCCACTTGAACAGAGTTGAGCAGACTGCTTAGAGCCTAGAGCAGTGTCTGTGTTCAGGACAGGGCAAGGTGCAGAGGCAGAAGGGATGCAGTAAGCCAGGCTGGCCAGTCAACTTATTTCTGCTTCATCAGTAGTTTCCCAATGTCCTGGTGTAGCCAAGCAAAACACGTGCCTCCCTCTCAGCCTCTCTCTGATGTGTTTTTCCTTCTGCTGCAGCTCCCCAAGTGCCCTCCTCGCATAACGTTGCTCCTCAGCTGTGTCTGGCACTCGGGCCTCTCCACGAACATCCTCCCCAGAGGGTTGCCTTCGCTTCCTCAGCAGCGCCAGGCTTGCTGCTGCTGTCAAGAGTGCTCCACGGAGGGGCACCTAGAGAGGGCACCAATTAAAAAGGCAACAAAACAAAAATCAGGGAGCTCAAATTTAGGGCAAGAGGAGAATGGGAAAAACAAGTGTTCGGTACTTTAAAATTGCAGCTAGCAGAGGTCCCACATTTGCTTGCAGGAAAACTTGTGTGTTGAAGCTATCGCAGTGTTAATGCTGACAAAAAGCCCATGTTTTGAGGAATGAGGAGGGAAGAACTGGGGAGTCAGACATGTCAGAGAATTCTGCCACAACTGCCAGAAATGGGAAAATTCAGTAAAAAAACACAGCTTGTTATTACCACTTGCCAGGGACGTTCATCAGGGGAAATCTCTGACCTCTACTTGCTTCTGAGGTCGCACACTGAAAGGCAACTTTTAGCTGCGAAATTTTCTTTGCATAATAAACTCCATATTTTTTTCCTCTATGTTTTCATATCACCAAAACCTGTATATTTGTCAACACTAAAGCTATTGCTTTTATAAGAACTGCTGCTTTTACTACTGCTGCTCCTACTTGGGAGCTCATGAGATATATAATAGTGTCACAGAATCCTATTTTGCTTACCTGAATCAATATGCAATGAGAAAACTTCATCTTAACACAGGTTACTGAACTAAACCAGTCAGGCAAACCATTCGCAGATGGTCACAAATAAATTAGTTTAATTTATTCTTTGTATTTTGGCACATGTTTCCAGCTTTAAAACTTATCACATATTATGCTATATGTGGGAATATACCTGCCAAGATTTTTAATCATGAAAAAAATCTATGCTAGATACGTTAGCCTCTATCCCACACATGTACCTCATGTCCTTGAAAAACAAACTGTTAAAGAAGATACTGTGCTAATAGACAAAAGATAAAAAAGACAAGTATAACTGTTATCCAAATGCTATTATAATAAACTAATCATACTGCCCTGTGCTGCTTTTCCACTACCACCAAGAGTCCCAGAAGTTCACATTTTCTAGAAGTGTTTAAAAACAGATTTTTTTCCTAGTTCCAGCATGTATTCTCTTGCCTTCCCTTAGAACAAGACTTTTTTTCACAAAATTCTTTTCCTCTGCTTGCATTTATTTTATACACACATACATATATTTGACTGTGCAACATTCCCCTACCTTTTGTTCCACCTTCAGAAACTGAGCAAGTTCTTCAACCGTGAGATGATCCTTCTTGTCACTGTAGCTCAAGAGCAGTAGGTAGAGATCTCGTCGTAAGGACATCATCTTGTAAAATACCGAAAACTCTTCAAAATTGAGGGTTCCCTGATTCTCATCTGTGTCAGCTTCCTAAGAGGTAAGGACACTGAAGTAAGTGTGACAGATCCTTATGAAACTAGAAAATTTCAGGCAGAACAGGACTTATGTACAAGCAAATAAATTTCAGAAATTCTAGCCCATGAGCCTGTTCAGTCTCAGAAATCCTAGCAGGCATGGCAAGCAACTGCGATAGCGTAATGACATCTATTGGATTTTTTTTGGTGAAAGGAATTATTGCACTAAAACAAGATCCCCATGAAGATCTCAACTCCATCTTCATAAGGGAAATAAATTCAAAGAGGCTCATCCTGGGCATTATTATAATCTCTCTCTCACTCTTGAATGTCTTACACTTATCCTGGATTACACCACAGCAAAGAATATAACTAGTCTTAAATTTATGTTAGGTCAAACTGCAACACTCAACCACTGACAGCGCTTTGGAGGGCAGGCAGGTCTGCAGCAGCAGGTAGGTTCCCACCAAAATACACCCCCAATAACCACAGTCCTGCCTGCAGGCTTTGTTTGCCATCAGAAGGAAGAAAACAGTATGTAAGGTATGTTAACCCAGGCTCTTTGCTGTGAAATCTGCCCAAACGACTGCTTTGGATTTGTGAAACAAAGAATATATCTGGAGAACTGCTGTTCAATGTGTAGGTCTCTGCATAACCAGCCTTCTGGAAAATGGCAAGTCCTGCTAAGCCTGATATTTTACGTTGATGATGGAAAAGTGTGATATCAAAATTTAGTACTAGAGATATGCTATTTGCTTCCATGAATAACATCTTTCATTCAACGGCTGTATAAAATTATTTTTCTCTGTAGTTAAAAACAAAATAAACCAATGGAAACCATCATTCCCAAATTATATCCATCAAAAATGGTTTCCATACCAGAGCACCCCATGGGCAGAGCTTTTAAACAGTGACTTGGCTTTGAACCTGTTGGCTTCCCTCTTTGCTCACTCACTAACTGCAAACCCCTCTCCAGCAGCACTCAGCCTTCACCCACCTTTCACTTCTTGAGAGTAGAGGAGCTCAGCAAATAGGAAACAACAAATGGATCTGTCCTGCTTCCCTGCCCAAGGGGCGGGTTTTACCCCCCATTCACATATCCCAAGTCACTCGAGCAGGACCACAAGAGCAGAATGAGCGTGCACAACGAAGTACCCAACACCAGCTTATTTTTACCAAATCCAAATGAAAGCTGTCTCCAGTTATAAGGAGGGTGATGCCTGCTGTTGAATTCCTTCCCCCATCCCTAGGTATTTCTTTAAAAGAGAGGGAGCTGAAAGGTTTTGTTTGTTTGTTTTCTTAGTGTGTCAGTGCACAGCTTCACAACTCTCTGCTGCTCCTGCAGCCGTCAACAGCATCAGCAACACCCGAGCATCTCTGGGAGCTGCATTTCATTACACCTTGTTAGTGCTACTGTCATCTGAGCTATAAGCTCACATCACTGCAAGTAAGCTGAGAGGAAAGTAATTCCCTGCTATCTACTATCAAATAGGACTTTAACTCATCATTTTAAATCTACCATATACTCTAAATGAAAGTTATAATGCACCTCTGCATCACAAGCCGCCACACTTCTCAGATCATCAGGGAGTAATCTACACTCCATTGGGGATGCTGCAGATGCTGATTTTGTGCCAGAAAGGCAAACAATTCTGATTATACGTGACTTTCCACCACTGCCCCCTGCTTGGCTTTGCCCGGCCCCCCCTTTTTATTAAAGTAAACAAAAAACAACAATAAAAGCACACAGATTTTAGCTAGCACTGGTTTTGGACAGCTAACAATGCTTCTGCGTGCGCCCTTAGCTTAGCACTTACCTATAGGAGGAAGTTAAAAAGTCAATTCTTTTTATCAAATCTATTAAATATTTTTCCATAGAATAAATATAAAAAAATGATAAACAGCAACTTCATTGTACATTACTATGCCACAGCACAGGATGGTACACAAAAATGAAAACAATGATGTATCTGAAAAAGTAATACTAATACTGAACAGAAAAAAACAACTTGTGGGGCATTGAAAAGGACAGGGTTTGAAGTCCCAGTTCACACATGCTCTTTCTGGCGCTGCCTTCCCATAACTTTGTGTGCAAGAGGCCACTGACCTGGAACATCTGCCGGACCTTCCGCCGGGGCAAGTTAACATTCAGCTTGTGCATCAGCTGGTGGATCTCTTCAATATTGAGCAGGCCGTCTCCGTTCTTGTCAGCCTCCTCAAAGGTCTGTTTCACCCAGCTGTGAAGAGGTTAAGGGAAAGTGCAACAGAGAGGTTTGTGCAGGGAGGCAGAGCCCGGGGCATGTACAGCAGACCGCAGCTCACAAGGAGATGCAGGGCCAGGCTCTGCTGGCTCCTTAGCAGAGCACCTCAGCATCTGCCCTGAGCATTGCTTGGGACAGCCTTCACAAACTTACCCTTCGCAAGGCAGAGCCTCCTGGCAAAATGGTTTCTCCACACGGAAGCTGAACTGAATCATTTCACTTCTGTACCTATTCTGTAGAGTCACAGGGTGCAACTAAACGCACTGGCTTTAGCAGAGCTACATCTGAGCCCTGATGGACTTGTGACCCTCAGCACTTAGGCTTAACAGGCACCTGTGTAAGGGATGTCATTAACCTAGTGCAAGAGGAAGGAATGCGGGAGATTCAGGGAAACCACACACATTACTACTAACCCTGCGGTTTCCGTAATAAACTCATTAAAAAACACTGTCTTTCTACGATTCCTCCTTCAGGATTATCCTACAGCTCCTTCATTCGTATTTAAGCCTCTATTTCTCAAGAATTTTTCTCCTCACCAGCACTTTCTCCCATATCTCTCATCTTTTATACTACACCTTCCACAGGGCAGCAACAAGCCCATAAAATTCTTAAGTTGTACAGGGAAAATATACAGGGATCAAATATTTGCTGTTTCTTCCCATACAACAGCGATCATCAAATAAAACTAGCAATTGTTAAGTTAGAAGAATTAAAATAAATAAATAAAATAAAAAGGAGGCGCTTCTTCACCTGACACTCCATTCATGCCCACAACAACCTACCACAGGACGTACAAGTGAATATGGGATCAAGGTGACACTAAACAAATGCATGGGAAAGAGCCATTAAACATTTAAATGAAACATCTGTCTTTAAAATTGGTGCCAATTTCTGACAATTATTTACACTCAGGTTCACAGCACTATCCCCCTGGTTCTCCTTTCTGACTTTAGTGTACATTCCCAGGGGTTTTTAAATAAGCTAATTTTTAAATAGTGCTGGGCTTGCTCTGATACTGCATCCTGCATCTCTCCTTCCTCCCCATCTCCTAACCTTTAGCATAATCTTTAACCTAATCTTCTCTTTGCACATATATCCCGCTGCAACTTTCGCTAACTTCCACCGTACAGGTCACTCATTTGCAGCCTTCCTGGTGCCACATTCCGTTACACAGAGAGGAGTCGATGCGACACTTCGCCAGTAGGGAACATGCAGCAGATATGTACAACTCCAAGGAATCATGGACAAACACAGAAAGTAGCACATGTTTTCACAGAGAATGCAATATATCCCTCAAATGAATACACGTCAGTCTTGTGCCAGAACCAAATACTGAAAATAGAAATGAAAAATCCTAACATACATATGTTCTCCATGAGAAGTACCTGTGAGCAGCCACTGCAGCTTTCCCTGGGGCAGGAGACGGGTTACACTTATAATTAAGATAATCTCTACTTGCTCAGCAGGGAGAGAGTTTTCAAGACAGCAGCACTGTTTGAAAGAAAGCACGTCGAGAAAACATCCAGGAGCTCTTCTGGTCACAAGAGGTTCATTTTCATATCTAGACTACAGCAAAGAGTCTTAAAGACTTGTGCTCCATACGGTGAGTGGAGGCTGAGCACACACAGATACCTGACACAAACCAAGAGAAATGGAGATGGCCAAGAATCACTGCTCATTTTACTGAGAACAGTCACAACATTTAGGGTTTCACCTGCACACAGACTAACAAGATGGAGTTTCCAGCCAGTAACAGCTCAAATAGTGTCTTCTAGTGGACTTTCCAGCTCACACAACCAGAATAACTGCATGATTAGACAAATAGAAGGCAAGAAAAATCCTTCTGTATTAAATGAGTTAAGAGACTGTAGTCTTCCACAGGTTGTTAATAGTGTGGCAAAGAGACAAGCAGTCAGGCTGCCAGTGCTCACACACAGAAAGCTTCCCTTTTGGGAAAAGCATGGGAATGGTCAGCTACATAGGAATGACTCGACTACGGCACAGTAAGTGCCCACACCAAACCCCTAAGACAACACCATTGCAAACAGCAGCAAAATTTTCAGTCACTGAACAGTGGTTTAAAGGACACCCTATACAAAAGCCCCTAAAAATGAACAGGAAACTAAGATGAGAGCTGGAGCTCAGGCGTGTAAAGGATACTGATCGTGAGTTCTCTGCCGCTTTGCTAGGGAGTCCTCATCACTTATTCCAGCCATCAAGTACTTCAGCCCTGTGATCCAGGTGCGAGCCTCTTCGGGGTTGGACGTAATCAGATCCAGTGACTCCATGTGGTTGCCATGATAAATAGTAAAGCAACAGCTGGGGTCAAAGCTCCCCTCCGTGTGGCGGTGGAAGATCTCAGACTGGCGGCCTTCGGCAACTTTGTAAATTGAATCAATGACGACTGCGAGGGAAAAGGGAAATCAAGGTCTGACACGTGCCCAGCTTCTTAACTGCTTCTGAGCAATTCCACATTGCTCATGGTAAGAGATAAATATTTTTAATATTAGGGACCTCTGAGTCTGGCCATGTTGTGCGCGTAGCAAACCGGCCCTCCAAGGCAGCACTGAAAAGCTGAAGTTTTTATTACATTACATTTAAATAAGCATTGAAAAGATTTAATCTATGCAAAAAAAAATTGTTCGATTTTCCCTCTAATTCACCTCCTAATACTGAAGTGCCCAAGGAATTCAAAGAAATATCAAAATTTTACTTTTTGCCTTTTCGCTTTTTCTGGAGGGTCTCCATCGGATGCAGGTCCTGTGTTCATCCAGGTAAAAGAGACGAACTAGCCCTTTGGTCCCACTCTTCAGCTTCACCATCTGAGTCCCAGACTGCATAACACTCATGCATCTTTCAACTGCAAAGCAGAAATGAATAAATTCAATCAATTCTGCTAATAAAAAATAAATTACCATCTTTTAAACACCTACCTTCCATACAAGAATTTTGACTTGTGCCTTAAATGATACAGCATTACTGTGCAAGAGGTTTTGCAAGTAAAGTTGAATTTCAACTATTCAGTAAAATCCAATTAAAAAAAAAAAAAGCCAAAGAACTGAACTTATTTCAGAAATAAGAAAAGTATATCCTTTTACTGTATTTGGATAACTCTTGGCTCTATATGACATTCCTATTTACTACAAGTGTAACATTCAGCTTCATTAAGCAGTTGGTAGCTTAATTTCTATCACCATAAATCCTAAAATCAAGTAGAACTTGTCGAATTCAAAGACTGCCAGAGATTTCCCCTTACTTTAAAATTTCTAAAGTTTCATAGATACAAGTTCCATAGATACAAAAGCTATGATTTAAAACAATACTTCAGTCTAATATTTTACAATGGTTTCTTCACAGCAGATCAGAGATTTTCCCCCTTCTTCTTCAGAAAAAGGAGTCACACAGAAGGGCTCTCATGTGCGACTCTACGTTAAGCTTTTCTGCATTTTTTCCAGTTCTAAGAAAATACCATCAGAATGCAACCATTTAAATAACAGCCTGTGTAAGAAAGCTCATTGCATCATCCCTACGCACTGCTAATGACAGAGAAGGAAACCCCTTCGGACACCAGCCCATGGGGACAGGGGTGCCACACCACCCAAAGGCCACTGGCTTTCACTTCTAGGGACCATTTATTAAACACTCGATCCTTTCCTTTCCACTATTTATAAAATACAAGGACACAAAGAAACAAACTTTTTCTAATCTATTTCTAATATGCTAATTTCAGCCTCTAGCCAGACACTCACAAGAGACACACACGGTACATTAGCATCTGAATGGGGCAGAGCTATTGAGCAGAAGCAATTCAGAACAAAGCTCCAGAGGAGCAAGCAATTCAAGAATATTTGCTCATCGCAAAGAGATTAACCTGGGATATCACCACTGGTTCTAGCAAAACACTTAGTACTCTAGATAAACTAGTAATACTGAGAAAATGAAGCAGCTCTTCAGTGTAGATTTATATTGGCATTTGAGAAAACAAGGCACCATTTCTATTACTGGATAATCTTTCAATGCAAGAACTGTACGATTTTTCCAATGTCTGAAAATTGGCTCTAGTTTATAAATTACTGTAGTTTATGATACACTAAGGGAACAAGAAGAAAGCAAATTAAGAATTATTTAAACTGGAAATTCAAAGAAAAAAATGTTCACATTTGTAAATTTAACCTCAAAATAGAAAAATTGGAAATTAGAAATAAAACTGTTTTCAGAGTTACAGAAACTTATTTCAACAGCATGAAAACATCTTAACAGACATACGGTAGCTCACAGTATCTTTATGTTACCAAAATTCAAGTCTGTCCCTGTTCCTTTTTCCCCCCTTCCAGAATAATCATTAAAAGCAAAACAGATCTGAACTGAAAGAGCTCTCATTTTCCCCCCTTCCAGAATAATCATTAAAAGCAAAACAGATCTGAACTGAAAGAGCTCTCATCTTTAGTTGAAGCTCTGGTAATTGTCCTTCGTAATAAGCACATCTGCTTTCTGGAAGAAACTGCAGATTTACCAGGTGTTACCCCGGATACAAACCCATTTGTGCCAGCTGGACCTTCTCCGGAGCAGCCACGCTGCCCAGCACGTGGTGCATCTCCGCTGCCAGCAGGGAAGCCATCCGCACCATTCCCAGATGTTCCTTGGAATCTTGCACATTGGGCAGATGCTTTCTGCTGCACTCGACAAGCGCCGCTTCGCACTGCTGAATAAATCCAGCTGCTGCTGCTGCTGGAAGGGCGGGCTGGGACGCTGACCGCTGGCCACAGGCGCAGCCCGGCATCGGGAACGGCGCTAATCCGCCGTGGAGCAGCCAACCGCTACGCGCCCCGCGCTGCTCTCGTGCAGCCCCGCGTGCACGCAGGGCTCCAAGAGCCAGGCAAGAGCCCTCTGCCCTCCACGCCTCTTGCAAAAACTGACTGTTTCGTTTACAGGTCCAGCAGCTATTTCCATGGTTTTCAGCAGCCTGCACTTCATCTGGCTTAGTTCAACAAGAGTGCCAGTTGTGGCATGTGCCCCTGGCTGCTCTGGTGTTTTACTGCAAGGGCCTTTAAGACATGCAGAATTTTTCACCAGGGGAAATTCACTAGAGGACACTAGAGGAAAAATATTACTGGAATTTGAATTCCTCCCTGGTAATTTGTATTTTAAGATAAGCAACCATGTCCCTTACAACAGCAACAAAGGAGACCTCCCCTCCATCTCACAGGAGACACTCATCTGTTTCACGTGCTGGGATACACGGGTACCAGGATACACACACTGCCTGCCACAGCTAACACTGGAACCCTACAACAAACCACGGCAGCAGCAGCTCGGGCATGTTTCACTGCTGCTCTTCCTTTTTTTAATTATTCAGGATAATAGCTATTACTTAACCATTAGTGGTGAAACTACTGCCAAGAGCCAGCAGCAACATTTTGACAAAATACACATGCTAGATGAAAGGGGGGTTATTCCATTGAAGGTGCTTAAAAAGATGAAATCTCACTTTTAATTAATATTTTAAAATGCAACTAAAAGATCTGTTCCAATGTCATGCTTTTATAGACTTAATATTACAACTGACAGAATAAAAGATAAGAAATAAAGAGCATTACTAAACAATGAGAAGTATAATTATGAAAGAGGATATAAACTATATTTCTAAATTACATACAGTAAGCTGAATTAAGCCAACATTAAGCTTTAGGAGATAACTTCTGTGTGATATGGGTTTCAGTTAAGACAGTTAACATCATCTCTTCTCCCATGCATATTATTTTTGTATTACCTGACTGCATGGATGAATTGAGTACTTTGGTTTGGCTGTATATTTTTCCACATACATTTAATGAATGTGGAAACAACACATACAAGACATTTATTTTTCTCTTTTCACCTTCTTATAGAGGGAGAAAGAATCCGTTATATTTAGTAATAATTAAAATGTTCAAAACGTTTTTGATCTTGATGCAACCACAAGACTGCTCTCCAGATTTTTCTGGGCTCTCACCATCCCATTCTGCAGCCATTTCTTCATCACGAACGCACCGTAACTTTGCTGTTACCCTAAGGCCACTGAACGTCACGTGCTCCCCCCAGCTCCCCCACAATCTGCGGGCACATTTTCCCTAAATCCCACAGAACGGCATTAACGGCTAAAACATTAGGCAGCTCGCCACTAATGGCAAACTGCTGATTGGTGTTTGGTTACATAATAACCAGATGACCCCTGGATAAGGGAAACCTTGGCATGAGAGCTGAGGGAGTCCGCTTGCCCGAGGAGGGGCTGGTTTTAATAACTACATTTCATATATCGTGCCAGATTTGTATTTGCTCTGCAGAAATTCTTCCAGACTTTAATACAACTTAACACTTTAAGCTCCTTGCAATGGATTTACTCATAACCACAGTGAAAGTCTGTGAATGAGATGGACAGTTCCTCGCACTCTCACCAATCTCAGTAAGTCTTCAAGAAAGCCGGACTCGCTGGAAGGGCTGTCGGTGTTGGTGCTGCCAGCGCTAGGACAGCCCACCCAAGCACAGTGCGGTTCACTTAGGTCCCCAGGAGGCAGAGAAGCCACAAAACAAGCAGAGGGACCAGCTAAACACAAGTCTGTGACTACTAAGAACGACTGGTGTGAACAGTCCACAGACAGTGAAAATCAGCAAATTAAATCTGAAAAATAACTCTTATTTAAGAATTCACTAAATACCATGCCAACCAAAAAAGGGCAAAGCTTGAGAGACTAGTTTTGGCTTTCAAAACTGGAAAGAAAACACAGACCTATCAGCCTAATATTAACTCTTATCAAGTCTAAGAGCTACCTGGTGTGGAAGGTGAGAGGTTACTGGGCAGTGGTAACTTACTGTCCCCAGAAGCTGTGTTTGAGTATATCAGAATACCTATTTCATAGTAATTGCTCTTCCAACCTACCATAACCGGGATTACTGACTTCATGAAACTAAAAGTATACACACACACACAAATACATATATATATTTTATATATATATATATATATATAAACACACAAGTGGAAAGTTTGTGCCTTATACTTCCTCTAACATGGACTTTTGACAGGATTTACTGTTAACATCATCACTCTTAGAGTGGTAGCACCCAGAGTCCTTTCCAGTTTTGGCACCTTGCAAATAGACCGGAAGAATCAGAACAAGAATGGCACCATAATAAGATCCCAGAGGAGTTTTAAAGATCCTTATTCATAAATCTTGCCCCCACAGTGGGATTACCTCCCACACAGGATTATGCAATAGAGAGAATGGCTTGGTAGGATAGCGCCTCATTTACAGGGCCCGTGATCCCTTTTGAGACCTGGACTTCAGGGTAGCAATTGCAGTGCAAAAGCACAGCCTCCACACTCGATGAATAATGCATGTTTTCCATTGCTGCTTGAGGATACTCAGCTCAGACGACCTCATTTTTATCTCTAAGAAATTAGGCCAGGTTTTCATGTGGCTCTTTGGAGAACAACTTTCATGCAGCTCTTTGGAGAACAACTGGTGAGCAGCTACTTCAGCAGGCTCAGCTGCTATGGAAGCCTGCACTGCAGGAGCAGCCCAAGGTCCTGAGTGGGGCCTCAAAACCCAGGTTTAAGTCCCTTCCAGAAAGAAGCTACTTCACCTACGTCACTGTCCGGAGCTAGGAGGCTCATCGTCCAACAGCCTCCTGGGGAAGGTTATTGCTCCTCCAAAACTCTCTCCTTCCCTCAGGGTGGCACCACAGCTGCTGCTTTTGAGATCACTGGTGCCACTGCAGCCCAGGCTGAGGACTGGTAGCTTCCCCTAAAACCACAGGACTAATCCTTTAGCCACAGTGAAAGTCATAATCATGTAACCACACAGCTGCCAACTGCCAAAACACATTGTCACACCCTTACGGGAAACATACATTTGTTAAGCAAACAGTGCTTAGCTTCCCGTATCCTAATCCTCCTTCCTGCCCAAGGATTCCTTCGCAGGGAGGGCACAAGTTTACAGCGCCTTAAAGCAAGGGAAACAGCAGCAAACAGCAAGAAATGGAGACTAGTTTATACTACAGCTATCATCAAGGATGAACGAACAGCTCTTAACGCTGGTGTGGCAGCCCCAGTGGAGTCAGGGCAAGCAAAAGACAAAGAGGCTTTTGGCTTTCTCATGGCACCCTCATACTGCCATAGGGACTGGCAAGGAGCACACGACACCGCTCCATGGGTCTCTGGCCATGTCTTCTAGAGAAGCTCCCTTTCCTCCTTACCTGGGCACACTTCTACTCAAGCAGCAGAACAACCAGCATCTCCTCCTCCACTCCAAGGAGATCTGCTTGGTCACCTGAGCACGCTCCTCAGCAGTCCTAAATCAGTAGCTCCTGCTTTTAAGCCTCACACACTAAGGGACTTTCCTGGAGCTTTGTCAGCAGATGGAAATACTGGGCGCTCTCCACAAGCCTCTTCCACCTCCAGAACACCACGTCTGTCCTCTAAAGACAAATGTATGAAGGAGGATCTTAAGTGTGAGAACCAACCATGTCTCGTTTCAAGCCTGCCTCCCTGAAGTAAAGCATTAAATGTCATCTCAGTTCCTCAGTTTTCTATGCACACACCATCCTGTATTTCACTGAAACACAACTCCACCAGCAACATACCTTGCTGGGTCCTACCTGACTTCTTGAGTATACTACACAAACCTTAATCATCAATGAAAATGAAAACAAGAACAGAAAAAAAACACCAGAATACACTGCAGAGTTTGCCCTCGTGCCTATATAGGACACGTGTAGATGAAGAAAATGATCCAGCTCCAATATAAACCATGGAATTCCGCTGTGTGCCAATTCACCAGAACAACAGCAATGTATCAGGACAATCCTGGCACCTTTACAGCATTGAACACTGGTGAGAAGAATAAGCCAGAGGGCACGAGAGCAGCTGGAGCTGCTTGACAAACCGAGGGAAACAGCAGAGGAAGAGGGACCCACTTCTCAGGGCCTGCACAGCACTTGTCGTGCTGGGCTATGGCAGCTGCGAGGGGCACCGAGTCCACGGTCGGCTGCCACGTAAATCCACACCTGGGGCTTGCTTAGAGTTGGAGGGGAAAGCAGCTGAGCACAAGGCAGAGTTAATTAACCTTTAAAAGTAATCCACAAAGTCTATCATTCAATCAATTACTTACAGGAACCTGTGTATTCACACACCACAGGAACAGCCAGTTGGGTGACGTTTATTCTGCTGTTCACAGACTGCCCCAGTGCAATTCACTGACAGTTATTTGTTGACAAGGAACTGGCAATCTCAAACACCAAAATAAATGCATAAATGCAAACAAAATACTATTTCTGCATGTGTATTTAAGTTTTCATATTAGTTAATATTTCAGTGATATGTAACAAAGTGCCTAAAATGTACCAGTTTATTTCCCAAACCTTACATTAACTGTTGAGTCTATAGCTGTTTTTTTTTCACCACTTGGATTAAAAAATGTCTCACAAATCTAAGTTCTGTCAACAAAGCAGACTAATCAGTACAAACATATGCCTTCATACCACTGGATTGTCCTTTAAGACGTAAACTTCTCACTACTTCAAAATGTAATGTAGAAAATAACACACATTCTCCCCTTGCAAGGTCAGCTTTTTTTCCAGCATTCATCTTCCTTGCATGTTCCTCAACTTCTGAGGTTCAGCCTAGTATATATCCCTTACTATGTTATGGACTACCTTTAATACTTGTTTTATAGGTGTCTGGATAGATTTAAAGACTCCAGAGGCCCCAAAAAAACATTAATTACAGTCTTAGCAAAGACTCCTGAGATGCTCCCTGTAAATAAAATATAATGTAATTAACTGCTTTTTCTCCACTTAAGTGTACTGGCTGCAACTGTAGAGCCCTGCTAAGAAGCCAGGATAAAATAACAAGCAGCATCATTTGTCTTCCAAAGACCTGGGCCAATTTACAAAGATAAGGCCCATCCAGCCGCTCTACCTTTGTACACCCTTAAACCCGAGCACGCTCCCCATGTGCCAGGGTGAGCGGCAGCCAGAGGGCTGCGAGAGCTGCTGGCTGCTCCCGCTGGGCACCAACGTGAGCCCAGCACCTGCTCACAAACTATGGACTAGGAAGCTCCTTTTCCCAACTACAAGCGTCTTCAGCCCCTACGGTGACAAAGCTAAACGAAGCCCCAACGCTCCCTCCTACTTGCCCTGTTGCTATTTCATTCAGCTAAGGAAATGCAACTAAGCAGCTACCTGAAACAGAAATTTACCTGCAACTGAATACTTTGGTATGAAATGTGTTTATCTATACATGCACATACATTTACAAGAGTTATAGAAGAATAAACCAATAAAACACGATGCTTTTCTGTCAAGACTATTGGAAAAAATATCCCTTCTAAAAAGCTAGCTCATGTAAATTATTAAATGGGGACATATCTGTTACCTTCCCTTTCTCAGAAAACAGATGGGGTAACAACTGGTCTCCTTTAGCCAGCCACATGCATCAAAACTTAATGTAGAGCTGAACTCCACAGAAAGCCCCGAAAC
>VZSG01000407.1:389486-399877 GCA_013398315.1 Nothoprocta pentlandii
ATACATGTATGAAATAAAATCATCCATGCTAAATACAAAGAATGAGTATATCAACCCCCATTCATTCCCCATTCATTTTTTAATCACACTTCTTAAAGGGAGCAAAGGGACACTTTGTATGAGCCATATGATTTTGGTGGCTTTATTTTACATCAGGTTATTTTACTTTTCTTTCTGAAAAATATAGGAATAATAATATTGTTAGAAAGTGTCTTCCGAACTATTCAATTCAGATATTTTGCAAAGCGCTGGCTTGTCAGTCTCTTCTAAGCTTTTCTTTAGAAATACATAGCCTAGCACCATTATTGATGACATGCATAATACAAAATAATTTAACACATGATTTCCCCCTTCTCTCTATAGCATTTACTCTATGCTCATTTGCAGGCTTAAACTAATAATTACTTTGTTCAATTAAAGTCAATGATGAGTGGAAAATCAGAGACTGTAAGTCAGAAAATACTGAAGTTATTCAAGCTGTCTTTCTTTTGTATCCTTCTATTTGGTAAGGCTCCTTCTCATCCAGTGTGGTTTGATCAGAACTTTACACATCATTTGCATATATGTTACATTATTTAAGTGCTATGGAAAAACAGAAACCCTTTTCCATGGAAAAATGTATGCAGGGCAAATTGACCTGAAAATGAAGAGATCAGAAGTATTTCTAAAGGCAAAGATACTTGTAAAACAACACACATACAGTTTGCCTATAACACAGTATCAATATCTGATATACAAATCCACCTGTTTTCATGGAGAAATGTACTTGGTACCAAAATACCAAGTTTTTCTTTTCAGTAGTATAGAAGCATACACATTTTTTTCCATATTAATAATGCCACGAGAGGCAACTTACCAATCATGAAATAAGGTATATCTGATTTTTATATAAACATTCAAGAAACGTATGCATTCTTCCTACAATAATTCTAAACCCAAACATTCCTTACCTTTTTCTGGACTTAAATTTTTATATACTTCAAGGTCTGCCATTAAATTTGTGACTATTATGCATTATTGGCAAGAACAATGGAAATTCTCAGCGCAGAGAAGCCTCCGTTTAATCTTCGTGTCTCCAGAGATAAAACATTTGGAAAGCAATCCTTAGAAGTACAGGAGAACATTGCCAGCAATATTCTTCGCAAGGAATGATGAGATCTCTGTGATCCATAAAAAGCGGAGAGAAAAATACAAATCCAGAGATAACACTAGACAACTTTCTTCAGAACTGAAACGCACAGCGCGAGAGAAACCCTGGAAGCATCTGCTCAGTGCTGCTGCTGTTGTGGGAATGCAGGAGCAGCGACTGCTCCGGGTACGAGACACGCATGCAGAGCGAAGCGATCAAAGCACTCGGGGCAGCAAGCGCTAACGCCTGGGAAGAAGCCGTGCTCAGGAGCGCAGGGAAACCCTCCTCACACCTCGGGCAGCCCCTCAGGACCCCATTACCATATTCCAGTCAGAGAAGGGGTGAGCGACGCGGGCTGAATGCAGAAGAGACAAAGGCAACAGCCTCACTCCAGAGCCACCGGCAGCATCTGCAGCCACGGGGCTCTGCGGAGTGGAAGGAGAGCGTCGGGGAACTGCACCCGCTTCTTCCACTAACACGAAACCTGGGGAACACGTTCAGAGTTGAACTTGCTTCTCACACACTCAAAGTACTGCATCAGTGAAAGGCTGTGGTGCTTCTGTGACTCGGAGCTCATCGGTCACCTCGCCTCCTCTGGTCCCTTTCTCATTCTAACTTCAATGGAAACAGCAAGTCTTCATGCTCTGCAGAATGAGGCCAGTTAGAGTGCAAAGGATGCAAAGGGTTTAGTCTGTATGCCACCAAACACTAGATTTTTTTTAAGAGCAAGTAGTGTCCTGTGACACTGAGCACTAAGTAGCTATAAAATTTACTACGCTGCTGGCTAAATTCCGTGCTTATTTAAGCCAAGTCCATGCCCCTGCAGTTGGTCAGCACGGCAGGAGGGGCGCAAGTACCCAGTTATATAAATTGCACTAGTTAGGATGGAGCCCCAGGGGACTCGGTGCTGGTAGGCACTGCAGGAACCAAGTGGGCTCCATCCATAATGCTCCACGTCTCTCATCTACTGCATTTTCCAGTTGTTTCACTGCTCTGCTGGCTTTTACACAGTGGCCTGAACATGAACGCCCCGAAGGATCCCCAGCTGCAATCCCATCTCTGCAACACGGTCACAGCATCCCAACAAAGGGTGGAATTTGTCCAGTGCATGCAAGGAAGCAGAGCTACGTGATAGACAGTGTAGCTAGGGGGAGGGAAGCAGTTTTACAGGCTCACACAACTTAGAAGGGAGACAAACTCCAAGTGAAGTTGACGCACTTTTTTGTCATTTTGAGAGATCGCTACTTATCAGCTACTGCTAACACAAACAGAAAGGCTTTCTACAGTCAACATGTCATGCTACACTGCAGCACGCTAGAAGTGCTGACAATATCCAGCAACTGCAAAACTAAGTTACAAAACGAGCAAAACCACTGCAAGAGCATTCTTAGGTAAATTCAACTTTTGGGCTAGCAACACTTTCAGCTGAGGATGCCAGCGCTCCTTACCAGTGATGTTCTACCAAAGTGTCAAGGAATTCAGAAAAAGCCTTTGCTTCCTCCAGCTACTGCAAGCTTTCTATCCATATTTTCCATTTTTAAATTCACTGCCCTGCCTCAAGCATCCCCCACCAGCACTGTGTGCATGTGCGCACACACACACACAGACACAGCTAGTAATTTCGCAAAAAATGTCAAAGGGGACCTGATTTGTCCTCCTCAGGAAATTCAGAAACCAGAATTTATCAATAAGTACAGCCTTATCAGGCACATCCTTAGTTATTTTCAATGACAGTGAAAGCAGATGTTAAGAAAAAGCAGAATAGAGGGGGAAAAAATTAGTATAATATTGCAGAAGTATGAAGAAAAGGTGGAAGAGTTACCTATTAAGTATGAACAAGCAAATAAGAAAACTGTTCTAAGCCTCTTTTTTGTCTATATAATAAACAGCAACAGCAAATAACAGTCTCAAGCAGGCTGCTTACAGCAAATGCAAATAAGTTGTGAAGCCAATTCCCACATATGGTCAAAAGCATAAATAAAAAGGAATAATAAATAAATAAAAACATACACCCTGATCAGATGGAAAGTTAATTTAGTGATCTGGATGCAACTTCTGGTTGGAGAAGCACTTAAGTTACTGACTGGTCGACGCTGGGAGAGAGTTATTGCTATGTTCCCACCTTTCCCCCCCTGCATACTTTTAGCCCCAAACCTCTGCTAACAAAGCAGATAAAGCAGATGGATGCTTGGTCTGAAAACACAGCCCTTCCAACATTGTTATTGCCAGTAAACAAACCAAATGGAATCCACTTCTATAGTATGAAAACCCTGGGGAAAATAAAATAACATAAAATCTTTCAAGCCGAGAAGGATTATGTACTTTGTATTTTGGCACTGTTTGAAGCAGGAAGAAAAAGAAAGTAGGTTCATCAAGTCCTGAAGGCTATTCTGAACATTGTAATTGCTTAGCTGCTCTAGAGAAACTGCTAAAATAGCTTAAACCCAGCTCTAGCTTCAATTTGTTATTCTCTGTGTGCACACAGTACTGTATCTCGCTGTTACTGAGGAAAACTGACATTTTTGCTTCTAGGCAGATAAGACTCCCTAGAGTACAAGACACAGCAGCAACCTCCACTTCTGTAACCAGAAATTTCAGACATAAGTAGATAAGAATGTTAATATTCTGCAAACGCAACTATTAGCAGCTTTTCCTAATAAAATTAGGGAATGATGAGAAATCCTTAGGCAATTTGGGTGGATATAGCACACACAAATGTTCAGTCATTACTTACAGCCTGTTAAACCCCTTCGGGAACACACGCAATGTGTATCAATACTTGTTCTTGCTTAACCACATACACATCTCGAAGCATCCTTAGAATGTGGTAGAAAGCAGCCTGAGCTGAGCGAGTTCAGCAGCCTTTTGCTGAATGGAACAGGAATACTCTGCTGTTCACTGTAGAAAATCTGACTTTTCATTGCTTAGGTTGTCTTCCACCCTTATGTCCACATGGTTCCAAAGCTGCAGATACAATTAGGAGTAATACACTAAAAAAGAGCACAGACAGGATGCTTTAAAAGTGTCCCAAGGCAAGTTAGCTTTCTTGTGCCTATTTATATACTCATATAACGCCATATGGGCAGATTATATCAATTTATTTTTGTGCCTGCCTTTCCTATCAGTTGCAAGAAGCCTTCTCTTGTCTTACAAGGGCATTTAGAGAGAGCAGTCACATCCCCCTTAGGACTCATCTCCTCTTTCGCAGTACTCCAGCCTCCTCACCACCTCTGTAGTTCTCTTCTCTGCACACTTCCAAGTTCCCCTTCCTTTACTTGTAGAATTATAGAATCCTAAAGGTTGGAAAAGACCTTTAGAGATATCTAGTCCCACCACCCTGTACTCACAGGGTCACCTGTGCCACCCTCTGAGCTCTGCCATCTCCTCTGCCAGCCAGCCAGTTCTCAATCCAATAAACCTGTTCAGCCAATAATAGGGCTGAACAGAACTGCACCAGGTTGGGTCCTACCTAACAGTACACACACATTCCCCATGCTACAGGGCTCTCAGATTGGCATTGTCACCAAGTACTGCATCACACGAGCAAAGTGCTATCTTCCCATGAGTACAGCTGCTGTGCTTCATTCGCCACCTTCTCCTTGCTTCAGCTAATGGCCTGCTCCCACACTGGAGCAGAAGTCTTCACTGCCACCTTCCAAAGGAGGCTCTTTGACACTCATATACGTACAGGCCCTCCGCACTCTCTGACAGTTCAGATCCGCAGTGCTGGCATGAGACATGGATGTTTCTTCCAAGTTTCTAACAAACAGGTTGTGTGAAATCCTCCAAATAGTCAGAGAGTTGAAGCATCCTCATTTATAGGTCCACACAGGCATCCTATCTTGAAGCACTACAACTGAAAGTAAATTAACACCAAATATTCAAGCTTTTAAAGCACGCTGTATAGCATATGTCTCTGGACCTCTGAATTCCCTAGGTTCTTCAGGACTGGAAGAGGGATGAGCCTGTTTTTTAAACGATGAGATTTAAACAATGATGCAAAGGGATATTTTTACCTGGCCAGCTTGCATCTGAGGTGCAGAAGTTACAGGTTACAGGTTTAGTTACAGGTCATAAACATGGTGTTATAATGGAAAAGTCCCAGCCATGCCTAATTGAATTAGTCCATTGCTCTGAATGAAAGAGTACAATTCAGAGAATATGAGCAAGAGTGAATTGGCACGACAGCCTCCCAACAGCAGTCAAGTCCCTGTTGACACTGAAGTCTAAAAGGAAAGAGGGACAGAGGCCAAAAGATAAAGCCGGAACCTGAAAGAGAATTAATTACAATATGGAAATGCAGCTAGACAAAAGGTTGGTATTTCTGAAAGAAATCCAAAGAAGAACATAATTGGCATAAGTAACCAATCCTAGTATATGTATGGAAACCAACTTTCAGAATTGCGAAGACACAATCAGCTATTTGTTAAACATGTCATGTCTTTCTTTAAGTGATAACAGAATATTAGCATTCATAAATAGAGAAAAATAAGCTAATCAGCAGCTCTGTGTGCTTGCTCCCTGAACAGCCAAGCTCTCAATGCCAGCACATGAAACTATTATAGCAATAATTTAAAAAGTCACCAAAACATTGCTTACGCACGAACTGATTTTAGAGCTGCACACATGCAATTGAACGTGGAAATGTCAGCAAACCACATGGGGCAGTACCCTCCATGCTAACAAGCCCTTTCCCAAGTAGGGTTCACTTTAGATTTTCTTTCCTGGTGGCACAGTTGGGATTACTCCACTAGAAACCAAGCCAGGAGGTCTAATAAAAAGCATCTATCAGAAGCATTGGGGTGTCAGTCAGGCCTCAGTTTTACCTTCTGTATTCCAGTTTCAAGGGCTACTTAAATTGCAAGCTTTCAGGCAGCAGGGATCACTGCCTTCACTAAGTTTTTGCAGCAGTAAATGTGTCCTTGCTATTCAACATGGTGTATCTGATACTATCGCCTAGAGTGTACTCTTTAGAAAAGATCCTACAAACCCTAACTGAAATCAACTGATGGACACTTTAACATAAACAAACCTAGAACGTTAAATAATGGCAAGACATACATAAAAGTTTTAGGTAAGCAGAAAGCAGCTATGTTTGCTGCCGCTACAACCCAGTTATTTTCTTACAGCTCCTCACAACGGCACCACGGTTCCAATTCATTGAACAAGGCAAAGGCAGGCTCGCACTTCAAAGCTACCCCTTCCTAGCTCTGCTGTGGTTATTTTGGGAACCGCCTCCATAAAGGCTGAGCGAGCCCAACACCAAGGCTGAAGGAACACGACAGCAGAGCTGCCAGAGGCAGGCGAGAGAGCTATTAGTATTCTCCCTGTGTCCCAACCGGAATCAGCAGTGCCTATGTTAAAAAAGAGGGAAAACAACAACAACAGACACACAACACAGGAACAAACAGATCATCTCCGAGCAGGGGGTTGTTAGGAAAATGCACAGGTTGATTAACTGTCTATCCTCTCACCAACTGCAGGCTTCATCAGTGATGAGAATTAAACACGGGTCATGGACACGCTTTGGCTTACAACAGCTCTGCAAATTACAAACTTCTGCTTAAAAAAAGCAAACAACAGACAAAAAAGCCCACAAATGAACTTTAGCTTTTAAGAAAGATGAGTACTTCAGTATTTCAATCTTAGATTTATAGGAATTCTCTCCTGTTGTTACTAGTAACACAACTCTGTCCAGAGATGACAGTTTCTGATCACTGACTTCACAAAGAGAAGAAGGAATACAAGGCTTGGGCCTTAAAGAAAATATATTAGAGAAAAAGAAAGCATACATATAATATATATATGTGTGTGTGTGAATATGTGTGTGTGTATGTATAAAGAATACATGTATATGTGTTTGTAAATAAAAAAATAAAATGAAATGAAATGAAATAAAATAAAATAAAATAAAATAAAATAAAATAAAATAAAATAAAATAAAATAAAATAAAATCCGCTGCTCTGGGGGTAAGGCAGTTAACCCTGTGCGCTATCCCGTGTGGGGGCTCCCCGAGGCCCCTGGATCTCGGCAGTCTCCCCAAGCCCCTGGATCTCGGCAGCCCTGGGCAGCACCGAGGGACCCAAGGCGCCCCGGGGAAGCAGGCAGGTGAGGAACACCCCATGGGGCAAGCTCAGGAGCACCGAGGGCCGACCTGGGAGCCGGGCCGACCCGCGGCCCGGGCGCCTCGGCTGCCGCCCGCGACTCCTCGAGGCTGCCGCCCGCGGCTCCTCGAGGCTGCCGCCCCGCTCCCTCAGGCTGCCGCCCGCGGCTCCTCGAGGCTGCCGCCCCGCTCCCTCAGGCTGCCGCCCGCGGCTCCTCGAGGCTGCCGCCCCGCTCCCTCAGGCGGCGGCGCCGCTCCCCTTCCCTTCCCGCCCTTGGCGCGGCGCCGCAGCGCCCCCTGGCGCCCCGCTCACCGTGGAAGGCGCCGTTGTCCACGAGGAAGTGGCGGCGGTAGCGCAGGCGGCGGCTGCGGGCGCTCATGGCGGCGGGCGGCGCGCGCGGCGTCCAGGCGCCCTGCAAAACAAGCGCGGAGTGAGCGGCTCGGCCGCGCTCCCGAGCCCGGACCCCCTTGCCAGGAGCTGCCCAGGAACCAGGAGCTGCTGCAGGGGCGGGCGCCTCGCGGCGGCTCCCGGCCCGCGCTGGGCTCCCTGCGCCATCACGGCAGCAGCGCAGGCCCGCCAGCACCAGCAATCCCAGCAGTTGTTGTCCGGTGCTAAACAGCACCGGTTAACTCACGAGTAGCGCGCGGGTTGCATCCCACACAAGGCTGGGCTTGTTGGAGCCGTGTCACTGTACTGCCATTCCCAGAATCGCAGCCTTTTGTTCCGCACACTGCGCCTTCCCGTCCCAGCAAGGCCTATGATGTGCAGGCATGGCTAAGGATAAGCAAACCGGCCTTTTGTACTTCAATATTAGCTACTGGAAACACAAAAAAAACCCAGCACATACCCACGACGAAACACCAACTCCTCCCGCTGCTGCTCCGACACAAACCTCCTCCCTTTGCTGCTTTATGAAGTCCAGATTCATTTTAACTTTGAAGATCCCCTTCCTGTGGCGAGCCTCCCAGGGCATCTCCCTCCCACCTTCGCTCTGCTCATGACCCACGTGTCTCTTTGCCCACTCTTCCCTCTTTCTTGCACACTGTCCCCATTGAAGGAAGCCACCGGTGGGCTGCAAGGACGCTGCCCAGCTCCCATTCAAATCTTAGACCTGCTGCCAGGAGAGAAAAACACGGCACAGTTTAAACACCAGGACCACAGGTTTGATGAAGAAAGCAGATACTTGGCTCGAGTGATTTCCAAACAAAGAAAAACACCCCGCACATCTTCCTGAACGGTATTAAGTCTCTGCAGGCAGGCATTGCAATATACCATGAGGTAAAGTACCTTCCACTCTGCTGAAAAACAGATTTTTGGTGAAGAAAAAAAGGACAGATTTTTAGTTTTTATGGGGAAAAAGACTGCAATTGATATAAGTAGCCCCTCTGAAAGAAACCCTTCACCCGGGCCCTTTCCCGCCCGGCTGGAACAATTCCCCTTTGTTCTTGGCACAAAGGGGTCTCCCACACGGCTCCGCTCTCAGAACAAAGGTTCTCCCTGGCACATGGAGGCAGAATCCCAACACGCTCCATGGGCTGACACCAGTGTTCTGCGGGAAAGCCTCCCCAGAAAGCACCAGCAGTTATTGGGATGATCCCACAAGTTATTTACTTTGGAGCTCTGAGACAGCCCTGTCAGGATCGGGCTCTCCTGAATCACACAAAGAACAAGCGTGGGGACCAAAAAATGCCACCTCACCAGATCAGTGCAGAGATGCTGCTCCAGCACGGCACCAGTCCATCTGCTTTAGATTCATAGGCAAAGCATCAGCACCCAAGTTGGGGAACAGCCTGTAGAAACACGGGAGCTCCAAAAAGCTGCTTCTGTTTCAGCTGATTGATTTCCATTAAATGTCTGCTGGGTTATGCCGGCATTTTGAATAATGTGCTGCATAAGAGAAGCCTTCCAAAGAGGACAGCTATGATTAGTGCTACACTGCACTTCAACACTGGTACTGGAAGTGAACTCATTTTGCTGAAAGATTCGATAGGATCTCATCTGTACAAAAAGTTACCGTTATACATATGCATACACACATGCATGCATGTATATAGATACAAATGTGAATAAGAAATGTGTGTTTGGTGGCAACACAGTAGGCGAATTCTTCATAGGGAGAATTTTGCCATACGTATGCTTTATGAAGTTACTTGATCTCAAAAGTTGTAGATGTATATACACATATTTGTATAAACAAACACACTCTGGAATTGAACAGAAGATGGATGTGCTCCACCTAGGTTGCAATAGATGCTTTTTATTGCAATAGGCATCTATTACATAATATTACCTATTACCAACACCAAGAACATAACACCTCACTCTTCCCTGGTGCCACACAAAGAAACACTTTACGGTGAGCGGTGGCGAGAAGCAGGAATTCACCCTGGGGAAGCAGGACATGCCGTTATCCCTGCGCTGCAGGGAGAGCACAGCCGGCAGCAAAACATTTCCTCAATGCAGGCTGACATGGTTAGCACAAACTACTTCACAAAGTAGTGGCATAATCCAAATATTTAGCTGCAATATTTAACCCGGACACTGTTGAGGTCCCTAATGTGAAGAGGGTATTTAGCACGTGTCCATTTAGCACTAGAGGGAAACTCTACAGGGTTTCCTGTACCTTGCTCTCTGGAGAACGCTTAGGCAGATTAATTGACAGTTAAGTGAGCAGTAGGCAGGGTGGAGGAACTGCTAATCTCACCTTTTCCAGGCTGCCCTCTCCACTTCTTGTTTCTGAAGCACTTCTATAGATAACACTGTGAGGCCCATCAGATAACACCAACGGCTCCTACACCAGGGCAGATACTGGAGCTCACCATTACCTCCCATCTGCCAAAACCACAGCTCCAGTTGATGCTCGTTGTCCCAGCATTGTCCCAGCACCTTGTGAAATGGTGAAACTGGGCACATTGTGAAAATAAGATGGGAGAGGCGAGGTGGGGGACACCACTTTGCTTTTTAGGACAAAATGCTAGATGGTTAAAAAAGTAAGAACTTCTGCCTGACTTCAGAAACTCCATATGACTGGCAATTTTGTCTTCCCCAGAAAATGAAGATTAGGAAACGTAAAATATTCAGAGGAAACCAGATTATTGGAAGCTTGCAACTATTTCAGGTATCTGTTACTGACAAATTTTACAATGAAAATAGCTCA
>VZSG01000407.1:424623-435958 GCA_013398315.1 Nothoprocta pentlandii
CCCCGGGACCGCCCCGGGACCGCCCCGGGACCGCCCGAACCGCCCCCGGGACCGCCCGAACCGCCCCGGGACCGCCCGGGACCGCCCGAACCGCCCCGGGACCGCCCGGAGCCGCCGGCACCGCCCCGCGCGCCCCAGGGGCAGCCTCTAGTGGAGTTCAAGGTAACAGAGTATAAAACAATAAAATAATAATAAAAAAGGGAAAAAACAAACCCGCACTCGGGCTCCGTCCCGTCTTCCCCACTCTGTCCTCCCATTCCTCCCGCGCCTTGCGCGCAGCACGGGCTCCTCCCGCTTGCCCCGATCCCGGCAGGGCTCGGCAGAACAGGGACCAGCAGGACGCAAGCTGGGCGGGAATGCGGGACGGGATCTGCACTTAGGCAGCTCTTCTCTTGGCCTCGCAACACAAAGTCTCAGAGGAAGGCAGGAAAACAAAGCAACGACAAATATGATGAAGACAAAAGGGTTTGTGCTTTAAAGCCAGAGCTAAGGATGGAGGCCAGGACTGGCGCTCATAAATCACAACCTAAGGGCCCTGACAGGGAATTGCCTCCCAGTGCCCTTCCCACCCTGGCCCAGGGCTGTGGCAAGGCTAAAACCACCCCAGCCCCACAGAAGGGGAAACCTTTTGCTTGGGGAAAATACAAAATAAAACTCAGGCAAGTGGGAGGGGAGGGTCCCAGGCCCCTGGAAGAAGCTGCTGCGGCAGGCGCAGCCTTTCCTGTGCTGTGAAATGGCAGACTGGAAGCCGGGCTTGTCCAGCTTGAGTGAGGAAACAAACAGCTACACAATTTACGATTTTGGATTTAATTTTGATACTGCCAAATCATCCATCCAGCAAGTCCAAAGGCATCTCTTTTATTAACAAGTCACTCTGGCACGTCCAGCAACAGTAACCAAACTATAACACAAAAGCCAACTGTAAAACATTTCTGAATTTAATTTTCCATATTCTGCAGTCCATAAGCTTTCCTGGAGGTTAAAAAAAAAAAAAAAAGCAAGTGTGGACAACCGTCTATTGTTGTAACCATTTGCCACTTACTTTATTAAGTGTAATGCATATGTATACATAGATAAGTAATGCAGTGGTGATGATCTGGCCCTGGTTGTAAATAGATACCTATGTTTGAGTACAGGTTTGACAAACTCTTTCTGTGCTTTTATCCAGAGGGCAGAAATAATAAGCTGGAAGATGATGTGTACAGGAGGGAGCAAAACTGCGCAGCGTGGGAATTGTGCTTGCAGTGAGCTCTGATCCCCAGTAAGAGGGGAACAAACCCCAGGCCGGGGCCCTGCTCCGCAGGTCACAGCCAGGGAAGAGCTGCCGCGGGGGCTGCTGCTGGGCCAGCAGCAAGAGGGGCAGCAAGAGGGGCTGGGAAGGCACGGGGTACCTGCCCCGCGGCTCCTCCCAGGCTGTTTCCCTTCCCGCTGGGGACACGGGGACGCTGGGGAGGCGTTGCCACCCCTTCCCCCTCCCCTAAAGCACCCAGTAAGGACAGAGTAGCAGGCGCCCCGCACAGCTGGGAACACACGCACTCAATACTTTCACTATGGTCGAGGACAGAAAGAGCTGAAGGTTCCTTCCCCCTTCGCGAGGCATTTTGAGCGCTAACAGCGACGCACCGAACGCTGCAGGGGGCTGGGGGCGGCGCAGGGCGCTCTGCTTCCCAGGGGCACCCGCGCCAGGGGCTCCGGCGGCTGCTCCGCGCTCCAGCCCCGCAGCCAGGCATCCCTGCGCCCTTCCCAGCGCCACCGGCCCCGGGAACGCCGACTCCCCCTCCTCCTGCACGCGGTGCCAACGGGACAACCGGGAAGGAGCAGCGCCGCTGGGTGCCCTGCAAACAAGCAGCCCGCGGCACTCGAGGCCTGGGGCACTGTGCGTTACTCTTAATTTAAGTCCTACTCTACAGCACTTTTTCTTCAGGTTATCCTGAAGGTAAATCAAGATGCATTGAAACAGAGGAAATAAATTAAGTGTAATTTCATTTATAAAAATATTTTCTTATAAATCTTTAAAGCTTATAAAAGCCAGAAAATACATTTAAAAGAATCCTGAAACATTATTTCATCCTTTGAAGTGTGTTTACAGTCCATAAGTGAGAAGGGGAATAAAAAAAAAAAAAAGCCACAGCTATTTTATCTTCCCACGATGAATCCTGTATCATAACACGCTTAACCCGCAAGTCAAAATGCCTCGGACATCCTTCCCCACGTCAGCTCGCTGTGCCAGGTCACTTCTCTTGGATAATTAAGAGCTGGAACTTAGCTGGCAACACTGCTGCTGCTGCGATACTCATGGCACAGTGAGCCCTCCATAGCTGCTATACGGAAATCGGGCGCTGGCAGCAGCCGTGCTCGGAGGCTGGCGCAGGCCTCGCAGGCGCCGCTTTGCCGCGGTCACCTTCGGCATTCCCGTTTCCGCACCGGGAAGGCGAGCGGTACAGGTACCATTTCTCAGCGATTTGGCATTTAAAATACCTTTGTTCCTGTTTATTGATTATGGGATATGTCTTTGTAGTAAAACTAAAGTGACCTTGCTGGTCCATCCAGTATTTAAGGGGCATCTCACAGGGGCATCAGTTGGTCCTTCTGCACTTCCACGAAGACTGTCCTTCGTCCTGCAGCTTCTTGAATTTGGGCCCAAGCAGGAACCACCAGCCGAAGCCCAGGATGACGCAGACGACAGACTCCACGTAGTAACCGTCCAGGGTGGTGACGCAGGAGCCGCCGGCTTTAGTGCAGAGCTGCAACACACAGGGCTTTGTTAGGGCCTTGATCCCGAGCATTTTCGGGGAGATACACACACACACACACACACACACACACACACACACACACACACACACACTCTCTAGAAGGCACTAGAATCTTCACTCCTCCTAACCTGAGCTTTAAACAGTTTACCCAGAGCTATTTGATTAGTCTGTGTCTTGCAGAGTTAGTAAGAACCTTCAAGCTCCCATTAGCAAGTAAAGCAACAAACACTGCAGGTCATTTGGGCAGGGGAGCTTGTTGGCCCAAGGGACCAGCCCCAAGAAAAACTGGCCCAACTGTCCTCGCTGCAGAGCTGCTGCAGGCGCCACCACGTAGGCCCACGAGGAGGGACTTGTTTCTAGTCACCCAAGTGCTCCATGGCAGTCACACTGAGCCTGCAAACAGGTGTGAGTACAAGGCCCAGCGGCCCTCAGGGTAGCCTACAGACAAAAACACACCCGGGGTGTCCTTTAATTTTGCTGCAGCCCTCAGGCAGCTACAGACATGAGCAGTGCACAAGTCTTCCTGCCGTGCTCAGCTTTCAGTCCACACCTGCACACTCTCAAGACAAGAGCAAGCCTTGCCCCAGCCAGCAACCTCCTCCTCAAACACGTCAGCAACAGATGAAGGGCGAGGGGGCTGTTCATAACACTGCAAACTGCAAGGACGCGAGGAGAGAGCAGAGCAGGGAGCACCGCAGCCAGAGCCACCGGGCTTGGGAACCCCTGGGTGACATAAAACACGTGGAAGCAGCACGGCAGAGGGAGGCAGTTTCCCTCTGCAAGCAGGGAGCTGCAGCGCCACTTCAAACAAGCCCCATTTGACTCCTCGAGCACTTTGTGTGTTTGGAGGATCCGCACATCCCTAAGGCCCCTGTGGACACGCGAAGGCACCGCAGAGCCAAGGCTCAGCCATGAGCAAGGAATGAGCATTTCCAGCCTCGCAGACGTTACAGTTTCCGGCAGAGAGGCCAATCCAGAACCTTGCTCGGATGCAGGCGCGTCCTGCGAGCCGCGTGGCACGTCCTGCTCTGCTCCACAGGCTCCCAGGGCTGGGAGCACAGCCCGTCCCGCCGCTCTGCTCCGCTCCACACCACAGAAAGCAAAGAACCGCCACAAGGAAGAGAGCAAGGCACTGGGACAGGAAACCTCCCAGGATGTCAGGAGGACTAAAAGCAAACGGAAAACCTCAAATCATGGAAACAAACCCACCCTGAGGCCTAGGCGCTCTGGGGACTGACCTGCCAAGAACAGAGCACCAAGGGAGCAAGGCTGAACTTGGAAGCTGAAGTATGGCCTCCGTGTACCCCAGGGAACATGGCACGAGCTCCTCACTACCTTTCCACCTCAGGGGAAGGGAGAAACAGGTGGGAAGGGGAGGCAGTGCACACCACACTACAGATCTGTGTTAAGTGTTAGCTATTAAAAAGAGGCAGAGAAAACAGTTTTTATCAGACAGAAAAACTAGCTCCATCAGAGGGATTTTTCAAACCCTGGCTTATGCCCCACGAGGATTTTCAGAGCACCAGGAGGAGAAGGCCCCGCGCGTGGAAGCGGCTGCAGGGCGCGCGGGCGCGGGACTCACGTCGGCAGCGGCGGCGGAGGCGCAGGTCTGCGCCGGGGCGCCCACGCACTCCTTCACCGTGAGCGGGTCCACCAGCCAGAGCGCCACCGTGGAGGGCCAGTTGCCGCCCAGGTTGGACACGGTGTTGAGCAGCGTCATGTAGGTCCCTCCGATGAGCGGGTCGCTCACCTTGGCGTTGAAGGCCATTATGGCCACGTACATGCTGTACAGGGTGATCTGCGGAGCAGCAAGAAGGGCCCGAGGGTGAGATCCCCAAGTCACCAACAACAAAAACTCCTAGCAAAAACTCTTATGAGGTTACCTGTAGTTAGCAGAGTTAACTGAAGAACAGCCTCAGTTTAAAATCGCAAAATAATCACTTTTAGAGTCCATCTCGCTGCATAAGACCAAGAAGCCTTGCTGCTTGTTTCAGCCTATACCAAAATGGACTCAGCCCCAGATACTAATAGCCAATTTATCAGATTAAATTACAATAAGGCCAGGTGGAGAAGCCTATGTAAAGGTAACACTTCCACGCACGCACACACACACATAGATACATATACAAACAAAACCCATACAACCTTTCAAGACATTTTATAATATTTTTGTTCTAGTCCAAAGCCTGCTTTAGACAGAGCTTTTGCTCTCTAGACCTTCAAGTCAGGTCTACTATGATGTTCTGGGGTAGGGGGAGTCATTTTTTCTAGGATCAGAATCACATAACTTTAGGGAGCTGCACAACCCACAGCATGAGCTCTGATCTCGATCATCATCATACTGGTGAAATCCAAGTCAAAACAGCACGATTTCTCTGACTCCACTGCAGTCATGCTTTCTGACTTATAACGTTGGGAACAATCCAAGAAACAAAAGCAAATCTGGTCAACTAAGAATAACTTCACTGATGTCATCCCCGTGGAGAACAATGAGGTGGGAGCAGTTACACTGATAAGAGGATCAAAAGTAAATGAGAAGCAGAGCCCAGCTGATGAGACTTAAAAGACTCCCACTGTAACTAACAAATGCATTTAACAGCACTTGCTGCCCCCCAGTTGGTTGACATGAAAGACCCTCCTGCCCCCCTTGCCCTCTGTAATGCAGTATACATTACCTGATGTAAAGCATAACTCAACAATACTACAATATAGTAGTATATAGGAAATCCTCCTTCGTGTTTTACTTTAGGAGTCCACCAAACCAAAAAGGCAAATTCCAGTCCAAGCAACAACCTGCAAGAATAAGACAGATGTGCAATTCAAGTAATGTTATCCATGTGCTTTTGTTATACAGCAGCTATTGAACATCTGTACATAGACAACACATTCAAATGTTTAATTTCAGTGCTTGTCAAATATTTGTTTTAACCATTTAGATATAATGTATTTCTATTTTAAGCTATTTTATGCTGAAACTATTCTGTCCTCAGTAGCAACACAATTCTGCCAGCTCTCCTATACCAGCCTCTTCCTCTGCCCTTTAATAGTGAATTTTCCAAAGTCTTTTGGTAAAAAACAGCACAGAAAATACCTAACAGAATACATTTGGAATAAAATCTACTGAGCTTTGTTAGAAAAAATATATAGGCTACCGCAGAAGAACAAGGTAGTTAAGTTTAAGAGATAATGCTATTTTTTAGTAAATCAATGTTTCAGCTAGTTTTCCGAATTAGTTGGGTTTAAATTCTTCTAGAATTTCATAGGCGAATTCCTATATAGTCAAACTCTTTTATCAAACAATTAGTGTCATAAATGGAACATCTCTGTGTCTGCAGTGCCCTGATTCTGCTTCTTCTGTTCTCAAACATCTGAATAAAGCAACATCCTGTAAGACTTGGCAAATGATTCATCAGCATGAGCTGCCACTCTTACACTGGGAACGCATTGAAGACTACAGGTACAGACCCAATTCTAAGTAGAACAGTCAGGAATAAAGAACCAGCAACATTTAATGAGAACAGAAGAGCACAGATCTAATGCTGCCATATACCCATCTGCAAGCACTGAGCATTCTGCTTTTTTCCATGCATTTCCACAAGAATCATCCTCCAGGCTTAAGACATAAAACTTATCATGGATATTCTGACACACACACACACACACACACACACCCCTGGAAGAGGAGTCTACAGAAGAAATCTTATACTTAATCCAAATAAACGAGATACAAAGATATTTTTACAGAATAAAGTTCTTTTTACCTAAAAGGCATAGCTTTATAAAATGTGTTCAGTGGCTGGGGGCCTGCTGTGTATTTGCTGATAATCAGTGGCAATATGATCTGTAAAGGAACCATTGGAACTGCTAGCAGAGCTAAGTGTTCTTTAGGTACTCCCTCTTCCACTAATTTGAGTCCTGTTACGGCATCTGCTGCTGAAAATCCAACCTGCAAAATAAGTTAAACAAAAACTGAGGAAAGCAGTGATGGTCTGGCTAGCAATTCCTCTTACTTGATATTAACAACATGGAGAAATAATGATTGAAACATTTCCAGATCAGTCCTGAAGCATGTTCAGCATTTACACAATATTTTTACTACCAGTGCCAGAAATAAACCAAAAACATCAAACATAGCAGTGCTATTTGTATCCATGCCTTAAACACCCCTTGGTATCCAGGACTGCCAACTTGAAACCATGGAAACCTAGTTTGCAGCGTTGCAGATTCCGTGAGCAGGATTTAGGTGAAGAGAAAAACTTTGTGTCCTCTTAACCGCCTCTTAACAAACAGCCTGGATGTAGAGGCACGTTTAACATACGTTATTTTAATATTAGGTTGCTATCAGCTTCTTCAATATGTTTACCACAAAGCACCTCAGCATTTTCTACTGTAACACCATACCTAGCACAATGACACATGCTATTTATGCCTCCAAATTCCATGAAAAAGCCTGGAAGTTTAATGACAACCACTGACAAAGTGATATCACAAGGGCTCCCTTTCAAACTCCCCTGCCATCATCACTAACAACAACTCCTTAAGTGTCTTTACTTACCTTGGCTGTGAGAATCAAGAGACAGAAGGTGAGAACTGCTGGCATCTTGATTATTGAGAAGAGCAGTCTGTAAGTATCAGTGATACCTTTTGTCTCCTCTTTTGTTGGAGTTAATTCTTTGTTTTCCTTTTTCAAAAGGGCAACCAGTGTGGTGGTCACTAGAAACACAGCTCCCCAGAAGAACAGGAAATCTGAAAGAAAAAAAAAATTAACCATCAACATTTTATTAACAGGTTACTGAAAAGCACTTATTGTGCAATAATATAAGTTCGTAGCCTAGCAATCAAAATTAAAGTAATAAAACGTTACTCATTGACCTTCCTGAACACAGATAAACGCAGAACGTGCACACACAGAGCAACAAGCTGTAACGGAGACAGCTTTTCCCAGCCCGACGCGGTTGTGTGAGATCTTGCACACAAGAAAAACACTAGTTTTTGTGCAAAATGTTGGGGAACTGGGCACTACCACAATCTAGAGGAAATGAATAAAAATAAAGGTTTTGAGAAATCACAACCACCAAGTATTGATAAAAACAAAGAGTTTAGTAACTAGAAGACATCATGAGAAGAACTTTATTTGGCAAATGTAAATGTCTTCTTTATCCAGTTTGTTAAGCAGTCTTAAGCAGTCACATAAATCCTACTTTGAGTGTAGAATTGAAGCACAGAACAGTTATCTACTACTCAAAGGCAACAATGATTTATATTCATGAGGGTAAAGAAATTCTGATGATGTTTCCTACAATTGCCAAGTGAAAAGTCACTGAAGTATGTCTCTTCAAAGGAGATTTTTGCTAATTCAAGTGCTGTATTTTAAGTAGACGTCATATTTTCTAAATATTGGGTTAGAAGTCAGCAGGAACAGGACATACACTAATATTTCATGGCAAATATTTTCTGAGTTGGCTACCGAATTAAAGATAATTCTAACTCCTACCTCTTAGAAAGGGGCAAGAAAACACTTGAAGAAGAAGAAAGACAAAGAAAAGACAAAAGTTGCCTTTTAACTTCTTGGTTGGAAGCAACTTCAGAAGCCTCAAGACAACTGAAAGTAAGCAACGAAAGCTGGTGGAAGAACAAAGATGATTGTTTAGTCAATTATTAGCTTTTGTTCACAGGACAGCACAACATGGAGAACAGAAGATGACTACTTCAGTAATAATTTAGCATTCTTAATGTAAGGGAAAAAAAAAAAAAAAAAGGTATTTCAGACTATTTTCTGCTGCTTCCAAATCACTCTTCCCTTCACCAGAGCACTTTGAAAGCAGGAAACCCACACAACCAATGCTATCAGATTGCTCGCTCCTCTTTTTCCAAAGGAATCGAGTATCCTGAGCCTGTTTTTCACAGGTAAGGCGTCCTTTTCGGAGAGTCAGGCTAATCACACTCGCACAGCACTGCCAGGAGCTGCACTGTAGCAGCAGCCCTGAGCACTGCGGTGATCACACCCCGGTGCTACGATTGCACCAGAAACAGCTTGGAGCATCATCACATGATTATTGCTAATCAGTTCAGCCCTGGGAGCACAACAGTCATGGCTGTTTGCTAAGACCATATGTAGGAAGAGCTCAATTAAAGTCTTTTTAGTTTTAGACGACTTATACAAAAGAGAGGCACTTCCACTCAAGTACAGAACAACCTACTGGCAAAAGAAGTTTCCGGCTGCAGTTCACACAAGCAGTTTCTAGCATGGAAAGCTTCTGGTGCCACCAATGAATGCTGCTCCCCATGGAAGTTGGTAGGGCACAAGCCAGAGCCCAGCACAAACCTTGGAGCAGGCGAGGGGAATAGCCGGGCTCGCAGGCAAGAGCGAGGCTGATTTCCCCGCAGGTTATTTCAGTGCTCCCTTTTAGCAGGGCTGCAGACACCCATCTCCCCACCTCAGATCTGGCCTTTGCGCAGCTGCGGAACAAACTGGGGGGGGTCCAGTCAACCCAACAGCAGCTAAATAAACAAACAAAAATTAAACTCATCCACACAGCGTACTTACACAAACTACAAGCCCAATGAATTGCAATTCTCTCTTTTTTATCTTCCTAGAACTTCACCTTGAAATTACATAACACGGTATTCACTTGGAGTAAGGGTGCTACATTTGTCCATGTTTTTCCCCAAGGTTAACAAGAAAGGTTAGGCTGTCAACCTTGTTGACAAGGTTGCTGCTTGTCAACAGCTTTAAGCTGCCAGGACCACGAGGTTGGAACCTCCTCTTTCCCTAGCACTGGCACACAGCCCGCGATGGAAGGGTCCAGAGAGCAATGCTGGCAAAAACCACTCACCTTCCCCCACCGTGAGCTCCCGCTGCTTCACCTGCCCGAAGCAGCTCAAGCTAAGCCCTGAGGACAAGGAGGGCTAGGACAAGACAGGGTCACCCCAGGGAGGTGGTTACAGTGCTGCCCAAAAGCCGAGCCCGCACAAACACACCGTGGCACACACCAAGGGCACAGGACAGCCGTGCTGTCCAAAGCCAGCTTGGCTACCCCTAAAAAACACATCTCTCACTGCAAGTGCAGTGCCGGAGCTGCTGGCTTTTCCTACCCCACCCAGGACAGGTTAAACAGGTTGCATTGGTGGGTTTGAGGTGCTTTTTAAAAGGTCTCGCAGCGGTAACAAATACATTTCCACTAAGATAAAAAAGGCAGAGCAAGCCCTCCTGAACACCCCAGGGCCCTGTGAATTGCAGCAGGGAAGGTCAGGCTGCTGCTGCAGAGAAGCAGCACCGGTGTGAGCAGCGCTGCCTTCCTGCAGCTGGGGCACGCCGGGCTTCACGCCCCAACAACTCAATTCTGGCGTGTCCGCTCCCTGGCAGCACACAGCAACTGGAACAGCACAGGGAGAAGAATTGAAAAAGCACAGAGTAACTGAAATATGAACGTGGTAGAAACACAAAAATTCACTTCATTACTAACTACAGTCACCTTGACATTTCAGCCGGAAAAGGTGCTAGTTTTCCAGTCCTCCCCTAAGTTTCTCTTGCTACACTCAACCTTGCACACTGAAGTGCCTTCTAGGCAGCCTATCTACCATCAACAACCACAAACAACCTTTACAGAAAGCCAAACAAAGCCCAAACAAAAGGTAGAGCCTGATGATCAGGTTACATTTAGACCATAAACAAAGAGTGTCCTTCTCCTTCCCCAGCCCCTTAGTTTAAGGAAGCAGGGCCTGCTTTGAAGGCCTGCGGCCTGCTTTTGGGAAGCAGCAGTGGGATTGAGCTAACTGAACTCCTGCCACTTCTCCTGTGGGGATAACGCTCGGGATTGCGCTAACTGAACTCCTGACGCTTCTCCTGTGGGGATAACGCTCGGGATTGCGCTAACTGAACTCCTGACGCTTCTCCTGTGGGGATAGCGCTCTCTTGGAGGTTTCAATGTGGCGGGTTCCCCCTTTCTCCCAGCAGAAGCGGCTGGTCACAGGTCTCCTTAGAGGCAGCAGCGGCCGGTTCGCTGGCGCCGGGGCGAGGCCGGGCCCGGGCGGTACCTGCGAGGGTGACGATGCCGCGCGGCTGCGGCCGCAGGCGCAGGTACTTGTTGCAGAAGGCGGGCGACTCGAGGGCGAGGAAGAGCACGTTGCCCAGGAAGTAGCCGGCCGTCTGCCCCACGGAGTTGCACGTGGAGGCGTAGCCCACGTTCTCGCGGGACAGCATGGTGAGCGCCCAGCCGTCCACGGCGATGTCCTGCGTGGCCGCCAGGAACTCGAAGAGGAAGAAGGCGGCCGTGAGGGCCGCCACGTCGGGGCCGCGGCCCTGCCCGTCGCCCAGCAGCGCGTCCACGCGCGTCGAGAGGCCGAGCATGAAGAGCCCCAGCACGTACTGCGTGGGCACGAGCCACGACTTGCGGCGGCCGAAGCGGCGCGCGTACACGGCGTCCACCAAGGGCGCCCACAGCAGCTTGAGGCTGAAGGGCCAGAAGACGAGGCTGAAGGCGGCCTGCTCCGTGTAGCTGGCGTTCTTGCTCTGCAGGATGAGCGGCACGCTGCCCGCCAGCCCCAGCGGGATGCCCTGCAGCACGTAGAGCGCCAGC
>VZSG01000407.1:438549-468187 GCA_013398315.1 Nothoprocta pentlandii
CCCGCAGCCTCCCGCCTTCCCGCGCCGGGCCCGGCGCCATCCCCTGCGGCAGCTCCCTGCGGTTTGCTCGTGCTCCGTGACAGGGGGCTCCGTGGCGTGCCCGCGTGGGCAGTGCCCTGGCCCACGGCTTCTCCGCTCTGTCGCGCGTGTTTTGAGCGGCCCCCGCGGGGCGCGCGGGGCAAGGGCGGCCCCGCGCCCGGAGCTCCCCGCGGGACCGGCCCCCGCTCGGCCGCCGTTGCAGAGACGCGGGTTATTTGGTGGCCTCGGGGGCGGCTGAGCCCACGCGAGGGCCACGCGGGATCGTTCGCGTGACCCTCCGAGACCCCTTGCCTGGAGAGCGGTGTAAATTCCCACCAGGAATCCCATGAGCGCTGCCCAGCTCTTCCTCTGGTTGGACAGAAGCTTTAGATGCGTTAAGGTGATTATCCAGTTTGAGATAAAACATGATTTTGACCCTTGCCTAGGGTCCCAGGTAAGGTTTTCCAACGGGAGCTTCCCCGGAGCAGGGAATGCTTTCGCAGCTGGGCTTTTCCTGAGGGGTTCTGCTCCTCTAGGGTTGTGAAAAGCTCCTTGACTCTGAGTGTTACGATGCCTTCCTGCGAGAAAATAGTGTGTGTAACGAGAATGGATAATTCGCAGGGCCAGCTGATCCAGCTGCAGTCCCATTAGGCACCATAAATCTGCATGCACCTTATATACGTTCATATTTATTTGGGGTAACAAGTAGGCTCCTTTGCTCTATTTTTATAGGTATCCCAAGGATTTTTTGAAGCTGAAACAGCCACTTTTTGTTATGCTTAGTAAAAAAAAAAAAAAGTGTTTTTACACCTGTTTAATTTGTAACATTGGTGGAAAACAATCGGTCTCTTAAGAAAACCTGTGCAGGTTTGAAAATGCCAGGTCAGAGCTCCCACTAAGGACTTGCTGCAGTCGTTAGTGCCATGGAAGCCCTGGGGGCAAAGGCTTGGGCAGAGGGGCCCCTGCTGCAAACCCAGCTCCTCCTGGCTGCTTCTGAGGAGTTGAAGATACGGCTGGTTTTGTATATTAATGGATTTTTAAAATTGAATTCATGAAAATTTTGCAGGTATGTAAGTGCATAAATGTTGAAAAAGTCACTAATTTTTGCAAAAGTGGGCTGCTGTGAACTTGCAAAACTTGGTTTAAAGCACTGCGTAGGTAAACCAAGAAATAAATACGATGAGCTGGGTCCTTAGCTGGTAATTGGAGCCTGGCGGCAGGTCCCACAGCACACTTAATTACAGAACTGATCTATTGCTCCATGAACCTAACAAGGTGGCGGCGGAAGCTCTTCCTTTCCCGTAACGTCTTGCGTGGTGCGGTTCAAGGGCAGGATCGGGGCAGAGCCGGAGCTTCCCCGCGCGGGTGGCTACGAGTGTCCGTGTGTTCGGCGCGCGGTCCCAACCGCCTCCGACGTCGGCACCGGCGGTCGCGCTGCGCAAGGAGCCGCCGCCAGCCAAGGCAGGAGGTGCCGGGTCCGTCAGTGGCTCTGTCAGTGTCCTTGGTGTGTGTGGCTCATCAGCCATAGGGAAAGAGCATCTGTCATGTGGTAGGTGGGATTTGTTGCGACTCTTGCCGTATAAATTTGGTGAACAGAGACTTTCTTCCCCTTCTCTCCTAGAAGAATTGAGTCCCTCTTGGTGTTTCTTAGTCTCAGCTTTCCCAGGAAGCTGAAATGTAGGCTGTGCATCTCCTAATGTATGACCTGCCTTGGCCAGCTTCAAACCAGGTGTGGTGGTTCTCCAAAGCACCAATTCCCACGGGGTTTTGTGCAAATACACAGCAAGGGGGTAACGGGGCACCCTGGCTGTACCCCAGTGAGGGAAAATGAGCTTTTATTAGAAATCTCTTTTCCAGCAGCTCTTCTGGGTGGGGATTCCCTGTCTCCGTAAATTCTGCTTGTGTTGGAGCTGCTTGTTACCTGCTGTGCTTTTGGCCTGTCTCCTGGCCTGTGTGTACAAATGCATGCACTAAACTGGCTTCATGTTAGCAGCCCGTTTCTTTCTTTTATTTCATTAAATAGAGCTTGCTTATTAAATTTGTTCAGTTGAAGTCTCTAGTCTTGGACTTGTGCCTTTAAGTAAATAAAGCCAGATCCTGTCTTGACTTGGTGCCTTCTCCTTCCTCTTTTCCCTGTGATTTACGGTAACATTTCTGTTGGATTCTAGTCAGTTTTGAACTTTCTTGTGGTTTTATTCTCACTTTTTTACTCAAGTTGTTCTCCTGATGAGATGTGTTCCTGTCAGTGCTTTTACCGGGTTGTAGCCCGAGCACCGTTAGCATCATCTGATGAAGAACCTGGGCTGTGGTCAGGCACCGGCTTTGGTGTCTGGGGAGGTGAAAACCACCCCCAGCAAAACGCTGGCCATGGTCTCGTTACAGTGCCTGACCTTAGCCCGTCTACCACATCCATGTCATTGACCTGGAGAGCAGATCTCCTAATATTGACACAGCTCCTTGTAATGGAATTTTTCACATCACCGTGCAGAATGGTTCAGTACGACATGCAGAAGTGAAGGAAGAAGCAGAGCCCGGCGGGCGGGCAGAGACGCAACCCCGTGCAAGTGGGTTAGCTGTGACACGGAGGTGCGCCGGGCTCCTCCTCGTGACGAGGGGCTGTGTCCATGGGCTGCTCTTGCTCGTGCAATATTGCTCGAGCATAATCGTGAGCTCTTTTTGTTTCCATATGCCTGTCTCTTCTCACAGCTTTTGCTTGGATTTAGCTGAGTGCATATTACCGCTCAGAGCACCTCTGATCCCTGAGGATAGAGACTGGAAACAAGATTTATTTACTAGCTCCACATAGAAGCCCTTGGTCACTGGCCCAGCTGAACTGATGCCAACACGAGTCTCTTTATTTTTTTCTTAGCTTTATAATAATAAAGTGCAGAAGCTGCATTGACCAAGCTGTGCTCTCTGCCCCTCATAGAGGTCCATCGGCGGGATGTGCAGCCCGGGTAATGCTAGGTTATAGCGTGTGAGCCGTGCTGCTGGCACAGGGCATGGCAAGGAGGTCGCTGGTGTCCGGGGGGGCCTTGCCAACCCTTTCCAGCAGGAGCTGGTGCAGATACCAGCTGAGGGCTGCAGCGCCTGGTCCCTTTCTGCTGGGAGCTGCCGAGCACCCGTCCATCCTGTTTGAGACCTCCAAGGCAAAGCAGCACTGTGGGGAATAGGGCCTGTCACGAGGTGAGGTCAGGAAAGAACATGGATGTCAGTCCTTAGGCCAAGAACTTTGGGTAATTCAGGTGAAAATGTGCAGAACCGCTCTAAAAGCAAGCCTTTCCTTCCACTGGGAAGGAATAATGTTCTACCGATCTCCCTTCCATCCCACGTGGGCATTTGAAGGAGAGTCCATGGAGATTTCTGCTCCAATGCTGGTCCTTAGGGCTGCCTAACCCAAGACTGAAAAGTCAATAAAAACTTCTCTGCAGCCACTTTGTTGCAATTTTAAGAAAAGAACTTGAAGTGACCAACCCTGAACTGGATTTAAGCTTCTGAGTGACTTGTCCACTTTTTTTCATCTTATGCCCTTTTATTTAGGTAGAAAAAGCTTCATAGCTCTACATTTTCTAGTTGGTGTAGCTTTGGAAGCCTTCAAAGTGTTGTTTTCCTTGGATAATTCCAAGACAATTGTCTCCCACATCTATTGTCTCGCGGTAACTGAGGCAGAAAATTCCAAGGCAGCCTTTGCTCCCTGGGAAGAGCCGGCCCGGCAGGACGGCGCTTTCTGTCCGCGGCGGCCGGGGTTAATTTGGGTGTGATTGTGTGGCCCCTGTGGGAATGTGGGGGGCAGCGGCAGCCGCGCGGAGCACAGCGTGGCCTGGCACCCGGGGCGCTCGGGTTGGGAGGCGTTGCTGAACGTGCCGCTTTTGAAACGTTAAGTGCTCGGAAACATGAAAATGGATTCTGAGGTTATGTTGCCAGAGGAAAACACTTCCCATTTTTTATTTCCTCAAGCCTAATTTAGCAGTTACAGGTCAAGAATAATAACCTCTAAGTAAGTAACTTCATTAGCAGTACTTTTCCATCCTCTCTCCTGACACTCACTTTCGGGTGTCCTGCAACGTGCTCGAGTTCCAGTTCTCCCATGAAGTTCCCGTGATAAAGGCACTGCGTTGAAGTCAGCACCTGTTTCCACAGTTTCTCTTTAGGAAGCAAGAAACTTGCCCATGGTTTTCCCAGCCCTCTTCCAGATTCAGCTGAACTTGGGCAACCAGGTCAAAAATGCTGCGGATCGAGGAGCACAACTGGTTGGACCTTGTTAGAAAGGAGTCTGGTTTAAGTAACCTCAGACACAAAACTGATGTGCAATCTGTTTGAGTACTTTTCTCAAAAGATGTTTTAAAGGTGTTTTAGCTGCTGTGTTTGTGGTGAGGTTGTTCATTTTGCCCTTTCCCAGGTAGTAGTTTCAAGCGAGAGTTCAGAGTATGAGGCAGTGTGATAGGGAGAAACATACATTTCTACTAATTTTAGATTGCCCTCCTTTGCTTGAGATAACGGCACATGCTTCTAATTATCATGTTGTGTGCTAGGCTTTATATGACAATGCAAAATGTGAAAATGTGCAGGAGTGGCTGGACTGGTGCACAGAGCCCATTGCTGCTCCTTGGTGGGAAGCTCTGGCTGTTCTTTTGTTCAGCCTAATTTGGACCAGATTTGTGGCTTTGGGGCACGTCATGTTTGCGTGGCTGCCTGCGAGCGATGGGCTATGTTAACACGTAGGTTTGCACTGAGCTGCATGAAACTTGAAGCTTTCTTTGTTTGAAAGCTTCCCTGCTTTAATTGTCAAATAATGCATTTGTGCCCTTAATAAGCTTTGCACTTATTAGTAACCGAAAGGGATTTGCCTTAGAGCACCCCTGCTGTAAGATGCTTATGCCAGTGGTGTTTGCAGCTGGAGAGCACCGGGGCAGAGCTCAAGGATGGGCAGCACCACTACGAGGGAGCCGTGGTCATCCTCGACGCCGGCGCGCAGTACGGCAAGGTCATCGACCGGCGCGTGCGCGAGCTCTTCGTCCAGTCCGAGATCTTCCCTCTGGAAACGCCGGCCTTTGCCATCCGAGAACAAGGCTTTCGGTAGGTTGGTTTTTGTGTGTCTTTAAGGAGGGGTTCCTTTTTCAGCATGGTGTTACCTGTGGGTGCTAGTGGCTGTGCTAAGTGCTGCTCTTTGTGTGTGGTGCTTCTACTAGAAGGATGCTCATGCTTGCATCTTTAGCACGCTTGCAAAAATACTTGGGTACTGCTGGGGAAACTATTGACCTTAAAATTTATGTCGTTTTTATCACTTTCTTTTGTAAATACACTTTGAAGAGGTCACTTTTAAAATAAAGGCTTGCAAAAATGTAATGTCAGTGATAACACCACCTTAGCTACCTGTTACACTGTGGTCTGTGCTAAGGTTTAAGATGCACAGAAAGGTCAAAACATTTGCTGAGTTGTATTTACATGTTGTATTTAAACATCTCCATTTCTATAGATACAGAAGAATCTCTGTACAAGGGACAAGTTTTATCAAAATTTGGCACAAATGTTAGCAGTTTCCATCAGGTGCCCATTTTGAGCAGAGGAGGTTCTTTGGCTGTGGAGCCAGTGGCGTTACTCCCTAAACTCTGATATAACTCTGAATTTTGACATGAATCCTGGAGTTTGTAGGTCAATTAATGTATTTTACTGTCAGTGTTTTGATGTGCACTTAAGCTATCTAAAATGGACTCTCCAACATCAGGTTACATAGTTTTGGAAGCGGATTAAGCTAACTGAGAGGAAAAAGCATATGGATATTGAAGCAGGGATGCGTACAAGAAGCTGTATGATATTGTGATAAAACTGAGATCTACGTCCCTCACTGCTGAGCCTCTCACGTGGGCAGCTGAGACGAGGCAGGTTCTGTCCCTGCCCCATCTTTTCTGTGCTCCTTGGGGAGCTGAGATTGGTTTTTGTATTCTGCACCATTCAATTTGTGCAGAAAAGCACATTTTAAGCCAGTTCTCTTACAGGAGAGCATCTAATTATTCTGACTTTGTTATCCTGAAAGGCTCATAAGATAAGTTGCATTTCCTTTATTTAAAGTTGAGTAATGTTCAGTGTGTATGGCACTTAAGTCCCTATACCGAGCCATTTGCCGTTGGGAAGCAGTAGTAGCTGCAGCCCGAAGAGCAGCCGCGCGGGGCCGGAGCCGCTGCCCTCACCGGGCGCCTTCCACACGTAGCCTTGCCGCTGCGCTCACGTGTGTAGGTGCCCGACCCATTTCTGTAGGTAAAAACTATTTCCAAAAGGCTTCTGCCGGTACTTGCTTGACGGGAGCTTTAAATAGCACTAGAGAAAGCTTTATTAGATCGATCAAGGCTCATTCGCCCTCCCCCGTTCTGCATTTCTCTCTTTGAATAGCGGATTTACTGTTCTCAGTGAAATAAACAGTGCACTGGTTCAAGGTCTGGTACACTGATGTTCAGTGCTGGGCCGAGGCCAAAAAGCATTGCTGAACTAACTAATACTTGTGCAGTTCAGTGTTTTGCAAACCACCGTGGTTTGCAAATGCTGCCTCTTTCCCTTTGGAAAGATGCAGTCTTGTGTTAGAGAGTGAGGTGTTAATTTCAAACCTTAAGTGCTTGCAGAAATTGGGCTTTCAAGACACAAGCCACAGCCAATGCCATCATACTTTGTAGTCAACGTGAATTAGGGGCCCTTTTCTCAACAGCTCTAGAAGTTCAGGAACCTCCTCCAGGTGGTAGAGCCCTCGTGAAGGTTGCATCTATGTGCATATGTAAATAAAGCTAATGGTCTGCATTCTGTACTAGCCGTCTCACTTCTCATGTAGCCAACACCTGGCTAGGAGTTTAAAAATGCAGTTGTGTTTTAAGATGGGTTATATTTGGCTTTGGTCAAACTGATGAAATAGTCCTCTAGCGAGTTGCCTTTTTTTAACCAATTGTAGCATCACAAAGTTACTACATTTTTAGTAAGAACTGATGTATGCAACCTTTAGAGTGTTACAGCACTTGATGTCAGTGTTTAATAACATAAAAGTTTTAAAGGTAAATAACGTGTTTGAATTCTTTATTAATCTTTTCTCTGCAGAGCTATCATCATATCTGGAGGACCAAACTCGGTATATGCAGAAGATGCACCATGGTTCGACCCAGCAATATTTACAATAGGAAAACCCGTTCTTGGGATTTGCTATGGCATGCAGGTGCTGTTTGGACATATGTTTGCCTATGGGAGACTTTTGGGTCTATCTTAGCTGAAGTTAAACTGCAAAGGCTTTTCCAGCCGTTATGATTCTATGCTGAAGGACTTGTGGTTCATATATGTGCACTATGCCATAAAGTAAAGGTACTTTCAAGTGCTAGTTGGCAAACAGCATACTGTGTATGCTTTTCTTGGTTCTGCCATATAAACAGCATAAAATGATGGATTTTTTTGTTTTTTTTTTAACTGCTGCTAATTTTGATTAACACTATGCCTTTTTTTTGTCACACTAAAGGTGTGTGGCACTCATTCCCTATATTTCTTTCTGTTTAGTATTGGAAAATGTTCCCCTCATAAGCAGCTGAAATAGTTTGTCCCTTTGTTTTCAAATGTAGAATGTTTCTAACCCATTTCTTAAGAGCACTAAAATAAAATAAAACCCTTTAGATTTTACTTAAATTGGCTTCTGACCCTGCAGTATTACAGCAGATCCAATGTGAGTGGGGGGGAAAAAAAAAACAGGCTTGCAGAGGAACAAAGGACAGGTTAGAAGCAGGATTTCTCCGTGTTCTTTTTTATTTGTTTTTTTTCCCCTTGGGGTTAGCAATTTACTAGGCCTTCAGAGGTGCTGAATAGTAGTGGAAAAACCTCTTTAGCAAGGCAGGTAATTATGGAAAAAGTTTTGGCAGTGTTTGCTCTAAAGGGAAATGTGTGTTGTATTAATGTGGAACTGCCTTAAATTGTTCAGCAAATCCAAAAGTTAGCTAAACTATTTAGCTAAAACAGAGTAGCTCCTCAGGCCTGGCTTTACAGAGAGGAATCAAATGTGACAAACTGCTGCTTCATTAGAAAAGATTGCAGTCTGTCGAGCGCAGAGGATGCTGTTTGAGATCTAGTTTGGCAATATTTCGTAAATCTCTTCCAAGATGTAAAGTTTTTAAGCATTTTTAGAGTTTCCCCTTCCTACTGCTTTATATTATCAATTAGGTTTTTAAGGTAAAAATCTTTGAGACTTTTGAAACCTAAAATGTAGATATGTCACCTTGTTGCTTGGAGATGGATTTTGGAAAGAAATAGCTTGCCTGAGACTTGTTCTGCTCTGATTAAGCACAGATTAGGTAAGAGTCTCTGGTCCCAGAAATAGTGCTTTCTTTAAAAAAAAAAAAATTAAAAAAGAGAGAGAGACTTAAGATTTTCAACTTGTTTTGCAGAGCTATAGTACAGTAACTACAGTACAGCCAAATCTTTCTTTTCTTTTCTCATCAACTTGCCCATTTTTATGACAATTTGCCCTAGACCCCCTGCTCATTTTTAGAGTAGCCATTTATAAGTGCAAATCCATGCACACAATTGAATATCCACAATCTAGCAAAGCTCTGCCCCCTGTTCCAGGTTTGCTATTCACTGTCTGCAGCAGTGGTTCTTGGCTATGCTGGCCAAAGGCCAGCAGAAAAGAACAAGCTTAATAATGCAGTGGTACAGTGATTAATTTTGAAGATAACTCTCACTGTTTTTCAAAATGTTGTACTAAATGAGTATAATCACAGGAGAAAAAAACCTAATTTGATATGTACTGGAGGACAAGAACTGTTGTCATAGCCATTAGATTAAAGAGATAGGGAGAATGATGTAAAGATTAAAGTGATGCTAGATTGTGTGGTGCTTTCTGATGTACTATTTTTGTTTTGACAGATGATGAATAAGGTGTTTGGAGGTACTGTGCACAAAAAGAGTGTTAGAGAAGATGGAGTGTTCAACATTACTCTGGACAACACATGTTCGCTCTTCAGGTATATGGATACTTTAAATAACCGAAACAATATTGGAAATACATTCTAGAATTGATAGCTGCATGAGCATAAATTTCCTTTTTTTTTTTTTTTTTAAAGAGAACTGTGAAATTGTACCACTACTACTCTGATAATTTCAAGTAAAAGCTTTACAGATGGGTTCATGTGTAGGCAAGTTACATATTTAATACTTGGACTTCTCTGCTTAGTAGGCTAAAAGTGCAGATATATTTGTTTGGAATATAGTGTAAATTCTGTATTTCAAAATAAGAAATGTATAATGAGATACCAGAAGCATACTTCAGTACATTAATGTATTTTTTAAGGAAGTTCTTGCATTGTTCTGCTGTGCAGTAGGTCACTTTTGTATTGAGTGGTGCCTGTCCAAGCCAGGTACTAGAAGGTAATAAAAAGGTAATAGAAAATCTGAAACCATTAAGGAGTCTGTCTATTAAGTCTATTAAGATCTATTTTAGAAGAACTTACACAACTTTCAATGAAGAAATCTAAGCTGAGGAGATGACAGTTGCTAGGAAGGAGATTCTGCATGTTTTTAAAATGGACCTGACAGGTTGGAATGCTCTTTTATTGGGAACCCTGGGACATCTGTTGGAAATCTATGAAGCAGTAACTGAATTTTGGAATATACCTTCACACAAAATACATGCTTTAGCTCTAAATGAGGCAAGAATGTTGGAAATAGATGGGTTTTTTTTTTTCTGGTATTGCTTTGTAAAGTGTCATATATATATTTGCAGGAGGAGATTGTTTTCTCACCTGTTCTTAATCTAGTAAAATTTCTTTGCCTGAAGATATTCGTATTCCAGAGTGCCTGCTTCTATCATGATTTCACAAACATATTTCTTGGAATAACATTTCCAAACCCTTTCTGTAGCTGGACCTTCTTGCTGTTGTTGTCGCTGCCTTTCCCTCTCTCAATGCTCTGGGCACTATTGGAAAGGAGAGCGGCCTAAAAAAGGAAATGGAGCTGATGAGGTTGGGCTGTGTTCTACTTAGGGCACATCTCCTTGCAAAAATGTGCCTGTCCAACTGGGAATGAGCACCTAGAGCAGCAGTCAGCCTAAATCAATACGTAATTCGGTGAGAATCTTGGAAGCTGGGAAGTGCTGGGAAAATTTCATTACAGTTCATCACTCTTACAGGACACAGTACAATACTATTGAAATCTGACCACAGGTAGTTAGATGCTTTTTTACTGATTTTTTTTGTTTTTCATTTATTGATTCTAGTTTTTAATTTTGTGTAGGGGCCTTCAGAAGGAAGAGCTTGTCCTCCTCACCCATGGAGACAGTGTGGATAAAGTGGCTGATGGATTCAAAGTTGTTGCACAGTCTGGGAACATTATAGCAGGTGTTTATTTTATACTGAGACTGTCCCTTGATAGTGTTTGTTAAAGGAAAGGAATATGGCACGTGGTTTTTAATTGGAACCCAACAGTAATAGAATATTTCCATTATTTAATTGCAAAATTAAGTGTTTTAAACAACTTTGTTCAGCATATTTCCTGTCATGTCAGCAAGGGAAACAGTGAAATTGACTTGAAAATGAGTGTTTTTTTTTATAAATCAGTTGCTTAAGAATAAACAAACTTGTTTTTTAAGCTTTTGTTTCAAAGAAAACCAAACAAAACCACCTTCAGTTACAAGGAGCTTTAGTGTGAAAGCTGGATGACAAATGCAGTGTCAATTTTTCTGAACTTCTCTGCTTTGCTAGTATAGTAACAAACAAAAGTGCCAGCTCAGTACTTGAGTATACAACAGAAATATATTCTTGAGTTTGAGTTATATATTTCACTTGCAACTTTTTTTTATAACGTTTGTTTCCTTGTACCTGTCAAGGTATAGCAAACGAATCTAAAAAACTTTATGGAGCACAATTCCATCCTGAAGTTAGCCTTACAGTGAATGGAAAAATGATCCTCAAGAATTTTCTTTATGATATTGCTGGCTGCAGTGGTACCTTTACCGTGGAAAACAGGGAACTTCAGTGTATCCAAGATATCAAAGAGAAAGTGGGCTCCTCCAAAGTGCTGGTAAGTAGATCGCATGGAGGCTGAAAGGGTAGTTGCCAAAGTCTGGCAGAAATGCTGACACTTGGAGTTGCTCCATTGGATCTGAGAAGTGCAGAATTGTTGTGATTTGGGTAATACAGTAAACGGGTAGGTTTATAAAGCTTGAGTCCACTGCACAGTTGGGTTGATACCTTGCTTGACTTCTCATTTTCTTCTAAAACATTGGTTATAAGTCCATACCCTGTTTTGATTATTATTGCATCTGCATTATAGTTAACATTTACAGTCTTCTTCCCTCCATCTTCCTCCTTCTCCATCTCCCACCCCACCCTCCCAAAAAAAAAGGGGGGGGACTGAACAAATGTTGTTTTTTTCCTTTTTCCCCTCGTGCTCAGGTTTTGCTCAGTGGCGGTGTGGACTCCACAGTGTGTACTGCTCTCCTGAACCGTGCTTTGAACCGAGATCAGGTCATAGCTGTCCACATAGATAATGGATTTATGCGTAAAAGAGAAAGCCAGTCTGTGGAAGAGGCACTCAAAAAGCTCGGAATTCAAGTTAAAGGTATCAGATTTTTTTTTTTACATATGTTTGATACCAGTAAAGGTAACATGACCAGTCTCATAAAATGTACCATTTTGTTTCATTGTTTTGGATGAGCTTTCACAGTTCTCAGACTTGCTTACCAAAGCAGAGTTGCTAACTGGGAGCAAGCTAGACCTGTTTGCAACTTTTCAGACCTAAAATGTTTGTGAGGATTGGAGCCCGTCACGAGCTGGCCCATCTCTTTAGCTGCTGGGATCAGGTGGCTGCTGTTGGGGCACTGTGAGCAGCTCGTGGGCCTCCTTGGTGCCTGTTCCCCGTGGATGAGTAGCTCCTGTCAGCTGCAAAGCTCACCCCTCTTAACGATTTGAAGCAGTACCTTCATGAGGAAGCAGAAGGTACCTTATCCTCCCTGATGAGGCTTGGGGGGCTTTGATGCTTGTAGTATAAGTAGGTCAGAGAAGGCAAATTACATATGTTTGATTTGTGCAGTGTGCAGTCAACTGGAGGAGCTTTGTTAATTCTACCCACATGATTTTTTAAAAAATTATTTTTAATGAGCAATAACTGTGTTTTTATAAGACATACTGTAAATGCTGTTGCAGAGCAGCGATTTTTTTGCTCTTTTTTATTTTGTTTTGGTGAGGAAGCACAGTATTAGATGAACAATGCGATCCATTAGTTTGCCTGTGTGAAGCAGTGCAGACAGCTTTGGTGTTAGCATCTTGTGGGTTGAACTGGAAAATCCAGATATTTTTTCTTTTAGTGAAAAAGCTGTGCCTTATCCTTGCATTTTGTGGACTCTAAACCTGGAATGCAGCAGATTGCCAGGGTAGCAAACTAAGGGGTTGCCTTTTCTGAAAATGCTCATCCACTATGTCATGGATTTTAGTGCTGGTAGAAGCTGCTAGAGAACCTTGGAGCTGATTTCTGTCCTGAGAATGTCTCTAAGAGGCATAAAGTACCATAAATAATAGTAGGGCGTTTTGGTTGCAGAAAGGCTTTGGGGAAACTCAACTCTAAACTAATTGTATAAATGAAGCAAGTAAGTTTTATAATCTGAAGGGAAACAAGAACTGAACTTTCATCCTGTTACCCACCCTTATACAGGGCAATTATTTTTCCTATTAGGATAGATTAATAAGAGAAATTAAGTACTTCCATTGCAAATGATTCTTGAGTTCCTGAGTATGTCAATCAAATGCAGCTGGTAAAATCCTCTAGGTCATTTAACTTAAAATAACAGAGTAAAACTGATTTTTTTCAGTCTTACTTAAAAAACTCTCTTGACTTTGTCAACCAATTCCTGTAATCTTGTGCAGTGGTAAACGCAGCCCATTCATTCTATAACGGTACAACAACTCTGCCCATCTCTGACGAGGACAGAACTCCACGTAAAAGGATTAGCAAGACCCTCAATATGACTACAAGTCCTGAAGAAAAAAGAAAAATTATTGGTGACACCTTTGTTAAGGTAACGATACTGCTAGTTTGAAGTGGTACAATTTCTAGGTATATTTGCTAGCTCAGACTATTTCATTCCTAGAGCACTGTGTGCTCAGTGGCATCAGTGGATGACATAACAAGTCATTAATACGTTATCTCAAAGAAATTTGACTTCTACAAGTCAGTGATATCGTAACGTTAAGAACATTTTACTGTATTCAGCGTTACATTCGGATATAATGTAGTGACTAGTGATTAAGTTTGGTTGCATAACCTTTCCAGTAATATTCTTTTACCAAATTGATATGTTGAGCAAATTTGGGGTGTTTTTGTTGCTTTGTTGGAGGTGCACCATTTTTCTTCCATCAACCATAAGTATTGGTGAAGCAGAGAGACTGTTACCTTTTTAGGACTAGAGATACTTTGATTTTCTGAAGATACTGTTTTCATTTGTTGTTGCAAAATATGGGAATTTGGGTATCACTTGGGGCTAGATTACTGCTACTCCATTGTTCATGTAATAGTATGTATTACACTGATGAATCTTGTTTACTGCTCATGCATTAATGCAGAAGTTTCTGTGCAGAATTCAGTTGCATTCTTGGTAAAATTCATAACCTTCCCTCAGGCTTCTTGTAATTAAAAAAGTAAATCAGATCTTTTCTGTCTTCTCTCCATTTTCCAGATTGCCAATGAAGTTATTGGAGAAATGAACCTGAAACCTGAAGAGGTTTTTCTTGCTCAGGGTACCCTCAGACCTGATCTCATTGAAAGTGCTTCCCTTGTTGCGAGCGGCAAAGCCGAAGTCATCAAAACTCATCATAACGATACAGAGCTCATCAGAAAGCTACGAGAAGAGGTAACTGAGAGTGAGGATACTGACTGTATCCTCCTGGGCCTCGCAAATGTGAAGCTGCTTGTGGAAACTTCTTTCACTAGCTATCACATCTTGGTGGGACCCTCTTCTGAGGAGGCCCTTTAGTTTCTGTTGTAATATATGTTTTAAGTTATTACACTTTTTCCTAGTTGCTAGGTTTAAGCAGTAGTCAATTATTTGAGTTACTAGGGAAAAATGTCAACAGAACAAGCCTAGATTCATTTAGGATGAACACCATTAGTCTAAACTAAAAACTTTCATTACTACTTATACACATACACACTATTCTGATAAGCAAAAGCAATATCAAAGGTCTTAAGTAGAAAACTAGTTTAAGTTTGTTTGGACAACTTTAATTTTCAGTTTGAATTTGGTGTGTTATAGATCATTTTTATTCCTTTTGTCACATTTTCTTCTGAAGATTAGTTTAGGGATAACCTTTGCTGATGATATCGATAACCCAGATCTGGCATAGTGCTGAATTGGGCAAGAGCAGTGACAGTGCTTTAGGAAAACTATAATCACTCACGTTGAGAGAGAACTGAAATTATCCTTTCCTTGTGGTAGTAATAGTAGTCAGCATTTTGATAGTAGTATTCTACTCCTCTAGAGATAAAAAGAGAAGAATGCTTTTAAGTAGGCTGAAATGTAGGGACAGATTCTTCAGATCCCTACAGAGATTGCTTCTCTGGCCTTGTGCAGCCTCTGCATGAAGTTACTGGTTAACCATGCTGATAACTGATCCAGTTACAAAAACCAGTATTCACTGGTGGCACACAGGCCCCTTACCAGTTACCATTTTAAGAACTGGATGTCTTTTTGAATGGCCCAACACATATGGGTGAAGACCAGAAGGTTGAAGATGATACAAACTTGGCGAGTTGATCTGGTGGCAAAAGAAGTCATTCTGAATGCCATTTGGTGCAGAGTTCTTAAGAATTAGCATGTAATGCAAGTGTAGGAGTGACCAGTTTTACCTCTTCTCACATTAAAACGGTAAGTTCTTTAGCTGTATTTTGAAATATTTTAAGAAAGAACCAACACATGAACTGTTGCATAATGCCCCTTTGGAGGGTGACTCGATTGGAAGGTGACCTCAGAGTGCTATATAAGCAATAAACCACAAAGCAGAAAGCAACTGTTAAAGGCACACAGACGGGTGAAAGGGTTGAATTTCTGAAGACACTCCCAAGTAGCCTGCTTAGAGCTGTACTCACACTGATTGGGCCATTTGTACTTCTCATCTGTCTGATATCTATTTAAATTGTCCTCTAACTGTTGTACAGGCTTACATTCACAGGTCCTTTCTTTCTAGTGATTCTGCAAGAATTGGCAGCTGACACTATAAAAAGAAGGCCAGTTTGACTTAAACAAAGTGTTTGAAGCTTTACCAGATTTTTTTTTTTTTTTTTTAGGGTAAAGTAATAGAACCATTGAAAGACTTCCACAAAGATGAAGTGCGAGTGCTGGGGAGAGAACTTGGTCTTCCTGAGGAGCTGGTTTCAAGACATCCCTTCCCAGGTATGGAAAAGCAGCATGTGCTCTTTAGTGAAAGATTGTAGATGGCGTTAGTACTGTCTGGAGATACTTAACCTTCAGAATACATTTATTTTGAATCACAGATATATTTGTCTGTAAAACATGAAACAAAATTAGTGGATTTATGAAGGTTTAACCTAAGCAGAGTATTGTTTTTTCAGGAAAAGAGGTTTACTCGTGAACAGCTGTTTCACTTAAAGTGATTACAAGAAAAGTTTTATAATTGGATTTCCTCTCTTTCTTTCTTTAGTTGTATTAGTCAAAACAAGATTTAACAGTGAAGTTCAGCTGAGTATTTTCTCAGTTGTTAAATGCATCTTACTTCAAACAGTAGCCTGTCATTCTAAGGCAGCAATTACTGTTTTCAGAATTATGTTGAAAATAACAGCCGGAATTCTTGACCAGAAAACATCAAAGTAATTAATACAGCAGTCCAAATCCCTTTCAGGTCCTATCCCCCTTTCAGAGGGATATATTTTTCTCTAAGTGCTTTTTAAAAATTGTCCTGCAGGGTGTGTAGTAATCACTGGCATAGTGCATAGGTTAGTCTGTTAATGCACCAGCATGACATAAAATGAAACAAGATGGTGTTTTGAGACATTTCCTGCAAATTGCATTTACTTTTGTCTGTAGTAGTTAAAAGGTCAAATGGCCTTCAGGCATCTTTGAAAAGAGTGAAAATTCAGTGATATAATGTGACTCTTCCATCCATTGCCTAGTAAAAAAGAATGGCAGAATTTCATCATTGCTAACTGCTGCTTTAAACAGTCAGCCACTTTAAGATACTGATAATTAATGTTTGTCTACTGATCAGAAATATTGTTTCAGAATAATTTGGTTTCATATTTTTGCCTTATACAGCACTAAGACAATTTAACTGTAGGTACAATGACAAAGCAAGCCATGCTTAATAGTGAACATGCAGTTTCAGATGCTGTTTTAGTTTTACTGGGTTTTGGGGGGTGTGATGGTGGTGGGTTGTTTTGGGTTTTTTTTTCCTTTTTTTTTTTTCCCCATGTTTTTTGATGTGATGCTGTCTTAACTTGACATTGCAGGTCCTGGTCTGGCAATCAGAGTGATATGTGCTGAAGAACCCTATGTGTGCAAAGACTTCCCTGAAACAAATAATATTTTGAAAATAGTTGCAGATTTCTCTGCAAGTGTTAAAAAGGTAATAACATTACTAAATTCAAATAAGCATGAGAGTAGTATGCATGTTCTGTAATGGATTACAATGATGTTTAAAGTGTAAAAAGTTAACTCCTTAACGAGCAACATGAACAGTTTTTAAACATTCCAGTACAATTCCCTTGAAGCCTTTCTACATAGTACAGTAGAATTTTTTTGAACCATATTCAGTTGCAAGTGTTAGCTGTCTCTTAGGAAATGAAAGTTTATATACTTTTCACTTAGTAAATGAATAAAAACAAATTCCACCTTTTTACAGATAACTCTTTCTGGAAATACCCAAATCATGTACTGTCAGCAAAAGATGATTGCCTACAGAAATCATCATTAACGTGTTTTAGTATGTGATTGCATGTACTAAAAGTCACCGAGAGCCTAGATGAAAGTGCAAGAATGAAAATTCCTTGCTTGCCTAGTGTTCTAAACAAAAACCTGAAGTACTTGATGACTAGTTTTTAAATTTTCAGTCTCTTAACCATTATTACCATGGTAATTACCTTGGGCTCCGTTAGGCTGAGGTGAAGGGGGCTGAAAGGACCTTAGCAGAGACCTGAATCATAAATTCAAAACAAATTCCCAAGCTTTCTTGAAGAAACACTGAAGTGTGTGGTGCTCCTGATCACCAGCACGCCGCAAAGGGGAGTATTTGCTGTTTTCACCTTTAAAGTATGTTAAGTTGGCAGTGTATCACATCAGGGTATTGATTTATTCTGTATCTGAAACAATGTTAAAATATCTTGATCTGAAAGAGAATGAATGTAGAAAGAGCTTTACCTCCTAGCTTGGAGAGCTTCAATTTAAAATAGGTCCAGCCTAAGCAAATAAAACTAACTTTGCTCAAATTAGTACTTTGGTGAAAGGTATTTTGTAAATTTAGAGATGTAAGTGGAAGCAGCCAGCAGATTTTTCCCCATTGTGTAAGTTTTGTATGGGTGGTTGGGTCTCTTTAATTAAAAGCTATTTTTTCTACATCCTTGCACAGCCACATACGCTGTTGCAAAGGGTCAAAGCGTGCATGACCGAAGAAGACCAGGAGAAGCTGATGCAGATCACAAGCCTACATTCACTGAATGCCTTCTTGTTACCCATCAAAACCGTGGGAGTGCAGGTAAGGGGATTCATTCGAGGGGTATGAAATCTTTTCCTGGTAGCTTGGCAGGCTGTAATTAAACATGCAATCATTACTGAAAGAGTAAAAATAAAGAGCTTGGCTCGAGAAAATGAATTTCAGAAGACTCCGCTAGCCATGTTTTCATTTGTCACTCCTGGTAGTGCAAAGGTCTGAAGACATCTGAAATCACATTTGAGTTAATGCCACGTGTCATGTTTGAGGATTTTGGCTCAACTGAAATAATTGGGTCTGAATAATGTTGGTCACTTCTGTCATAGGCAGTTTCTTCATGATATTTGTGGTCTTGTAAAGTTTTGCTGTAATCCTCTTGTCCCTTTCAAGGATGAATAGTCCCAGTCTAAGTTAGTTAGACCACATCCTGTATTTGGATTATCCCTGCTGCCCTTTCCTCTGTTTGGTACTATATCCTTATTCTTGAGAGGAGAGGAACCAGTGAAAGGCAGGTTATTCAGGATCTGGGAACATTCACAGTGGCATAAGGCTTTCTCTCCTTTCAGTCCTACTCTAATGCTATGGGAATTTGTATATTCACTAAATACTGAGCTAGCATTTTCATGGGATTGCATATCGTAACGATCTTCTAAGTAGTCAGACACTCTGCCCTTTTCAGATTATTTGTTGATACTTTGAGGGCATCATCAATCTCTGTCCTCTGGGGACTTATGTGTCTCCAGTCCAAAAGCTTTCCTGTTCTTTTATACGCTCTTGTTAGCTCAGGGGAGATCTTACTCCTAATTCTGTTTTTCTTTCTTTTCAATTGATATCTCTAAGCATGCAGACTTCAAGAGATTAGTGTCTCTTAAATATTGACACAAAGTATTGTCTGTAACTTGCAGCTTACAACATGAATGGGCAAGTATTGTGAATAGTTTTGGTGGTAAATTTTAAGATTATTTTTTTTTCCGTAGGGTGACTGTCGTTCATATAGCTACGTTTGTGGGATCTCTAGTAAAGATGCTCCACACTGGGAGTCCCTTATGTTTCTTGCCAGACTCATACCACGCATGTGCCACAATATAAACAGGTCAGCATTCTCTGTTCGGTATCGAGTATTTGTATTTCTGATGATGCATTTAATGTATGGAATCTAATGCCTGTGCATAATCTAATGCCTGCTTCTTATATTTAGTGTGTGGTATCACTTTTTTATATGACACAGCTGTATTACCCAGTAGTTACGAAATCCAGCACATCAACACATCACAGATTTATTTTGGAGTTGCCAATCTCAGAAATAATTTGTTAGCCTTTCTTCTCGTAATAAGTGCTTGATCACACGAAATCCAGTGCAACTTAGCATGTTATTTGAAAGGCTCTAAGCCTATTGGTGACTTGTGATGTCATGTAGTGTTTCTTTTGCATCAGAAAAGATGATGACAGGGAACTGTTAACTCTAATGGTACAAAGAAAAGCTCCAAAGCTAGGTAACCTTAGTGAGCCCTCCTGTGAATAGAATATGTCGTATGGTTATTTGGTCGCATAAATTTTCCAACAACTGAAGCTTCTTTGAGATCAAAACAAGTTTTTACACTGCTGGAAGCTATTTTGGAGACTGAGAGAGATGTTAGAAGCTGTGGGAATTTGGATGCTCTTCTGGAGAATGAAATCTTCCTTGCCTGGCTGTAAACTTTCTTTGACAAAACAATTTTTGACTCATAGCAAAAAGTTGCTTCTGCAGCATAAATGGCACAGGTAGTGTTCTTAATGTGAGTGACTTAAAGCATTACTATGTTCTTGAGCTTGTTTGTGAGTTTAGTGCTGCTCTCCACATTCAACCACCCCTCCAAGAGTTCTGCTGCACTGGGATGTGTTTCTTGGAACTTGGGCTTGGTGTTTACAGGGACACTGGAGGAGCTTGGCAAGCTGGCAGTTTGGGGAGTGCGCTGGAATAGTTGGTCTCTGCCCAGCTTGCTGGCAGATTTTATATTGCAAACAAAAATCTGGCATTTTAGACAAGTACTCTTGCTTTATATCTGCAAACTTGTAACTTGTATGAGTTTGTCATAGTAAATGAAGCCTTTGTGTGAGGCTAGTTGGACAATATTACACTTTGCTTTTTGTTCCATGACATATAAAAGACAATGAATGAGATTAAAAAGATAAAAGATAAACTCCCGATTTGAATTTGGGAGTTTATTATGGATGCTGTAAATCGGTGTTGATGGCATGTGAGGAAAGTGCAGCTATTGATGTGTTAATGAGGAGCATTTTATTTAACAATGCTTTTGCAGCTTTCCGCATAGGGAGGAAGATAGAAATTGTAAGCATTTATTAAGTAGCTTTCTTAAAATAACCTTAACTTTAACCAACATCAAAGTAAAAATAAAAAAAAAAAAAAGACACCATCTGTGATACCACTGAGTTGGCATTTCTGTTTTTTTTAGGGGATTATCCTTATTATTCTTTTGAATAAGTGATGTTGAGGCTATTGCTAGTCTCTAGGAAACCAAAATAAATTAATACATTTGACTTCCAAAGCTTAGTACAAGTATGTTATGTTTATAGAACATGTGCATTAAATTATATAAAGTTCTAGTTGTTAAGTAAGGAGCAAAATCAAATATTTTATTTATTTTTTGGTTGCACTGTCTTCACTGCAGTCTGCAGTATTCCACGTGCCCCAAATGTGTTTCTCTGCTCTCCGGCTTGTTTTCCAGAGTTGTGTATGTGTTCGGTCCGCCAGTCAAAGAGCCTCCTACAGATGTCACCCCCACTTTCCTGACAACAGGAGTCCTCAGCACTTTACGCCAAGCTGATTTTGAGGCTCACAACATTCTCAGGGAGTCTGGTAGGTGTTTAGCCTTATCCCACAGGCTAGACTCCTGTTCCAAGGTTCCTGCAAGCCTAACTGGATATAGTTGCAGTGGTCAGGTCAGAATCTGTAGCCTAGATCTTGGATATCCCCAGAAAGGTTCTGCTTTAATGAGATGACAGGCAGGAGCCTCTTCAAGTTTGAGAGTCTGATAGCTCCAAGATGGGAGCTGCTAGACTTTATGCTGGCAAACTGATTTTAGGGTTTTAACTTCCAGGTCTTTGAAGATCTACAACATAACCTCTTTCTTGCAACAGGGTAATGTCTCCTCATAACTGACAAGACACTTTTAAAACGTTTTAGGGATAAAGCTTTACTTCTGACGCGTTGCACAGCTCAGAGATAAGACAAAGCCCTGCAGTGAAGGATTGTGCCAGAACTGCTGGCCAGCTGGAAGGCAGCAAAATTACTTCTCGATGCTGCAAGTTGTCAGTATTTGCTTAAGTAAATGATGTGAAGAAACTTGAAAGATTTTACAAAGGTGCTGTATGTATAAGGGAGCCCATGTACAAAGTTTCTAAGGGGGATGCTCCTTGTCTGTGACCAAAGTGCTTTCCTATTTTTGAGTTTAAATTAAAAGCTATATTTCTAAACTCAACCCTTTCAAATAGCACACAGTAATTCTTTAAACCCCTAACATCCAGGAAATACTCAGTGCTCTGTGATGGGTTACACAGAATGAGTCTGGGAGTATAATAGTTAGGAGATGCAAGGTGGGTTTGAGTGGGTTGCTGCTTTTTACTTAATTATGTCTGAAGGTGAGGTGTGCATTGGAAAATGCTTTACCAGATTTGCTTATATTTTATATAAGGTAAATTTAAGCGTTTCTCTCTAAAAATGCATATTCTATTTGCAAAGCTGTGTTGCCCTAATTTGTAGAAAAATACCCTCAGAATGCTTAGGGTAACTCTGTCGGTGCTTGTAAAACTAGGTTTCAGTCTCCCTGACTTGGTGGCTCTTACCTTTGAGGGAATGAATCCGAGTAGACCTGGAGTTACCTCTTAATGAAATGACTCCCTCTGCTCTTGCCGTTCACCTTGAACCGGAGCTGGAGGAAACTGAGGCTGGGTGTCAGTGCTGGAGGGTTCTGGGTTTGCCACGGCTGAGCCTCAATCCGCTCAATAATTTAAATGGTGAAACTGGAGGTTCTGTGTATTGGTTTTCAGAAGAACATATTAAAAAAATACTTGAGATAACGGTCTGGAGTTACCTAAGTAACTCCAAGTGAGATACTTAAGAGCTTTCTTTTAAGTATGTCAAGAGACAAGACACTTCTGTGTGTAACAGAGAAGTAACATAAGAATAATCAGCACTTAAATTGCCCCACCAGGAGATTCATTGTCAGCTTGGTTCCGCTTATGAAGGCTGGAAGTATCTTCAAATCTGTTTCTATGAGAAGGAAAGCAGGTCTTCAATTGTGACCAGTGAAACACAGGCATGAAGTAGTTTAGCTGCGCAGACCAATGGTCACATAGCTGCATAACCAGGGTGTTCCCCCGAGGTACAACAGGGCAGCGAGAAAGGTCCCAGACTGGCTCAGCTGCAGGATATCTCTGTAAATATAGCTCTTGCTGTATCACTTCAAATAGGGGTGGGAAACTCTGTCAAACCTATCATGTTTCAGAAACATAAAAGTACCTGTACTGCTATTTTTCTGCAGGTTATGCTGGAAAAATCAGCCAGATGCCAATAATTCTGACCCCGTTGCATTTTGATCGAGATCCCCTACAGAAACAACCTTCCTGTCAGAGGTCTGTGGTTATTCGAACCTTTATTACGAGCGATTTTATGACTGGTATTGCCGCAACCCCTGGTAATGAGTTTCCAGAAGAGGTAATATGAATTTTCATATTTGTTCTTTTTATACACGATCCATCCACGTGGAAGACTGATTCTGTCTTTCTGCCCTTGTTCCCCCTTTCTTGATTTTGATCTTATTGTAATGAATTTGATCTTAATGTAATCTTTTTCCTTTATGTCTTTTTCAAGGTTAGGAGGAATGTGTTGTTGGGGTTGGGGATGGGGAGGAAGGCAGAAGTGCATAATAAAAGGAGAAGCTGGCAGTGGGTTCTGATGGGTGTGACCTCCCTAAGGGAAGAGAAAAACACTTTCCAGTGAAGTTGTTCTAAAATACCATTGATTTTGAAACAAAGTGAAACAAACATTCCAAACCACGAACACTTCTGAAGTTTTGAAATTATTTACTTGCATAGGTGATTGGATGTTCTGACTTTCAGAATTGCTACCGATTCCCATTCTGATTTTATTTATTAGTTTATATATTTATTTGGAATTTGTTGCTGCTCAAAACATCTCAAAACAGCTATATTCGATTAAAGTGCCAAAAAGGATTTGGGAGCTTAAGTTTAGGCCCTTTCTCTTGACACTTTATCAATGCCCACAATCTTGACTACTTTGGATCTACTGAAGTGTGATATGTGAGAGCAACAGAACGGACTTTTTTCTGCGTGCTTGAAAATTGTGTCACACTGAATTGTAGCTGCATGTAACTATGAAGGCTACTACCGTAAGGCAGCCTGACAATTGAAAGAACTGGTTCAGGATTCTGTGCAGAAGAACTGCGTTATGTGAAATTTGGGGTCACTTGCTCTGAATTTTGCACAAAGTGCATTCAAGAGGTAAAAAACGTTGTTTGGAAATTAGACAATAAGAAAAAAAAAATTCAATTTCTCCTCAAAATATCTCCCTCTCCTCCTCCTCCCCCCCCATGGAGAGCAGTACGGTGTCTGACGTAAAGTCTGAAAGGGTCCTGTGGAATGAGCAGTTCCAGCTGTGAGCTGTGAAATTCATAAGGAAGCTGAACTTAGGGTTGTTCAGGATCCACCAAGTACTGTGTAATTCCCAATCCCACCCAGAACTGTTCCTGCCAAAAATAGTTAATGTGGACTCTGGAGAACTGGCAGTGGGAACTTCTGCTTTGGATAAAGCATCCAAATTCATTTCCATGATTTTTCATAGCCTTTAGAGCTCCCTTTTTGATTTTACAAGCTCGCCATTTCACTTGGGTGGCTCCTCCGTGTTTGGTTGTGGGTTAATTGGAGATGCTGGTCTGCAGAATGTGGAAATGATTGATAAAGCAGCTTGCCAGCCTCTTGTTCCTGATGACGTTTTATAAAACAGTTTTGAAGATGAAGAGCTGCTGCTATAGGAGAAACATTACAGTATATTCCCCATTTCAGTGCCAAAAATCGGCCAGTCCCAGTTTAACTTGAGAGATCATGAAGCTAAGTATTTTAAATTATTTTCATCTATTAATAGGTAACTACATGCTAATAACTACATTTTCCTCTGCCACATATAAACAACATTAGTATGAATAAACTTACTTATTCTTTTCTAGGACAGTTTTTATTGGGTCTGTTTTCACATGCTTTGCTTTGATTTTTCACGATAGGTTGTGTTAAAAATGGTAGCAGAGATTAAGAAGATCCCCGGCATTTCCCGGGTGATGTATGACTTGACCTCCAAGCCACCAGGAACCACAGAGTGGGAGTAACCAACATTTTTTCTATTAAAGTACTGTGTGCAGTTTAAATCATATCAGAAACCATTCCCAGTGTTGACATGCAGTACTGTGAAAAGAGTGACTGGAGCTGCTACATCACATCGGATTCCCCTCCTGGAGAATAATCCTGCGGTTAAGAGCTGTGCTGGGGTTAACTGAGCGGGGCTGAGGACTTGTACGGGTAAATAATCATGGCAGCGTTGCCTGTGCGCGGACGGATTCCTGTCGCTTTTGCCTTTGTCTTACTGATCCTTCCTGTTTCCATGTGCTCTGTTGTTAACTGTCATTTCAACGTCTCTTTTCTTTTTGTACACCATGTAAAAAGAGACAGTTTATTTACTTCTACCAAAATCATTGTTACAGCCTAAAAAAGAAAAATGTAAAATGAATACTTTATGTGACCAACTGCTTTTGGACAGATTTATTATAAATAAATATTTTGCCAAATGGAGTGGTGGGTACTGCTGAGTTGTGGAGTCGATGTGTACCTGTTGTGAGCTGTTCAGCCTGTTCTGTTCTTGTTTGAGATGTGGCTCCCGCGGAGCCGAGCTCCGGAGCTGCGGGATGTGCTGCGGGATGCACTGCGGAGCTGCGGGATGCAGGATGAGCTCCAGAGATGGGGGATGCGCTGCCGCCTTCTCACTGTCCTGCTCCCCTCGCAGCCCTGGAGGGCCCCTGTCGGTAACGAACATGTGTGCGCTTAATAATCCTCAATATGCCCTTGCTGAGCGTTTCCATAGGTCGTTCTGCAGGCAAGGAGGTGTCCCCGTTTGCTGGGAGCTCCCAGAGCGGAGTTAAACTGGAGTGACATCCGGAGAGCGGCTGGATCTGCAAACCCTTTCTGTTTCTCGGTGCTCATGCAGTAGTCCCGTTGCAGCCCCCTGCCCGTGTGCGTTTGCTTTGCTCGGTAAGCACGTGTTTTCTACACGCAGCTTCTCCAGGAGCAGCTTTTCAGTGTCTTGTGCTTGGCCTCCGAACATTGCAGTCCCGTAGCGTGGAGTCGCGGCCTCAACCCGTCCGCGTGGCCGCCTCCAGCCGCCTGTGTATCGCTGTTTAGTCAAGTCAGCAATAATTCAAGAGGAGAGATGTGGTTACGTTGGACGCCGTTCCTTTCCTGCCGTGGTCGGGCAAAGGGCAGCGGTTTCCATGCCCCGGGATGGGGCACGCTGTGCAACGCGGGCACCCGAGCGCCGCTGCCTTGGAGGGGGCAGCCCGGGGGCTCCGCCACGCGCCGGCACGTGGGTTTCCTCAGCTGCCAAACTGAGGTACCTGCTCCCAAGTGCCGGATAACACGCTTTAACGGATACCTGTTTAATGGTGTTTAACGGATACCTGTATTTTTCACTCGTGTGGATTTGTGACCTGGAATAATGGTTGAAAAGGTTTATTCTGTGTTCTTTTGATGGCACACTTTTAAGAATTGTTTTTACATTTAGTGCTTACATTGCGTTACAGAAATGTAGTTTTATTTCTGTCTGTAGGATATAGTTGTCTAACTGTACGCTCTGCTTATGTGACTAGGAAGTTGCCTTCCGTTTGGGGAAGGAGGTGGCGGCTCGGGGCCCTCTGCGGCTCTGACATTTTGAGTGCTCTGTGCAACATAGAGGTGGAATAGGGAAAAGCTGCCTGGGAATAGGGAAAAGCTGCCCTCTGGATGTAGCCGTGCTCCTAGCGATGCGGTGTCGGGTAAACTGACTGTGATCTCTGTGTCTCACTCAATGAAAGGAGGGCAGTAATTCTAACACATCCATTATCACCTCCTAGAGCTCCTTGGATGGGCTACAGAAGTGAAGTATTATTTATGTAAACGTTATTTTATTACTGGACTGTGATCTATTGGAAACTGTCCCTCGAAAACCCTACAAGTTGTCACTTGCTGGGGCACAATCTCTGCAGTAAACTGATTTTTAATGTAACCTCGTTGAACAAAAAGCTCCCTGGTTAAGTTATGGCTCATGGTACGTTTTATTTTTGGTCAGGCAAAGCGGAGGCCTGTTGCCCTCGTGCCTGTGTTGCTACTTGCACGTACGCGGTGCGGCCCCCAGAAACGCACCTTTGGTGGGATGCGGGACGGCGCCAGCGCGGGGGGTTAGAGCCGCGGGGCCGGCTGCCGGAGAGCAGGACGGCAAAGGGAAGGAGGAATTGCTTCATGTACCTGTTTGGAGCACCCGTTAGCCCCTTGCTGTATGGGAGACCCCAGCGAGGCGCCCTAAACAGGGGCACCCCCCAGGAGGGCTGTGGGGCCGGGGCGCCCGCTTCCCTCGCGCTCCCGCTTTTCCCGGAGCGCCGCGCGGTGCCGGTTCCCATTCCCAGTAGGATCGCGCACTTTCCTTGTGTCATCCGCGCTGGCAGGGTAACTGTTGAAGCGTTTAGTACCAAGCGCTTGCCCCGTGACCCAAAGCCGCAGCCTGAGCTCAGAGCAGCCCCGCTGCGGCCGCGGCTGCGCCCGGCCCTCGGCAGCGCCCCGCGCGCCCCCCATGCCCCCCGGCCTCCGTTTCTAACGGTTTTCTGCTTGTGAAATGATGAAGTACTGTGAGCCTTAATTTTTATCCACAAATAAAATCATTATGTTTGAAGGCTGTGTGTGTGTGTGTCTGTTTTCACCCGTGTCCCGGGTGCTGCTGCTGGCCGGCCGGGGCGCAGGAGGGTGCGGGTTGGTCCCTGCTCCGCTGCGGGGCCGGCACCGGCGTCCCCAGCTGCTCCTTCCTGGCCCGGGGAATGGGGGCCAGGTGGCAGGATGCTGTGGGGACCTGTGTGTGGGGAAGTGGGAACGGGGCTGGGTGGCGGGATCCCGTTGGGAGCTGTGTAGGGGGAAGCGGGAATGGGGCTGGGTGGCGGGATCCCCCTGGGAGCTGTGTAGGGGGAAGCGGGAATGGGGCTGGGTGGCGGGATCCCCCTGGGAGCTGTGTAGGGGGAAGTGGGAACAGGTCCAGGCGCCGGGATCCCGCTGGGTGCAGGGAAGTGGGAATGGGGCCGGGCGGCTGTATCCCACTGGGGACCTGTGTGTGGGGAAGCGGGAACAGGGCCAGGCGCAGAATCCCATTGGGAGCTGTGTAGGGGGAAGCGGGAATGGGGCTGGGCGGCAGGGTCCCCCTGGGAGCTGGGGGTGGGGAAATGGGAATGGGGCCACCTGCAGCCCCCTCGTTGCGGGAGGAGAGGGGGGCGAAACAGCCGGTGGAAACCAGGGGTTTCTCGGGCAGGGAGGGAGAAGGAAAAGCAGGGAGCGGAGCTGGGCGCTTGGAGGGGGTGAGCTCGTTGCTCTCTGGTGGGCGTGAGGAAGCCTCGGTGCGGGAGCAGCCCGGGCTGCAGCGCGCCGGCACCTTTAGTTGTGCTGTGGAGTGCTCCCTCAGGTTTCCTTTTCCTCACTTAAAAACTAAATGACAAACACGTTTTTCTTGTTGCTTTTGCTGTTTTTGTCAATCTGGGGTGCCCCGGAGCCAGAGCTGCCGCCGCATCCCGCTGTGCCGGCTGCTTGCGGGAATCCTGCTTTGATTCTGCTGCTTCCGCAGCTTCATCCCGGCCCAGAGGGGACGTCTGGGTATCGCAGGGAGCCTTCATCTTACAGCGTGGACGAACGCTGCCTTCTGGCGTGAGCACGGCTCCCAGAACAGGGTTTTAGCTTAAGTTCCCGCTGGGCTGCAGCAGCAGCAGGGCCGGGCTGCGGAGGGCCCTGCGTGGGACGGGGCTGGCGCCTCCCCGCTCAACAACGTGGATTTGCGGCTGGGATTTTCCTGCACTCCAGGGCGCACGAGGCCGCTGTGCGGCGCGCGCAGGTCGGGGCCACCAGTGCACGGTCCGTGGGCGCTGCGGCGGATGCTTTTCTTTGGGATCGACTGCTTTAAGAAAGGATTTCTCTTAAAAACTTAATAATTTTTTCTCTTTTTTTTCTCTTTTTTTTCTTGAAAATGCCATTTCAAAGCAATATACCTAACATTTGGAAAATGTCACCGGCAAATGTTGCAGAATTCATTTGAATTAAAATTTGACTTTAGTTTTAATGTCAGAAATGAATGTTTGAGGCTGTGTTGCTTTTCCTCCCCAGCTTCTGGCAGCAGCTCCTAAGTTGGAGGTTCCCTACTCTTGGGCCTCTTTTAGGCCCCGGATCAAAGCCTGGCTCACTCGGAGCGGCTCCGTTTGTCCTTTCCGTCCTTCTCTTGCCTGGGACCGGGCTGACAGGGCCGGCTTTCCCGGGAGCCCCGTGGGCAGCGGGAGCAGCCTGTGCAGATACCTGGATCAGGACACCTGGGAGAAGAGCCTCCCACCACAGAGCAGGGATGAGCCCCTGTGCCTGGATGTTCCCGCAGACTTTCCTAGGAGTGAAGCAGGCTGGGATGCACATGGGGATGCAGGATCTGTGCTGGGATGCATGCAGGGATGTGTACCAGGACGCACACCATGTGCCGGACTGTGTGTTGGGATGCATGCTCTCTGCTGGGGTGCATGCTAACGTGTATGTTGGGATGCATGCTTTGGCTGGGATGCATGCCGGAATGTGTGTTGGGATGCGTGCTCTGTGCTGGGATGCGTGCTGGGGTGCGTGCCGGGATGCACTCCATGTGATGGGATGTGTGCAGAGATGCATGCTCTGCGCTGGATGCATGCCAGGATGTGCCAGGATCCGTGTTGGGATGCACACTCTGCACTGGGATGCAGGTTGGGATGTGTGCCAGGATGCGTGCCGTGTGCCGGGATGCAGGCCGTCACCCGGCATCCATGCCAGGCTGGATGTTAATGCCGGGACACGTGCCAGGTTGCACACCGTGTGCCAGGATGCATGGCTGGATCCATGCTCTGTCCCGGGATGCGCGCTGGGATCCGTGCCAGGACGCACGCCCCGCGCTGGCACATGTATCGGGTTGCACACCCGGTGCCAGGACGGGTGCCCGGGTCCGTGCCAGGACGTTTGCCACACGCCAGGATGTGCCTGTGCACTATGTGGGAACGTGCACCGGGACACGTGCGGGGCCGGTGTCCGTGCACTCCCCTCCTCAGGCACCAAATAATTCCCGACCCATATTCCTTACACAGGGTGCTCCGGGCCATCATTGCCCCGCGCCTGGGAAGCTGGAACGGGAGAGGGGCAGGGGAAGGGCAGGACCCGGCTCGCCCGGCGCTGCTGGCCCCACTGGTGGCCACTCGGAGGAAAGGGGCCCTGCAGCCGCCTGTGCACTCCAAGCCAGGGCCTGGAGCTGGGAAATCCCTGCAGGAAGAGCAGGCAAAGGCAATTAAGCTATTAGGGATGCAAATCAATGAACATGGGTTTCAGGTGCATCTGCCACTGCCTGGTGCTCCCTGGTTGAATCTCGTCCCGTTTCCACCCATTTCAGAGCAGCCCGGGGCTGGGGGAGCCGCCAAGCGAGGGGCTGCTGCCGCACAAGGGATCCCGGAGGTCACCTTGCTAACGGCAGCGCTAAGCGGCGCCTGCCGGCCCGCGCGCCCTGCCCGCCCGCCTGCCCGTAATGCAGGATTGTGCGCTTTAATACCGGTAAGTGCTCGGCGCTGCGGCCAGCGCGGGGATTAGGGGCTGCCGCCGCCCCCGCCGCGGCA